>JAPTYO010000014.1:23048951-23374531 GCA_036873135.1 Clarkia xantiana subsp. parviflora
ATATTTTAATATTTGCGTAAAATAAATAGTTTTAAAATGATTTTTTTACCCGCGCTGTGCGCGGGAATAGCATCTAGTTTAATTAAATCTTGACATCGACAGATTAATTTGATATAAGATATATTAAAAACAAAATTCCCAAATAAGTTAATTGAGTACAAAAATGACGTAATTAAACATTATTTTTTTTAATTCGTAATAGAACTCCCGAACTTCAATTTCTGACTGCAAACCAGATTTTATATCTAGGTGTTTAATTTGTTATTCACTTAGGTAATTTCATATTCTAATTATCCTTAATTAACTAGTGGCGACTCTTTCAAAATCCGCGTTTTCAAAACGTAATTCGTTGCAGGTTAGATTTAGGTCTGACAATTGGGCGATTCTGATGGGGAATTTTTTAGAGGGTTCGAGTTCAGTACGTTTACTTTTTGCCATGTTTGAGTTTTGTAATCTTTATTTTGACTTCACTGATCTAACTTGTTTTTTTGTTATTTTAGGCGTGGAGTTTATTTTTTTATGACAAACTTTTTTTTCTTTTGTTGTGCTATTGTATAAAACCGCACACACCACTTTTAGAATAGTATCCATAACGCCTAAAACTCAGGGTGACTAGGAACCCCGGATGTTTAGTACGGTATGACCGGAGCGGCTGGGCCACCAGTACGACTCCAAGAAACTCCACTCGCTTGTGAAGGTCTTGTGATCCCTATGATGGGAGGGGGGGGGGGAACCCACATTGTTAGGAGCCTATCAGTGGAACCTACCTTGTAAAGTAAAGACACACATTCTTACCCCTAACATGTCGTGTTTTATCCATGTTTTCTTTGTTGTAAAAATGTTATCAAGTAAACTGTAGGTTTTCTTAACTTTGTAACTTTTATTTCTAAGCATCCATCCCATTGCATTTTTAAAAAATAAAAAGACAAAAAAAATCATCTTTGCCAAAGGTCTCTTAGGTAGAATTTTCGTTTTTAAACGTACGTTCCTTATGCACGTTTCAAAGACCACTTACCTAAATTTTTGTTCTAAACATGCATTTCATGCGCATTATATTTATAAAAAAAAACCTCCAGGTAAGTTGTAATTCATAATTAGTGTATCTTTTACGCATTATTTTCAAAAAAACGTTTTCATGAGAAATTTAACTCATTTTTAGCTATTAGAGCTTCTAATTTAAAAAATGCATTCTATATACATTATTTTTATAAAAAAACATTTTTAGCTAAGTAGTTAATTCATTAGTTGAAGATTTTTATTTCTAAACATGCGTTTAACATGCATTGTTTAAAATAAAAAAAACTATTACCTCAATTTTTATTTCAAACTTGCATTTCACGCGCATTATTAAAAAAAAAAAACTTTCAGGTAAGTTGTTATTTTAGTTAATGCGTCATATATGCATTAATTTTTAAAAAAATTAGGAAAAAAAATATAATTCCTCTTTAGCTATTAGAGCTTTTAATTTCAAACATACATTCCATATGCATAATTTCAAAAAAAAAAAAACCTGAATTGTTTATTTTAAATAATGCATCTAGTATGCATTAATTTTTTTAAAAAACTATTTAGACAAATCGTAGACTCTCTTAGTTTTAGGGCTCTTATGTTTAAAAAAAAACCTGCACTTTAATTATAGACATGCATCTCATATGAATTATTTTCGGGAAAAAAATATTTCAGGTAAATTGTAATTTTTTAGTTGGAGAACTTTTATTTTTAAGTTTACATCTTATTTTTGTGCATTTCATACACATTATTTTCACACAAAAACTATTCATCTCAATTTTTAATTTTGAGCGACCAAGATGCATTGATTTTTTTTCCTCTTAAAAAAATTAGGTAATTTGTAAGTTACTGTAGAACTTTCATTTCAAGTATGCATCTCATATGCATTGTTTTAGGAAAAATGATTTGTAAATAGATTGTACACGTTCTTATTCGTAGAACTTTAAATCAATGCATGGATCGCACTTGCATTATTAAAATAAAAATACACCTAAAATTTTCATTTTCAAAATATGCATTCCATATGCATTATTCATGTAAACTTGTTGTAAGTTGTAGGTTTCTTAGCGTTAGAACTTTAACTTTCGATCATGCATGAGCATTTTAAAAAAAACTCAAAGTGTCATTCGTTTTCATCCAAGGTGTATTACACTTTTTCGGCAAGATCGTCATTTCAACATTCGCATGAGCAAGCGTTTAAAAATTGGATATTTTATTCTAATTTAATCGTTCTGTTGAGTGCGAATATTAGAGTTTAAAAAAAGCGAGAAAATATTTTTTGAAAAAAACTTTGATTTGAACATTTGTCATGCGTGCGAGTCAGATAGTGCACTCACTGAACTAAAAAAACTCCATCATAGTGTAAAGCGCCCTAGATCATAAATTTTGATTCATTTTGAAATGTAATCAAAATTATGAAATAAATGACATTATAAGTTAAAAAAAAAACCATGCATGATTTCTCATATTCTCTATACTGATTTTTCGTTCGGTCTTTTCATGTACCCTTGGTTAGGTATCTTGTGCATACAAGTGGTGTCAGCTAGATGGTGCAACATAAAGAGAACATGCAACCATTAATTTGCACAAAGAACAAATTGCCCACTTGGGATTTCAGACACTCAGGTGTGATAATCAGTAATATGATTTTTCATTAAAATTTGAGTGTCCATGTTTTTTTCAGATCAGATGACCATTTCAACTAAGGTCGCAACCATGTGAAACGTGACCGCTTTGAGGAGTCTCAGTTTCACCTACTACTTGTGAAATTCATACGCGTTCCCAAGCCGTGGCATACAATCGTTATGTGGCCAGGTCTAAACCGGTCAGTGGTGACCAATGGGTATCTCCCATTGAGTTCGAGCACAACCGAAGGTGGGAAAATATCAATAGATGAAGAGATCACTCAAAATTATCAATAATCTCACGAAGATCGAATGTGCTAATGAAAGAGCACTTGCGAAGTCGATATAAGAAATTATTATTGTCGATGTATTTCATCGGAGAGTACTCAACACAAATCATCGACACAATCAACTTGTTCTGACTCGAGTCATCATCAAGAAGAGGTCATTTGTATTCATAAGTTTTAATTGCCATTAGGGGCATGTACAAAATTGTTGTTATTAATTAGCTTTTGTAATTTTTCTTTTCATTTGAAAAAAGAGCAATAAAAAAAAGAGAAAAAAAATAATTTCCTATCAGGTTGAAAATCTGCAAAGACGAGCTATGTGAAAATTAGGAAACAAGGGCGACGATTATTAACACAAAGGTTTGGAATGTAAATCCAAACAACTCAAGTTAAGCTCACTAGACTTGTTTCAAGAATATATATAGTTTTTCTGGTTAATTATTATATAACTTTTTTTATAGCTTAACTAATCAATAAACTGGAACCAAAATATGGATAGGAAAACTTTGGTTAAAAAACGAAAACATGATATGTATGGATGATATGTATAGCAAGAATATATTATTTGTTTCCAAATTCAGCAATACTCCATGCTCTAGCTATTAGGGGTGGGCATAAAAACCCGGGAACCCTAAACCCGGGGAAACCCGTTTCGAAAAACCCGTTCCGATTGAAAATTCGAACCCGATTTGAAAATTTCCGCCCGAAAATTTGGGTCCGGGTTCGAGTATCGAGCTGAAAAACCCGTTTCACCCGAACCCGCCCAATTATTATTATTATTATTATTATTGGATGGTGTAGTGAAGTTGTCTTTTGATTTAGTTAGAGTCTTCGAGACTTTGTTGGACTATGTATGCACGCAGTGATGTTATCTTTTGATTTGGTTAGAGACTTTGGTTGTGTAATGGATTGTTGTTAACTTATGTGTTTGAAATGGATGATTGGATGCACATGTTGGTGTATGAGAGTAAGATGTGTGTATAATCTAGGTAGTCAAGAATCAAGATGGTTATCTGATTATGCCATGTATAATCCATGACCAGGTTACTTAGTTTTAGGGCTCTTATGTTTAAAAAAAAACCTGCACTTTAATTATAGACATGCATCTCATATGAATTATTTTCGGGAAAAAAATATTTCAGGTAAATTGTAATTTTTTAGTTGGAGAACTTTTATTTTTAAGTTTACATCTTATTTTTGTGCATTTCATACACATTATTTTCACACAAAAACTATTCATCTCAATTTTTAATTTTGAGCGACCAAGATGCATTGATTTTTTTTCCTCTTAAAAAAATTAGGTAATTTGTAAGTTACTGTAGAACTTTCATTTCAAGTATGCATCTCATATGCATTGTTTTAGGAAAAATGATTTGTAAATAGATTGTACACGTTCTTATTCGTAGAACTTTAAATCAATGCATGGATCGCACTTGCATTATTAAAATAAAAATACACCTAAAATTTTCATTTTCAAAATATGCATTCCATATGCATTATTCATGTAAACTTGTTGTAAGTTGTAGGTTTCTTAGCGTTAGAACTTTAACTTTCGATCATGCATGAGCATTTTAAAAAAAACTCAAAGTGTCATTCGTTTTCATCCAAGGTGTATTACACTTTTTCGGCAAGATCGTCATTTCAACATTCGCATGAGCAAGCGTTTAAAAATTGGATATTTTATTCTAATTTAATCGTTCTGTTGAGTGCGAATATTAGAGTTTAAAAAAAGCGAGAAAATATTTTTTGAAAAAAACTTTGATTTGAACATTTGTCATGCGTGCGAGTCAGATAGTGCACTCACTGAACTAAAAAAACTCCATCATAGTGTAAAGCGCCCTAGATCATAAATTTTGATTCATTTTGAAATGTAATCAAAATTATGAAATAAATGACATTATAAGTTAAAAAAAAAACCATGCATGATTTCTCATATTCTCTATACTGATTTTTCGTTCGGTCTTTTCATGTACCCTTGGTTAGGTATCTTGTGCATACAAGTGGTGTCAGCTAGATGGTGCAACATAAAGAGAACATGCAACCATTAATTTGCACAAAGAACAAATTGCCCACTTGGGATTTCAGACACTCAGGTGTGATAATCAGTAATATGATTTTTCATTAAAATTTGAGTGTCCATGTTTTTTTCAGATCAGATGACCATTTCAACTAAGGTCGCAACCATGTGAAACGTGACCGCTTTGAGGAGTCTCAGTTTCACCTACTACTTGTGAAATTCATACGCGTTCCCAAGCCGTGGCATACAATCGTTATGTGGCCAGGTCTAAACCGGTCAGTGGTGACCAATGGGTATCTCCCATTGAGTTCGAGCACAACCGAAGGTGGGAAAATATCAATAGATGAAGAGATCACTCAAAATTATCAATAATCTCACGAAGATCGAATGTGCTAATGAAAGAGCACTTGCGAAGTCGATATAAGAAATTATTATTGTCGATGTATTTCATCGGAGAGTACTCAACACAAATCATCGACACAATCAACTTGTTCTGACTCGAGTCATCATCAAGAAGAGGTCATTTGTATTCATAAGTTTTAATTGCCATTAGGGGCATGTACAAAATTGTTGTTATTAATTAGCTTTTGTAATTTTTCTTTTCATTTGAAAAAAGAGCAATAAAAAAAAGAGAAAAAAAATAATTTCCTATCAGGTTGAAAATCTGCAAAGACGAGCTATGTGAAAATTAGGAAACAAGGGCGACGATTATTAACACAAAGGTTTGGAATGTAAATCCAAACAACTCAAGTTAAGCTCACTAGACTTGTTTCAAGAATATATATAGTTTTTCTGGTTAATTATTATATAACTTTTTTTATAGCTTAACTAATCAATAAACTGGAACCAAAATATGGATAGGAAAACTTTGGTTAAAAAACGAAAACATGATATGTATGGATGATATGTATAGCAAGAATATATTATTTGTTTCCAAATTCAGCAATACTCCATGCTCTAGCTATTAGGGGTGGGCATAAAAACCCGGGAACCCTAAACCCGGGGAAACCCGTTTCGAAAAACCCGTTCCGATTGAAAATTCGAACCCGATTTGAAAATTTCCGCCCGAAAATTTGGGTCCGGGTTCGAGTATCGAGCTGAAAAACCCGTTTCACCCGAACCCGCCCAATTATTATTATTATTATTATTATTGGATGGTGTAGTGAAGTTGTCTTTTGATTTAGTTAGAGTCTTCGAGACTTTGTTGGACTATGTATGCACGCAGTGATGTTATCTTTTGATTTGGTTAGAGACTTTGGTTGTGTAATGGATTGTTGTTAACTTATGTGTTTGAAATGGATGATTGGATGCACATGTTGGTGTATGAGAGTAAGATGTGTGTATAATCTAGGTAGTCAAGAATCAAGATGGTTATCTGATTATGCCATGTATAATCCATGACCAGGTTACTTAGTCAAGATGTCGATGTGTGTGTAATCATGGTTATTTAGTTAAGTTATGGTTTGCTTACCATTTTTTTAATTAACATAATCTGCAAATTTATGCAAACATTTCTTACTAAGTTGTTAGTTTGGGACGAGCATCTCCTGTCCCATTATTCTGTCTCCATCTCCTGTCGCACCAATCTTAACCGTACGTTCACTTTCTTATTTTATTTATTGTTTCTCTTCTTTTTCCGTTTTCTTATCATTATATATATTCTAATCCTTTTGTGGAAGTGAATCCCACGCGACCACACCCTACTCAAGTCCACGAACATCTCGAACAATCTTAAAGTCCACACTCCACAGACATCTCACCTTTATTATTTATATCTCTCTCATTTTCTTTACATCCATACATATATTTTTTAGTTTTTTACCATACTTATTCTTCTTATATTAGAATAATATTATATTCATATACTTAGAAAATTTATTTAAATAATGTAAAAATATTTATTATTTATATTATAATATTTATATTTTTATATTATAATGTGTGAAAAATAAATATTCTTTTTGTGTATATATATATTTACATATAATCATAGCTCCGTAGCTAAAACTAATCAATATTTGTGGATTCAACTAAAAAATAGATAAATAATATAACAAAGAGATCAAAATAAAGTTGCAATATATAATAAAGTCTTCGTAATATAATTTAAAAAAGTGTTTTAAACTAATTAAAAACATAAAGTAAATCTATTTTATTGACAACGAGACATATTTGCCACTAATATGAAACTTTTGCATATTTGCTATAAAATTCAAATGCCAAATAAATGGAAACAAATAAAAGGATAAATATATTTTTTTTTCGAAGGATTAAAATATGATTAACTAATTTACATTAATATATAGTTTATTATATTGGTAGTATAAGTATTTTTTGAATTTCTTGCCTATGACATCAAAATACAGTTAGAACTATACATCAAATCTAGCACTGAACTAAACTAATTGCACTAACAAACATACTTTAGAACTTGTTGCGAAACTGTCATTTTATTTTAATCCGTTAGCGATTTTGTTAAGTCATGGATTATAAATTTCTGTGTTGTTTCGTGCTTGATATAATATAATTTAACCTCTTATTAATTATTTATTGAGTTCCACATTTTTTTCTAATTAAATATATTATACTCGAATTTTTTTTGGCTAATATATTATACTCGAATTAACTAATTTAAGAGTGGCAAAAAAAATTAAATAATTTAATTAAACACATTAATTCAATATCTTATCATTTCACATATTTTTTAACTTCAATAGAATAATAAATAAACAATAATAAATATGGATGTGTGTACTTGGTTGTTGGTTGCGTGGACTTCAGATGGGGCCTTTGGAGTTGAGGCGCGTGAAGACTTGTAATGAATTTTTTTTTGTTAGGGATTTAATAAATAAAAATAAAATAACAACAAATTAAAACACAGGAACGGCAGAGATTAATGCGACAGGGATGGAGACAGAGCCATGAGACAGGAGATGCCCGTCCGTTAGAAAGGACCTCTCGGTCTCGGACGGGCATCTCCTGTCTCATGGCTCTGTCTCCATCCCTGTCGCATTAATCTCTGCCGTTCCTGTGTTTTAATTTGTTGTTATTTTATTTTTATTTATTAAATCCCTAACAAAAAAAAATTCATTACAAGTCTTCACGCGCCTCAACTCCAAAGGCCCCATCTGAAGTCCACGCAACCAACAACCAAGTACACACATCCATATTTATTATTGTTTATTTATTATTCTATTGAAGTTAAAAAATATGTGAAATGATAAGATATTGAATTAATGTGTTTAATTAAATTATTTAATTTTTTTTGCCACTCTTAAATTAGTTAATTCGAGTATAATATATTAGCCAAAAAAAATTCGAGTATAATATATTTAATTAGAAAAAAATGTGGAACTCAATAAATAATTAATAAGAGGTTAAATTATATTATATCAAGCACGAAACAACACAGAAATTTATAATCCATGACTTAACAAAATCGCTAACGGATTAAAATAAAATGACAGTTTCGCAACAAGTTCTAAAGTATGTTTGTTAGTGCAATTAGTTTAGTTCAGTGCTAGATTTGATGTATAGTTCTAACTGTATTTTGATGTCATAGGCAAGAAATTCAAAAAATACTTATACTACCAATATAATAAACTATATATTAATGTAAATTAGTTAATCATATTTTAATCCTTCGAAACAAAAATATATTTATCCTTTTATTTGTTTCCATTTATTTGGCATTTGAATTTTATAGCAAATATGCAAAAGTTTCATATTAGTGGCAAATATGTCTCGTTGTCAATAAAATAGATTTACTTTATGTTTTTAATTAGTTTAAAACACTTTTTTAAATTATATTACGAAGACTTTATTATATATTGCAACTTTATTTTGATCTCTTTGTTATATTATTTATCTATTTTTTAGTTGAATCCACAAATATTGATTAGTTTTAGCTACGGAGCTATGATTATATGTAAATATATATATACACAAAAAGAATATTTATTTTTCACACATTATAATATAAAAATATAAATATTATAATATAAATAATAAATATTTTTACATTATTTAAATAAATTTTCTAAGTATATGAATATAATATTATTCTAATATAAGAAGAATAAGTATGGTAAAAAACTAAAAAATATATGTATGGATGTAAAGAAAATGAGAGAGATATAAATAATAAAGGTGAGATGTCTGTGGAGTGTGGACTTTAAGATTGTTCGAGATGTTCGTGGACTTGAGTAGGGTGTGGTCGCGTGGGATTCACTTCCACAAAAGGATTAGAATATATATAATGATAAGAAAACGGAAAAAGAAGAGAAACAATAAATAAAATAAGAAAGTGAACGTACGGTTAAGATTGGTGCGACAGGAGATGGAGACAGAATAATGGGACAGGAGATGCTCGTCCCTCGGTCTCGATATTGGCGCAAAAAATAATAAGTGTATAACAAACTTCGATTTTCCGAGCCCGACCCGACCCGACAGCCCATTAGGAAGTCAAATTCTGGTCGGTCTTCTCCTTCTTCCTCCTTTCCATCTCCGATACGTAGGGTTCGTCTCCGGCGGCCCGACAGTTCCATTGTGCAGTCCTTGGACAAACATCTCAATCTATCAACTGCAGAGATACTACTGAAACCAGAGCTTGGAGCTGCAGATCAATCGGATTCTGGCATAGTGGGAAACCAATCTATGGCGTGCGTGTATATACCGGTGCAGAATTCAGATGAGGAGGTGAGAGTGGCTCTGGACCAGCTGCCTCGTGATGCTTCTGACATCCTCGATATCCTCAAGGCCGAGCAAGCTCCGTTGGATCTCTGGCTCGTCATCGCGGTCGGTACCTTAATGATCCTCAACTTGTTCCTCAGTTTAGCTGAACCTTTTCTTTAGATGCTGATAAGATCAGGAATGTAAAATCTGTGATGGACTTTGATGTTACAGTAGCTTGATATACTGTTAGTTGTGTTTGTGCTCGCCGTTGTCTCAGTCTCTTGTCCATTAACGCAGAGAGAGTACTTCAAGCAAGGGAAAATAGAACAGTTTCGTCAAATTCTGGAGGAAGGTTCCAGTCCGGGTATGTTCCATAAACTCACCAGTCTAGTACTTTCTATTTGTGTGGAATAACAGCATTATACCATTGCACATGGATGGATGCTAGTAAATTTTTTGGGTTGATTTGTTCTGTACTGCACAGAAGTGAATACACTTTTTCTTGTTGGCGTGACTGATATATGTTTTTATTTTTCTTCCGTTTCGGCAGAAATTGATGAGTATTATGCTGATGTAAGATACGAGAGGATTGCGATCCTTAATGCCTTGGGCGCTTACTATAGCTACCTTGGAAAAATTGAAACCAAATCAAGGGAAAAGGAGGAGCATTTTATTTTAGCAACTCAGTACTACAACAAGGCCTCAAGAATCGACATGCACGAGCCCTCTACTTGGGTTGGGAAAGGTGATCTGCTGCTGTCTGTTTCATTGTAATGTATTTCAGCAATGTCAAGTGTCTGTACAGCCTTATTCAAATCACAGTAGATCTTCTGTATATTGTTACGTTGGTGGTGAATCAGCTATTTGTCACTGCTGATCAATCAGCTGCAGTTATGCGGATTAGAGCTCTCTGGATGAGCTCTCATTAAAACTTCTTTTGTGTTTCTCCATCATTAGTTAGTGCATGATCTCTATACTTGTTATATTGCAGGTCAGCTTTTACTTGCCAAAGGTGATTTGGAGCAGGCATTTGCTGCTTTCAAAATTGTATTGGATGGAGACAGGGACAATGTTCCTGCTCTTCTTGGCCAGGTAGAAGAGTAAACCATTGAACATATGTATCTCAGTTACAGAAAAAGAAGAACATGAATCAATGTGGAATCTCATTCGAGTTCCAGACTCTAAATGGTCTGGAACTATTCGGGGACAGTACTGTAATAGATTTTCACCATTTTGTTATTAATTCATCTGAAAAGCATGCACCAAGGAAACAATAGACATTTCTTTCTTATGGGATAGAAAATCAATGGATCTTGTCCACTATGAAACATTCTTAGTTCCGACCTATTTGTTGCTACTTGCTTTACTTCCTCAGAGTCAGAATCAGAACTAAGATTTCATCTTTATACACAGGCTTGCGTTGAATTCAACAGAAGTCGTTTCTCCGATTCACTGGAGTTATATAAGGTTGTAATTCTCCTGCCATTTTGTGATCTATATAACAATTGACCCATTTAGAGATGGGTGTTTTTGTATCAGTAGATTCCTGATGGATTGTTTTTGTGCCATCTCCAGAGGGCTCTGCGGGTGCATCCTAACTGTCCTGCAGCTGTTAGACTTGGTATAGGCCTCTGCCGTTACAAATTGGGTCAATTAGAAAAAGCGCGCCAAGCATTTGAGCGAGTATTGCAGGTAAGTGGAGATGTTTGGATGTATACATCATTTAGGAAGTTATTCTTCGCTTTTTTAATGATTTCCTAACTTTTTCTTCAGTTAGATCCAGAAAACGTGGAAGCACTTGTTGCACTTGCTATAATGGATATGCATGCAAATCAAGGTAGATATGAAGATTTATTATATCTCTAAGATGGATATTAATATCTTAAGATGTTATACTTTTTTCATTTTTATATTCTATTTTCATGTACAGCTAGTAGTATCAGGAAAGGGGTTGAGAAAATGCATAGGGTATTTGAGATATACCCATACTGCGCTATGGCATTGAATTATCTGGCCAACCATTTCTTCTTTACTGGGCAACACTTTTTGGTTGAGCAACTCACTGAAACTTCCCTTGCGGTGACCAATCATGGGCCGACAAAGTCACATTCTTACTACAACTTGGCAAGGTCCTACCACAGCAAGGTTTTCCATTTGCCTCTTCCTCTTGTTAATTTTTATTTTCTAAGGAATTGAACATCTTCAGTTAGAGCTCTGTTTTGGAGAGGGTACGAATTTGTCGTGTCAGTGGTTTCTTGGTGTACTCTTTCTAGCTAATTTCACCTCACTTCTGTTGATTTTCATCTGTTCAAGGGGGACTATGAAAAAGCAGGTCTGTACTACATGGCTTCTGTGAAGGAAATTAATAAGCCCCACGAGTTTGTGTTTCCTTATTATGGTTAGTATCTTTAAGTTCTCGCCTTCTCTTGTTTCTGTTTTCATTGTGGTTATTGGCAGACATACCAGCTGATCTAACATCTAATAAAATAGCCACCGTAAATTTTTTTTTGCTTGATTTTGTAATTATTATTTTATCTTCAGGATGCAGGTCCTTGGAAATTACTTTTTCATTAGATTGATTTTACATTTCCGTTTTATTGTTATCATTAGGTCTTGGTCAAGTACAGCTGAAACTGGGAGACTTTAGGAGTTCATTGTCCAACTTTGAGAAGGTTTTGGAGGTTTACCCTGATAACTGTGAGACATTAAAGGTATTTCGGTGAATGCTTTGCATCCATTTAGAGTTTAATCACTTGCCTATTTTTCATGTGTAACCATCAACGTATTTTGTTTTTCTTCCTTATTAGATTCTTGGGCACATCTACGTGCAGCTTGGGCAGATGGAAAAGGGCCAGGAATTTATGAGAAAGGCTATAAAAGTTGATCCCCGAGATGCACAGGTTTTTTCTTTTGGTTCCTGGTATCTTCCCATGGGAGTGTATATATCTGAATCTTTTATTGTGTATGTCAAGTTGAGGGTTCTTCCAGCTTTGATATATGAAACCCAGATCTTTAAAGTTGGTTTTTAATCTATTTATGTCTTAACCTTTGCAAGATGATGTACAATAGAAATTTGATATTTTCAATATGGAATTAGTTGGGCGAAGTGGTCTTTTGGGCGGTTGAACCTTTATTTGTGTTAGCATTTCTTGCAAAGGAAGTAAGATATAACTGAAATAATCTTTGATAAGAAGGTTGTGAATGTCACAATTCTAGAGATTTGAATTGGATTGTTTGACACAGTTGATGGACCCGGTCCCTGTTGTCTTCTATCTTTATTAGTTCTATTTTGTGGTATTTGAACTCTCTAATTCTTATTTATGAACACTCTTCAGGCATTTCTGGATCTCGGGGAGTTGTTGATATCATCTGATATTGGAGCTGCTTTGGATACCTTCAAAACAGTAAGACATTTTTCTGCCACTGTTCACATCCCGTGAACATTGGTATTGTGTTGCAATCAATTAATTATGTCAGTTCTTAGAGAGGATAATATGTTTCTCATAATAAGAAGGGATTTTCATTCTTCGTAAAATCTGTTTAGTGTTGCTTTATACACCAAAATTCTGTTGATCCCTAAGAAATCTGTTTGTCAATGATGCGGCTTTTCCTGGTGAAGTAGTTGGATATTCTGTTTCACACGCCCTACCTTAACTGCATAAGTTGGTGACTGAGAGATGTTATTTAACATTTCAAGATTGAGGTTCATTTCTCATACTGCTACTTGCACAGGCACGTACTTTGCTGAAGAAAGGAGGACAAGAGGTACCAGTGGATTTGCTGAATAACATTGGAGTTATTTACTTTGAAAGGGGAGATCTTGAGGTGTGGATGTGCGGTTCATTTTAATGACAGTTTTGTTACAGAAATATTTTCGTTTGTACTACTTTGAAATTTATTTATAATCTGGACAGTTCTATACTTTGTCAACCTAATTCCCTTTTATCTAACAGATTTTTTTTTTTGGTTTATTCTGCTCGCAGCTGGCAGAGCAAAGCCTTAAGGAGGCTGTTGGTGATGGGATATGGCTTTCTTTCATTGAGGGCAAAATAAAACCCAATGCCACTGATTCTGCTGCATCTGTCCATCTTTACAAGGATATGCAGCTATTCCAACAACTTGAACAAGATGGTCTTCCAGTGGAATTGACGTGGGATAAAGTTACACCACTTTTTAATCTGGCGAGATTACTGGAGCAGTTGTATAAAACTGAAACTGCCAGTATTCTATACAGGCTGATCATTTACAAGGTTAGCATAAATTCTAGTCAATATTTGATATTTATGCTTGTTGAATGATGATAGAGTAGATGTTTATTAATTATTTATCTATTGTCCTTTCAGTATCCAGAGTACGTGGATGCATATTTAAGGCTTGCTGCCATTGCAAAAGCTCGGAATAACCTTCAATTAAGCATTGAGTTGGTAATTCTCATATGACATCTTTTCTTTGTTCTTTCACCACTGACTTTTCTTTTTCCCTAATATCAGCCTTTCGTCTTTTAATTTACAGGTCAATGATGCCCTGAAGGTTAATGACAAGTGTCCAAATGCGTTATCTATGCTGGGGGAACTAGAACTTAAAAATGATGACTGGGTCAAGGCAAAAGAAACATTCCGAGCTGCTAGTGAAGCAACTGACGGAAAAGATTCTTATTCTATTCTTTCTCTGGTAAGTGATTTTGTGAATTTATCTAGTCTATCCAACTCCAAGTATAATCCTCAGACTATCATTATGCGAGGCCAACTGTCCACTGATTAACTAAAGAAACGGACTTTCTACAAGTTCCTAATATGGAGCCTCTAAATGTTGATTGTTGTTTGAATAGTTAAAGTAAAGCATAAGCATTGGATTTTATACCCATTATGATTATGCTTTGGAATCTTGTTCTCATATACGCTCTGTGCTGGCATTGTTCTGAAGGGGAACTGGAATTACTTCGCGGCAATGCGCAATGAGAGAAGAGCACCTAAGCTGGAAGCTACACACCTGGAGAAAGCGAAGGAGCTATACACTAGGGTACAAAGTTTCTCTACTTCACCTCTCAAGTAGATAACTGTTGCTTAAATATATCATTTCTCTATGCTTTCCTTTTTCCATCTGTGCATGGAGCTTATGCTTCATTAATGGGATCTAGCGTGGTAAATGTATTATTGAAATCTAAGCCTGGAAAAAAATCTCTAGATTGTGAAATAACCAAGCTTTTAAAAATTGAATCATTTGATGGCAAATTTGATTCTATTTTACTATCAGCTAGCCATGAGCTTGCACTTGCTTTTGTATGTGATCTTTTTTTATCAATAGATTTCTGTTGTCTAATAATATTTGGGGTTTATTTCAGATCTTATCATTAAGCTAGTGATGGTTAATTTGCTTAAGCAAAGTTTTCTCCTTATTAACAAGTTGGAAACGAAATCGAAACTGAGTTTACTTTTAGTAAACCCAGTATAACTTTGTTGGCTTAGGTGGTTTGGCTTTTATCTTGGGTTGTATGCTTATGTTCGGTGACATGAATATCTGCTGGTAGAAAACTGAAAGCCTCTGTTTCACAATGATAGGTTCTAGTCCAGCATAATTCAAATGTATATGGTGCCAATGGCGCTGGAGTAGTCTTGGCCGAGAAAGGACAGTTTGATGTTGCCAGAGACATCTTCACTCAAGTAAGCTAGAATTGATCTCTCTTTGTATGGCCTTCCTTTTGCGCATGGACTGATGTTCAGTCTCAATTCTGTAGGTTCAAGAAGCTGCAAGTGGAAGCACTGTCATCCAGATGCCTGATGTGTGGATCAATTTGGCCCATGTTTATTTTGCTCAAGGAAATTTCGCATTAGCGGTGAAAATGGTATATTAATGTAATTTGAATTTGTACCTTCCGTCTAGACCAAACAATGAAACCCTTTCTTCTGACTAACTTCTGGTTATGCAGTATCAAAATTGCCTACGGAAATTCTACTACAACACGGACTACCATACTCATCTCTATTTAGCTCGCACTCATTATGAAGCAGAACAGTGGCAAGACTGTAAAAAGACTTTGCTGAGAGCCATACACTTGGCACCGTCAAACTACATATTAAGGTTTGATGCTGGAGTAGCAATGCAGAAGTTTTCAGCATCAACACTGCAGAAAGCTAAGCGGACCGCGGACGAGGTAAGTATTTGGTCCCTAATCCAACTTTGTACGGACTAGTATTCTAGTTGGTGAGAAAATATTGATATGAGCTGAGAATTTTAAGTCATTGTTTCACTACAATACTTTTGGAGCTTCTGTTGAATAGCCTTGGTATATGTTGACATATGTCATATGTGCGTCGAATCTCGTTCTCTAAGTTGATATATTATATCTAATACTTTTGCATGGCTATACTAATTAATAATTCACTGCAAGGTCACGGTGCTAAATATGCTGCATCAATGTGCCATGTCTTGCATTTATTTAATATGTTATTATACTTTCTTTTTTGCGCAAAAGGTAAGATCAGCTGTGGCAGAGCTAAAGAATGCAGTCCGTGTATTCGGTCAGTTGTCTGCTGCTGCCAATCTTCATTTTCATGGGTTCGATGAGAAGAAAATTGATACTCATGTTGAGTATTGCAAGCACTTGCTTGAGGCTGCAAAAGTTCATTGTGAGGCAGCTCAACGTGAGGAAGAGCAAATAAGACAAAGGCAAGAACTTGCTCGCCAAGTTGTACTGGCAGAGGAGGCTCGTATAAAGGCTGAAGAGCAGAAGAAGAAACAGGTATATATTCTGTAGGCTTATTTGTTCATTCTTGATACAGCAGAATGTTGCTTAGTGATTTTTTGTCCTTTACTGAAACAGTTGGAGAAGAGAAAGCTTGAGGATGAACTGAAACGAGTGGAGCAGCAAGAGGAAAAGTTCAGGCGTATAAAGGCAAGTGTTTGTGAGAAAGTTATCTACACTAGTAAAGAAGAAAATAATACTGCCAATTTTATTTATCAATTTTGATATCACTGGAATCTTTAAGTTTTCTTCTCTAGAATGAGATATTAGCTAGGTCATGCCCATAAAATCACATTGCCATCCTCCTCTGTGTATTGATGTGGCATTTGCATGTAATGGAGCATCCTTATTTGACCCATGTACTATTTTTTATTTTTTTGGCTGGACGAACTGCATATTTTCACTTTGCCTATACTCTGAACTGAGCATTATGTCTTATTCATGTTCCCGATGCCAGGAGCAATGGAAGAGTAGTGGAGGATCTAAGAGGAGGGACCGATCTGATGATGAAGAAGGTGGGCATAGTGAGAAAAAGAGGAGAAAAAGTAAAAAGAAGCGAAAAGAGAGGCACTATGAGATGGATGAACCTGAGCCTGGAATGATAGACGAGCATGATTACATGGAAGATGGAGACAATAACTTAAATTATGAGGAACAACCCGCAAGTGCAACACATGAGAAGGATGATGGTGCAGAAGAAGAGAACCCACAAGATCTTCTTGCAGCAGCAGGGCTTGAAGATTCTGATGATGAGAATGAGGTAATCACGTCTCATTTTATCTTATTTGCACATCTTTATTAAATTTTTTAAAAATATAACGGTTATCAGCTGATTGCCCCTAGTTGATCTAAAGGATGCATACCAGCAGTGGATATATTTGTCACTGAAAAACTTATATTCTCTTATCGTTTTTAAAGGCTGAGCCTCCATCGAATGTGGGACGGAGGAAGAAAGCTTGGTCAGAATCAGATGACGAGGAGAAGCTTCATGATCGGAGCTCTAATAGGGAGAAGTCTGCTGAGCCTCAAGACAGTGACAGAGAATTAGGAGAACTCAATGAGAATGATGATTAGAAGGATTACTCTTTCAAACTTCATATATTGTAAAATAGAAAGTTGATAGCTGACAAAGCTCGGTATTCAGTTGTTTCTTCTAACTTAGGTGTTTACTCTGCAAGCAAAATATTGTACTTTTTATATTCTTGTACTGTTTGTACCTAAATCAGAGAGCAAGGTTGGATCTGCAAATCATTCTTTCTGGAAGCATTTGCATTTTGATTTGTTCCCTGAATTCGAGAATCAACATGAAGTTTACTTCCGGATTTTTAACTTTATAGTTTATAGTATACAACTCCTCTGATTCTCTTTACACACATAATGGAAGAAATTGCTCCAAATGAAGAAGCGAGGAGACCATCCATACATTATACATACACTTGAGGTATGTCCACTCATCTCTGTTACTTTGAAGTTACCTTGCTGACACATGGGATGTTTACAATTGTTATTTTCACATAATAATGATTGTTTTTCTGCTAACTGATGAATAATTTCATGTTTAGTGAAGAGCATACTCTCTGTGCAGCTGTGGGTGTTGATACAGAATTGAGCTCTTAGCTGGTTTTAAACTCTTAATGGTAGGATTGATATCGGTAAGAAAATTCATGTAAATAACAGCTTTGAGGGTGAGTTTTTTTATGTTAAGATTTTTGTATTTATTTCCACAAAAAAAAAAAAAAAATTATGTTGCAACTTTTAAGTTTGAGAAAATGAGTTTCTAGCAGGTGCAGGTGGGGTTGGAGTTCTGCAACTTCTCGCCCACTGAATAATGTTGTGAAGTCTTCAAAGTTACTGCAAAACATCCTGAGAAAGGTCTCTTTCTCACTCTCTCTCTACTGTTATGAAACCAGACCCACTGACTCTAATCAGAGGGTTCAGAATCTGCTGCAGACTGCATCAGAATTCAGAGGTGCTCTCTTTCTTTTCTTTTAGAACCTTTCCTTAATTCGACAGCTGGTCATGAATATACGTTCGTATCTAAAAAGTAAACGGCTGGTTATAAATATTTTTTCACTCTCAGTGTTTGGGTGAGATTTGAACCGGCTGACTTTGGTTGAATATATAAATAGTTGAACTACTACATTATACTACATGGTTAGAGTTACGATTATATAATCTCTTATGAATTAATCTTCGTTAAACTGTATTAAATTGTAATTCTCCTGGTACCTGCATTAGTTTTTTACCCACATGCTTCCAAAGTTTGGCGAGGTCATAAGTTACGACTTACGATACATTGAGTCTTCATTCCAAAAGGTCTAGCTTACATTAGGATTAATTTCGTTTAGTTCTCATTCAATATCATACAGCAATGCAATACTTTCTTATAATTTACTTGTGGTTCATGGTTATGATACTATGTATATGCAATACTTCGATCACCCTCTTGTAATTTACTTGGGTGTGTTCTTTTTAACAAAAAATTGCTAACGATTGCATGAAATCCTTTCAGCTGATCAAGTTTCAAATGTTGATTGAAATGATGGGAGACAAAGGGGCATTCTTCTGGTGAGTAATGGATACAATGCAATCTTCATTTTATAGATGAACTATTATTTTCACGTTGAACCAAGTTTCATTGATTTGGGGTCCCATCCACTCCACCATGGTATTGAATAGACACTTGGTTGAGTCTCTGAAAGTGAAAGCAGCAAACTCTGAATAGAACCCACAAGACATTGTATTTAGATATCACCTACCCATGCAACAGATATGGGACCCTACTAAGCATTCACTCACAAATATAACATCTTTTATGCATAAAGTTGAGAACCAAATAGATAAGAGAAGCCAAAAACAGAAACACAAAAGAGGACCACATAAACATTAGATAATTGTATTCTCCCTACTAGAAACAGCATCATTTTCATTAACTAAGCAATTCGATTCAATTCCCTTGAAATCATCCATAACAACCTGTAGGATATCCAGAAATATCTTTGGAACTCTGTTGAACAGAGGCAGGCAAAACTCTGTTGCTAAACTCAACCATCTGTAATAAGAGTATGGGTGTGTCACTAAAGCAGTCAAAATATAATCAGGAATTCTGTGGAAGAAGGTTAGTGTAAAGAGTATGTTGAGGTGCAGAACTGAAAAGGGTCTTTGAGCCTCACCAAATTTCCTTCCTTGTTGAATTGAACAGTGGGAAGTAGCGATTGGATGAGGAAGAAGGAATGGAGATGGATAGCCTTGTCGTCGAGGAACTGTCCCAGTCCCTGCTGCTTCTTCTGATTGGTTCTTCATCGAAAAACCGATGAGTTTTCTTGTTGGGCTCATGAACTCCTCCTGTTTCATTCTTTACAAGGGGCACTCCATGAAAAAGGTGAGTTTGGGTCTGGAGCTCCAAGCATGAGTACTCCCTCTGTGTAGAAGAAGAATTCGTCCCCATGGATGAGGCAGCAGAGAAGCTCCTGGTGGTAGCAGAGGAGGGTTCACAGAAAAATGCATGCTCATCAACTCCATCTTTCACATTGTAAGGGTTCCTGTTCCTCCTTACAAAAAATAAACCTCAACAAACTAGCATAAAAAATCAAAACTTTACTACAAAGGAGATAATGAATAGAAACCTGAAATGTTGAGTGTCCAAGTAGGAAGAGGGATTAGGGTTATGAGATAGAGGAGTGGTGGTTGTTTTGGGGGATGGAGTGTTGTTGAGGAGGAGGAGGAGTTCCACATGCTTTCTTGAACGGCCCTTGCCTCTATGAATGTGCCTTTGGCAGTACTTGGAATCTGGGTAAGCTTCCTTTGCACACCTCCACTTCTTTCCGTCTGTTCTTCTGCACCTCCCAGGTTCTGGGTCTATCCTCTTCCCCATCTGGAAACACCCCCATGCTGCTGCTGCTGCTGCTGCAATATTCAAGACATATATATATTAAAATAAACATCAAGAAATCCAAGTAAGAACTAAATAAAACCCACATCAAAGAAGTTGTGTTATTTTGGAGCAGTAAGAACCAAAACCCACATCAAAGAAGAGAACAAGTTTTGTGTTTTTAAAGTTTGGAGGTATAAAGGCTGTTTTGTTGTATGTATGTATATATACCATGTTGGGAGTGAGGAGACAGGAAGTTGGAGGAGAGAGAGGTTGTATGGAGAGAGAAGAGGAGGTGGGAAGGGACAGGGATGCCGGAGACGATGTACTTGAAGATTAAAGCTTGGTGCTCCAGTTGTTGCCATTGGGAAGCTGTGAAGGGAAGAATTCTGTTCATAGTTGCAGCCAGCCCAGGTAACAAACAAAGATCTCTTCTTCTTCTTCTTCTTTCTCTCTCTCAGACTCTCTCTATATGGGTATCAGGGTGGGTTATTGCTGAGTGTACTTCACTCCCTGGCAATGGAGGAGTAGAGTAGGTATATTTATTTCAGCTCAGGGGTTGCAGAATCTTCTTCATGGTTCTTCTGATAGACTTTGTTAGTTTCTCTCTCTCACTTCTGAGCTGCTTGCTTATATTCTTATGGAGAAATTCTTCTATACATCGGTCCTACTCTCGTTATTATGATGGCACTGCAACTCACTCTTCTGCTTCTGGGACATGGCAGAAGCAGCTTCTCTGTAGCATAGCATAGCAGCTGTTGCCTCTGACATCTCTCTCTACGGAAATCAATAAACTCAAGGAAGAGAGAGAGAGAGAGACTGAGAAAGAGAAAGTCCTTTGTCTGTGTCTGCCTGCATGCTAAATGCTTATTTATTTAGTTAGTATTAGACTATTAGTATATAATGATAGTCACTCTTATTAAGGAAAATACTTTTTGCCAGAAAAATATGCAAAAGTTAAACAATTGGTTTAGTTTTCTTATACATATATATATAGTAATATTATTCTGGTCTCAAGCTCAATAATAGTTGAACTACCAAATAAACGAGGTATGATTGATTCTTAAGGTTAATCGTATTTGACTTTTATGGTGACAACACTTTGTAAAGATATCAACTACAGAGCATCCACAATAGTAGACCATAGTTTTTGAAGTGAATGAATAAAGTAGGTTACTTTTCGAAACTAATTCTCAAACTAGGCTTATTCAAAAACTAATTTCCAAACTAGGTCTCTTTATATTTTTAATAATAAATATTATTTACATTCCATCCTAAAGTTTACAGCATGTTACGAATGAACCCTCAATTGAAATATAATACAATAAGAAAAAAAAATGAAAATTAAAAAGATTAAATGTATGAAAAAAAAATAGAAATTAAAAATAATAAATTAAATGATTAAAATACACATTTAAAAATAATCAAACGAATATTTTACTGTAGCTTTTAATTCTTAAAAAATATGTGAAATTAAAGGATAAAATTTACATATGAAAATAAATAAGTTTTGAAACAACTTTATAATGAAAAAAAAATATATAATGATATAAAAACTATACATCAAGAGTATGAAAATATATATATATATACAAACTAAAATTCATTCTTAAATTTATTCTATTGATTTTTTAAATTTAAATTAGTTTATCCGTTTTTTTTCAGTCACTAATTTTATAAATTTAACATGTTTTACTTAGGGTATATGTACGCTTTCATTTTTATATTTTCATACTTAAAAAAATCATGAGTATTTGGTTTATTTACATTTTACATCACATTTTTTTTAAATTTATATATTTAGCATAATTTATTTTTACAATTTTTTTTCACTATTACTAATTTATTATTTTTTTAGTTTTAACTTTTACATATAGTTGCCTTATTTTTTTTTTTCAATTTTTCTAACATATTTCTTGTATTATATTTCTGTTTAGGGATCAATCGTAACAAAATATAAACTTTAGGATGTACAGTAAAAAATATATCTGATTAAAAAAAATAGAAAAGCCTATTTTGGAAATTAGTTTCTGAAAAAGCCTAGTTTGTGAATAAGTTTGGCAAATAAACCTATTTTGGGAATTCACTCTACTTTTTGTTGGCTCATAAGATTTTGAGTTTTCAAATTGTAGTTCCCGTTTCCTCGCTTTAGTTGTTTGTTCTACGTGTTTTGGCCATACCTACCTCCCTTGCCTAAACAATTGTACAGAAAGAAGTAAATTTCGTGATTGCTATATTTCTCAGTCTGAAGCAAATGCTTTCTTCTGTCTCATTTAGAGGATTGTACGACCAATAACTTTTTACTGTTGCTTCTACATTGTTTTTTTTACTCTACTTTATCTAAGTTTCTTTCTATATATATATATATTTTAAATTTTACTCTCGCCCTCACTTTCTGAGTATGTTTCTTTTCATTTATTTTTTGGTAAATATCTTTTTATTAATTACTAACTCTTTCTATGGCAGGCAAAACAAGGAAGATACCCACCCAGTGTTATCAAAACCAGACCGGGTATCGAACCGACTAGGCGTCCGGTTCCTGGTTCGAATCGATGCGAGCCCGGTCCAACCGTTTTGTGAGAAAACAGAAGAGAGAGAGAGAGGGGGGGGGGGGGGAGCAAGAGAGAGAGAGTGGGATGGAGCAAGTGAGAGAGACATATGAGGAGTACTGCAACATATGAGACAAAGACCGGACGATGGCTAGCTTGATTCGGAGCTCCGGAACCCTACTTCTCTGAACACGCGGCTCACAATTGAGTCGTCCATGATTGAGAGAATCAGATGCTGGACCTCCATTTTGATTGCGTTGTTAATCGACGAAGATTGGCAAGGCAGCTGATTGTACAGGTGGAAGTTCTCCGGCTGCCGCCGCTGATTCACCTGGGAGCGTTATCCACCACTCTGAATTAATCGTGTTGATAATTTCTCACACCCAAGTGTGGAGTTTGGGCTGCCCAAGTGAGTTGCAAGCTGGACTTGGCAGGATGTTGGGCTTTGGGCCTTCGTCATTTATTTCTTTGTTAGTTGGCCTCTGGCCTAGTTGTCCGACCTTGTTTTTGTATTTGTGGACTTGTTTGTAGTGTTTGTTATCTTGGTGGACTAGTTCCTTCTTTGTACAAACAATGGGGTAAAGTCCTGAGTTAATCTCGGATTTCCCTTAGTGATTAAAATAAGATGAAAGAACCAACTCTGTTGATCCGCAAGTCTCATTTGTCTCTTCTTCTCCTCTCCAGAAATTAGGGTTAGGGTTACGAAAGTTCACATGGTATCAGAGCAAGGCTATGTTGTTCTTGCTCGTTGATTCTGGTATCATGATCTGGATATCCTTCTCTGCATGCATTCGTTTTTGATCGTTTTTTCTCTCTTCGAGTTTCGTGGCGCTTCGGTCTGTCATGCTCTTGGATCTCGGTGAGGTTTTCTGTTTCTTCCTCAATCTTATCTGACTGAGTTCTGGTCTTTACCATGGGCGACAAATCCAATAAGCTTGATGAATCTTCATCTTCTGAAGTGCCGAAACTCGATGAATCTTTGATGATTGATTTTTCTAAAGAGGTTCATCATTTCCATCCTTTGTACCTTCACACCTCTGATAATCCCGGCCAGAGTTTTATCTCTATGAAATTGACCGACACGGAGAATTATCAGAAGTGGAGTCAAGGCATGAATATCGTTTTACTTGGGAAAAACAAGTTTGGATTTATAACTGGTGCATGCGTGGCTGAGTCTTATGATTCTAAGCTACACACTCTTTGGGAACGCAGCGATGCAGTGGTTCGGGGTTGGATTATGAATTCGATTTCTGAGGATGATGGAGTGATGTATTTGGATAATGCTTTTCTGGTTTGGAAAGATCTTGGCGAGCGTTTTGACAAAACTAGTGGATCTAGAATCTACCAGTTACATCGTGAAATTTTTATTGCTCGTCAAAGTCTTGACTATGTTTCATATTTTTTCACAAAACTCAAAAACCTTTGGACTGAATACGATGCTGCCTGTTCTTTGCCTCACATTCCTAGCGGTCTTTTCAAGAAGTAATTGGATCAAAATGATAATGAAAGACTTTTTCAATTCCCGATGGACCTAAATGATGCTTTTTCAAATGTTCGTAGTAACCTTCTTCTCTGGACTCCTCTACCCTCCTTAAACCAAGCTTATAAAATTTTGTTACAAGAGGAAAGCCAGAAAGATGTAGCTGCTACCTTTCCTGGTTCATGATTGATACGACAATCTCCGTATAGTTGTAAGAATGGAAACTAAGCAAGGAAAATATTGAGACAACGTCTCTAATTTTGCTCCTCTTTGCAGGAGATTTAAAACTACAGCCAAACATTAGTAATAAACACAGTGAAAAATATAATCCAAGATTACTGAAACTGTCCACGGTTGAGCCATCGTGTTCTGCTGCAACAGAGTTGCCTGAGAATCTCCTCTGGTTGAGCCTTCACCATCCTCGTGGATTGAGACGAATGAGCGGGGATCATTATCCCCTTCCAGCACCATCAGAGATTCCATGTCCATCATCTTGTCAAACGTTTTGCTGTTCTTTCTTGCTCCCTAGCTGGGCGTCCTCCTCTCCTACGTAAAAATAATAAGAAGAAACCCTAATTTATGTGCAGCAGCGGGAAGAATCTTTTTACAGCGTGAAGTGCAGCAGCCCGAAGAAGAAAACCCTAAACTGCAGAGGTTTTTATTTATCTTAAACCGATTAAATTGATAACGTCATATAAATGCTTAAACTGAACCGGCCGATTCAAAACCAAACCGAACCAACTACTATGTCCTTTAACTTTTAAAAAACGCCAATTACCCCTAAAGGCTCCAGAAACAGCATGCTTCTAGAGCACTCCAGAAACGTCCCTTCCATAATGAGGAAATCCAGGCCAGTCAAATTCAATGTGGATGGTGTATTTAGAACGTTTGGCGTTTCTTTGAGGTTCTTAATGGTGTAAAGAGATCAAGAAGATGCGTTTACTTCAAAGATTGATCATTTAGGCCAGTTGGTGAACGATATATATATATATATAATTATTACTAAAAAAATCGAACCCTGCGCAGTGCGATACTAACCAAATAGTTATTATAAGGATTAATACATACTTTGGTTACTTATGTTTCATAATATGACTGTTTGGTAACCAAAGTATATATTAACCCTTAACTCCACTTGGATGCAAACCCTAAACCCAACATTTGGGTTCAAATTGGAACATAGGTTCAAATTTAGATATAATTTTGAGGTTTACTTTAATTTTTTTTTTTTTTTTTAAAAAAAAACTTGATAAAGAACAAGATGAAGAACAATAAAAACAAGATGGATAACACTTGAATTTACTTAAGATAATGACAAAATTGTCATTTAATAACTATTTAATTATATAAATGTATACAACTATGAATCACGCAAAGCAAACATAAGTAACTAACTAATGAATTAACCCGTATTATAATGTGTCTACTATATAATTTTACTGCTACTTAATTTCTTTTTTAAATTCGTATTTTCTTGTTTTTTTGCCAAGAATTTCGTATTTACTAAAGATGAAAAATAGGAGATGAACGAACCGCTTGCTTTGCTTACTGTTGTTAGCCAGGCAGAGAGAAAACAGACGGAGAAGAGATATTCTCTATTTCTCTCTCTCTATATGACAGCCTGTCTTGTTCTATGACCATCACCTGCTTACATGAACAACAACTATGAATAGCATAGCATATCATAGATCTATTCATCTCTCTTTCTTGATTCCATCTCCTCGCCTTCTTTCAATTCATCCTTGAGCAGCCATGAGTCTCTTCGGCCTTGGAAGCAGGTAAACCCCCGTTTCGCCATTTCTCTCACCTGATACATAGATTATTCTGTCTGCTCTGCCTTATTGGCAACATGGCTCATCTTTGTTTTATTTCGATGTCTCCAAAGTTTCCATCTTTAAGAGAAAAATTCCATATTTTTTTCTTCAGTGGCGTCTCAGTTTGATTCTTGATGATGATATTCAAGTCTCTGCGATGGTAGATTCTTGATATTTTGGGCGTTAGATGTTTCTATTAACAAGAGTGATGAATGAAGAGTAATTGAAATTGGAAATGAAATGTCAACTTCGAGATCTGTATCTGTAAACACCCCCGTTTGATGAACTTTTCCATAGAATCAGCAAAACATAATCAAAAGCCTTTACTTTGTTTCTACCCTTAAATTTAATTGTTTACTTGGGTAAGAAGTTAACTTTATATTGTAAAACAAACTTAGATACGGAAAAGCAATTTACCCTTTGATGTTTACTGGAAAATGATGATCTCCATATTTGTTTATAGTTGAATCAAGTATTCATTATTTTCAGACATCTCTTACTATTGTTAATGGCATAGTTTTTACATTTTGGATGAATCACATTCATTTGCAGAAATCAGAAGACATTTCGGCCTAAAAAGAGTGCTCCATCGGGGAGCAAGGTCAGATTTCACACAAATAAGTAAACTTTGTTGCATATTTATCTTCCTTATTCAGTAACCGGTTCTTATTCATTGCAATTCAGGGCGCTCAGCTTCAAAAACATATTGATTCTACCTTAGGAAGTGGAAACCTTAGAGATGCAGTCCGTCTTCCTCCCGGAGAAGATATCAACGAATGGCTAGCAGTTAACAGTATGAATTCATTTTCATTCATCAACATAAATTATTTTAATGTCTTTTTCAATGTCAATGCTTATATTTTAATGCAAGTATGTTTTATTTTGCGTAGCGGTAGACTTCTTCAATCAAGTGAACATTATGTATGGAACTCTCACTGAATTCTGCACATCAGCTAATTGCCCGACAATGTCAGCCGGACCAAAGTAAACATTGTTATCTTCTGTTTTGAAAACGCATTTTTGCTAATGAACACTAGTATTGAATAAAAGATTTCAACTCTTGCATTGCAGATATGAATATAGATAGGCAGATGGAGTTACCATTAAGAGACCGATTGAGGTTTCTGCTCCTAAGTATGTTGAGTACTTGATGGATTGGATCGAGTCTCAGCTTGATAATGAGTCTGTTTTTCCTCAAAAATTGGGCAAGTAGTAGTTTCATATATATATAATTATTTCATTTCATTTCAACTCAATATCATTATCAATCTTATTGCTAACGAATGATGATTTCTATTGATCAGGAGCACCATTCCCAAGCAATTTCAAGGATGTTGTGAAAACGATATTCAAGCGCTTGTTCCGCGTATATGCTCATATCTACCACTCTCACTTTCAGAAGATTGTCAGTCTTAAGGAAGAAGCTCACCTGAACACTTGCTTCAAACATTTTGTTCTCTTTACATGGGTAAGGAATTTGTAAATAAGGTGTATTTGATCATATCGGAGTTTTGTTATTTAATTTATGATGATTTGTGTGGTCTAATGCAGGAATTTCAATTGATTAGCAAAGAGGAGCTTGCACCACTCGCTGATATCGTTGATTCCATTCTACATGTATGATGCAACAAATATTCCTTCAGAGTTGCAGATTATCTCATTTACAATCCTTTTCATTCTCTTTGAGACCATTCTTGAACATAGAGTAGTTTATTTTTATTTTAAATTGAATTGCATTCTTTCTTTTGCAAATGTATGTTATGTTTTGGAGAAGCTCTGTAGTTTTGGTTTTGTCAATTGATGATCAATTTGAATAAGAGTGTCTTGATGAATAATTATTGGCAAAATTGTATAAAGTCTGTCCATTTGGCATGACAATTCGATTTGGTGATATTTGTTTTGCTATCAATACAACCTCACCATCTTTAAACTTCTCAATTTTTGTTATAACCAACGCCTCTTGATCCGAAATTTCAACCATATCGTGTTAGAAGTTTACTTGTCTTCTTACTCAAGTATCGCATAAAGATCTACGTTGCTTCAAGAAGTGATTAAAACACACCAGGAACGGATTAAAACACACCAGTATATGATATTTAGTAATGTACAAGATTGTCTTATTACACAATCGTAGTAGCAATTACATTCTAGAAATGCTGGATTGTCACCAAGTCCGACTTTATTTATACGTAAGTGAAGCCAAATATTACAGACACTATGCAGCAACATTACATCTTTACCATCAACACTGAACAATCTCGAGTCTAGGTGTGGAGCAAGCATGCTACATGTGTTGTCTCCTGATGAGGGCCCTCTTAGGACCACCCCGCGGGAAAACCAAAAAAAAAAAAACACTGAACAATCTCGTCTGACACGGTTTCTGTGGGATATATATTGCTTGCATATGCAAATGAGTCAGTTGTTCTAGTTTCAGGTGAATCATGCAACAACTGGGTACGATGCGCATGTAGCAATACCTGAAACCAATCCGACAAATTAATCAAATATTACCCAAAACAAGAAATGCAGAAAGAAGTTTACTTTCCAGTGAACTAACACTGCTTTTACGAGTTTAGAAGCTAACTTACCACACATATTCTTCCCCAGCTCCATCTTGAAGTATCCTTCATCTCCCCAGCTAGATCCCCAGGAGTTCTTGATGAGCCAGAATGGGATATCGTCTTCGACTCCATACCCGACTGCAAGAACTGCATGGTTCACATCCTGTAAACCCAATATCACAGATGTTATCAGACAGTGCAGCAGATTGCTACTAAGAAAATCCTGACGTAGAAACTGAATGGATAAATGATATAGTTTATTTTTAAATATGGTGTTCAAACTTCATATTGTATTATACCATAATAATTATTTGGGTATTTTTGTGTAAAATAAATCTAAGCTATAAAAGATTTGGGACATTTCGTCCCCATTCTCATATCCCTTTGTATTTTTTACTAGATGAGTTAATCTAGGATCATTGAAACTTACCATGGGTGTGTTGCCGCAGGTGTCACTAGTGAACACGCCCGACTTGTAGAATCGGAACCCTTTCACAACCTCAAAGGCGATACTCACTGGTCGGACCTTGGCAACTGCATCCTTAAGCTCATATTCAGCACCCTGCACATTTTGAGATTATACAAAATTATTATAATAAATAAATAAAAGGAACTCAATGTGTGTTAATTTATTAACTATATATTAACTGAGTGTTCGTCTGACACCTCAAGGTTTTCAATGCTTAAACTTACCAAGGTGATGTTAACAGAGTTGACGACTTGGACACCGACATTCTCAGAAGAGAACTTGCAGGAACCGTCTACTGCAGTGTAAGGGTATGCTTCCTCAGTGTTGAGGCCGCCATTGAACTTGATGTACTCAAAAGCTTGGGAAGGAAGTCCTCCATCGCAGCCAAAGTTGTTGAAGGCTCCAGCACAGTCCACAAGCTGCTGCTCAGACAAAGAGATTTGCTTCCCAAATGCTTGGTGGTAAGCTGCCTCAAGTGCTCCGGTAGTACTGCATTTTGATTTAATTACAGATAAAGCAACTCAGAAAACTTCACCACAAGTACGTTTTCTGTAATCAACCACAATATGGAGTCTTTTTAGAAAATATAAAGTGAGAGTTGAGATGGACCTGAATGTCCAGCATGAGCCACAGTGGCCTTGATCCTTAACTGGACTCACAATGCCTTCAGCCCTCCAGTCTTGCTGTACAAGCAACAACTGTATTTCAGATTCTGCTTCTGGAGAAATCAATTTTGACAGAAAATATACCAACAAAAACCACATCTTTTCACAAGAAAGACAACCAAATGCACGGTGTTCCATTTATATGGATTTCGCCAAGATTTGCAGCTTTAAAGCTTAAAATATACATGAAATAGTGCAACAGTTCAACTGGCATCTCTAATAATGACGTAATTTCCCAAAGAAACAATGAAAAGCTGCTATAGCATGTATACAAAAATATATTTCTATAAATGAAACAGTACCACGCTCGGAAGAGCATCATCAGTGAGCTGGTGGTTGCCCTTGAGTGTGGCGGAGCAGTTCTGGGCAGCTCCCAACCTGTGCTTCCTGAACTCCTCCCAGCTCCAATCAGCAAACTCTGTGTATCAAATAAAGAGCACATCAAACTCAACTGAATTAGTCAATTGTTGTAAGTATAGTTTAAAACTAAATATTTATTATCTGCAAGAGTTTAGATATAACAAAAACCAACAGCATAATGGAAAGTACATGTAATACAGTTTCCTGCAGCAAAATGTGGCATCATTATGATGTTCATGATTATTCTATTTTTGTTACGAAAAAAAAAAAACAGATAATCCGAAATTGACGTTAATTGAGCATTAACAAAGTCTAGAACAGAATGAAATTAAATTGAAAGGCCATATAGTAGAAAATGGTGTACAATATATTTTTCTTACGATTGACACCGAGAGTGTAAGGCAATCCCTTCTTGTTAGTGGACCTAATCAGCTTCAAATTCTCGGAGAAGATCTGGAACCTCAGCTTCATCTCCTCAACGGTCTCGTAACTCTTGCGGTACCTAACCAATCAAAAACCAAGATGAACCGATTAATATCATGACTGACTATAAATTAAACAAGCAAAGATGAATCGAATACTGGATTCATTTCCAGAGTGCTTACTTGCTGGCAAAACGAGCAAAGGAGTGAGCATGGCGGATGTGACCGATAGTCCGGAGAATGGAGGATTCCAAGTCGTTAAGACCGTCGGAGACGAGCCTGATGGGGTTGGACTCGTCGAAGCTCGACGACGCTGCCGCAGCGGCGAAGAGGAGGACAAGGATTGCTCCGGAGAGGCTGAGCCGAGCCATGGTATGTCGTGGGAGAGTTGCTCCGGCAAATCTGGGGCCTATGAAGGAGAAAAAGGATAGATTCCGTTTCCAATGAATGGAATGGAGGAGACGACTTTTTTTTTGGTAAGAGGAGGAGAAGACGACTGTATGGTGAGTCTGTTAAAATTGAAGATACCATAAAGCGGAGTGCCAATGGAAGGACGATACGTGGCGGGATATTATTGGGTTCCTGTTTTTGGAAAATATCAAGACTAGATAGAGCTTGGAAGAATTTTCTTACGTAAGACTTTGATGCAATATTATCAGAACCGGACCGGTCGTCGAACCGGCAAGACTGCTGGTTCACGGCTCGACCAGTCCGACCCGTTTCGAACCGAATTCGACCGGTTATCTACTTTTTGCTATTTATTTATTTATTTTACTAAAATTTATAAAACTAGCTCATATCTTAGCCCAATATTTTGTCCAGCAAAGCCCAACCTAAAGACTAGCCCTAAAAAACTAAACACTCCTATTTCCCTAGAAAACATAGCCATCCTAATTATAATCCTCACACAACTATTCTTCTTCTTCTAACCTCTCTCTCTAGTCATCTTCAATTCTACCACGCTCGTCACGTGACGGAGCTATCTCAATCACCGGCGAGGTGATGCCACTTCGGAGCACAAGAGATGTCCGGAAGCCATCTCCGGTACCGGATTTGGGAAATCTCTAAGTTCCGGTGATTTCATTCTGCCCGTCAGAGTCATGGAGCTTCGGGACCTGCTGTAACCCCATATTCTCCATCTCTGCAACTGCAAGAATCTCTCGCCCGAGGACGGTTAGTAGCTTGTTGGTGATATTACTTGAAATTGAAATTATGAAGATTTTGAGATGGATAATGAAAAGCTCCGAACTTAGTTGAAGGAGGTGACTAATTTAGTCTTTAGCAGTGCGAGGCAAAGAAGGAGAAAGCAAGGAAGGAGATTTAGGTCATGTTTTTGCAAGGACATTCTGTTCACATTGGAGCTTGGAGGGAAGAAGAAGGAAGGAGACTTAGGAACCGGTGAACCGGAGGACCGTCCGGTCCGTCGAAAACCGGCCGGTTCACTGGAAAACCAGATATCGAACCGGGTTCGCTTATATCCTCCGAATTTACTCAAATCGGACTGTTAGAGGCACCGCGGTTCGAACCCGATCGGACCGCCGGCCCGGTCCAGTTTTGATAACACTGCTTTGATGTTGTCGTTGTACCTTATAGTTGTATAATTCTACGGGAAGGATAGAGGATTTTTTTTTTTTCGGTAGAAGGATAGATGATATTTTGTTAATAGGAAATTATATAAAACGGGTGGTGCGAGTGGTCGTTCTCTTAATAAAGGGTCTTAGAAGTATTTTTTTTTTAATATAAAACTGGAAACTTACATTTTTATTATTGGACGAAACCAAAAACACGTTCATAATGTCAAAAATGTGGGGCCCTTAACAGGACAATAAGGTAATTGGGACGGATTGATTTTTCTAGAATACGATTAACACATGGTCGAGTCGAGAGTTAAAGTCATATTTAGGTTGTATTATTAGCGATAGCTTTATTATTATATTCCATAAGTGATAGATTTTAATATCCCGATAACAGAAAGACGTTTACATTACATACATAACTTCATCGTCGGAAGACAAAACCCTAAAAAACATATGTAAACAAACTTAACATGAGAGTTTTTTTATATATATAATATAATAATGATGCATCATACTTACGATACGTTATTGAAAAGGAAAAAAAAAAAAAGAAAGAGATTTTTTACTATTTATTAATTTTAGGTAAAAAGTTGGACTTAATATAATTGATGGCAATGGAAAAATTATCAATGTTTTCACCTATTAAATTAGGACATTATTACAGAAACAATCTCTCTTAGTTTAATCTTACTTGGTCCAAATTGAATAAAAAAATCTATGATTTTAAATTAAAAATTAGCTACATGTCTGTTCTCCCTGATGATCCTTGTATTTTCCACCCTTGAGATGAAAATCTATGATTTATGATTTGTTTCATATGCATTTATAACTACATCATTCATTCGTTTTAATTTCTCCAACTGGCCATAATTTTTTCTGGAAGTAAATATGGGTTGTACTTGTACATATATATATATATACTAGTTATTCCGCGCGTGCAAAGCACGCGCATGTTAAATTTTATTATAAAGTTCTTTGCAATTACATTAGCGTTAGAAGCTGGAACAAGACAAATTAAGAAACATACAACGGGAGCATTATTTTGTATAGAACCGAATGAAGTTGATAGTTCTCTTGTCTCAACCTAACATATAGATTAGAAATATCATCTACTTGTACGTTATTCTGGATCTCTACCACAATCTTGTTTATGAAAGAGTATTCTCGAACACCCACAATACTTTTTTTTACATAGTAATCTCAAAGTAAGACCATATTCTCTAAGGATTTTCAATATCTTCCTTTAAGAAGATATTGAGAACCCTTAGAAATGCTAATGCATACAAGCTGAAACTGTCAAAAACTTAATTTAAAAGTGAAGTTAACTGATAGCAAAATTTATAAAACTATAGTTTGGTTAAACATAGTTATAGGCGATGTTCCAGCAGTTGTAAATATGCATGTTATATTAAATACTTTAATAAAAAAATCACAAAATTATCATGATATTATTTATCAAACTTCGATGATAATACTCGTATAAACAATATGCACGAGAAGTGGAGATGATAGAAGTTGAATGCTAGGGTATGAGCAACTACTATCTAACTTGATTTAAATGAACTAAGCTAAAAAAAAGTCTTTAAAATGATCTGCTCGTATATATATAACTTGAAAAATGCAACAAATAGAATGAAAAAGAATGTGATATCAATAACTTAACCGAGGTATATAAGTGTGAGCTGCTTAGCATGGTCACACGCAGAGACGCATCGCCATCCTTCTTACTTGCAGAGGTCTCAAGTTACAAGGCATGTGAAGATGCTTCATTAAGCTCGTATCACTACTCGCTAATGAATTTATGTGTCTTAATAACCTACAAAGATATGTAATGATAAATTTCAGAATTGATGTGGACAACTGTAGGTTGTCCACTAAGAGGGGAAAACATCAGAATGAGTTGGATCTGTGACCATCTCTAACCATCAGCGTTGTTGGATGAAAGTAGCTTGACAGTACTAAACTGCTAAATAAAAGTTGTATTTACTGGATAACCATGAAGACTCTTTTTTACCTACAGAAGCATGAATCATGAAAATCAATATGGATATTCTCATATATAATAACAACGAATTATCAATATGTCTATGAAAACTCAGTAACACAAGAGATACGTCAGTGTCAGATAAATCCTGTTATAACCAAAGAGCACTAATATCTAATGTCTAATGGAGATAATTGATGGATTATCTTTAAATACTCACCTGCTTTAGTAAATCAACATACTCATACTCAAATCTCAATCATCTAAAGTAGTTTATGAGATGTTTTGAAATGATCCTGACTGGACTGTCTACAAGAAAGCAGCTATACAAAATAATGCATTTGTAATCTGAATAACATCATCAATTCAGCTTAGCTAGTCAATGTTAAGTTGCAGATTTAGTCTTAAAGAATCCAAAGTACGAAGAACCAACTACTGCATTTCAATATCAGAACGTAAGTAACAACCACTGTTCTCAAAGACCTACGTATCCATAAGCTGAGGAGTTTCGAGCAAGTCATGCAAAGTACTGTGCTTAGCAGTAGAGTCTGGTTCATCTTCCCCTTCTCCAATATTTGTTTTGCTGATCCAATAAATTATGTGCAACCGGAACCAGATATCAATTTGGGAACCTCGCCAATCTGAAAAAGAAAAAGATACAAGATCGCTAAACTTTGAATTTCCTCAAACAAAAAGCAAATACATTTATACCCTAAACTCATCTAGCAGTTCAGCACTATCTAACTGACATGTATAGAGAGATATCTGTGGTAAACATGTTTCTGTGCTTCAACGAGATGGTTTTCAAGCTCAAATATGTAATTCTTCAGCTTTTCATAATCAACATTTAATTCTTCAACTGGCTTTTCTTTTCCTAGTTCAACATCACTCACTTTGGATTGTACATCCTAGCATAAACAGAGGTAGAAACAATATTATAGAGAGATCAATCATCATGATATCATATATATCCCATGAAAATGGACCCCCAAAGGTGCTTTACTGAAAAATGTTGTATCTTACAAATGAATCGCTTTCTTTGCATGACTCCTAATCTAGACTAAAGTAAAGTAATTTCCTTGACCATTTGCATCAAGTCAGTAGGTTTCTTATGCCAGTCTCATAATACCTTAATCTTTTCATCACCTGAAAAGAAAGATCATATATAAATCAGTTGATAATATAATGGTAGTCTAAGCCAAAGCCCTCATTTTTTCAATTAGTAGAACAATAGCTAACCCTGCAAGGCCAATTAGCTAAAGGCCTACTCATTACTTTTCCTCTAAGGAAAAAGAACAACGCTTGCAGTCACAAGATGCTAAACACTTACAATCATAATATATAACATTAAGAATTGTAATTTGATTTCATCTTTTAAGCATGTACTCAGAAAAAAGTGATCTTAAAAATGAATATCCAGATAAAGAAAATCTCTACAAGTCACAATTCCAAATAGGCTCAAATATTGAAAATGCATAAACACTTAACACTTCCAAAACTGATGATTCATCAAGTTTCTTAAAAGAAAATTTCATGTTCAACATTTTCTAGTACATACCTTCATTCAACCCGTAAGAAAGTCCTGATATCCTCACTTGCCGAAGTTCATGGTGTGAAGCTATTCTGTTAAGAAATATATCCAATGCTTGACGCCTCATTTCGATAAATTCGGCACTGAACCTGAACTTCTCTGCAATACATAACTACATCATTCTAACAAAACATAAAAAAAATCATGTTTATACGCCACTTCTTTCAGGGAAATATTTAATGCAGAAATAACACCAAAGTTCCTTGATTCAATAACTCTCAAATTTATGGACCATGAAGACTTGCACTATATACTACGTAAACACATAATATTCTGGGTTAACAAATTGCAAATCATTCTCTTTAAAAAAATAGCAACTTCTTGGCAAATAGTGAAGCAACTTTTTAATTGCTTACCAACAGCACTCTTCTCAGGAAAAGGAGGAATGAAGATTCCTTTGTATTTATCAAAGAGCTGATCAGCGACCAAATAAAATCACTGCACCGACGGAACAATCTTTTCTGGGCCTTGATACTCTGGTAAAGGTTGTCTGTGACAAGTACCAATTAAAGCATACAATAAGTTCCCAAATCACCGTGATACACTGATATTACTATCTGGGATGTCAGTGAAACCCATCATAGCTAATGAAAGAATTCTCTCTAAAAAATTATTTGTTACTATTTTATCATGATATATGAGCACACTCATAAGTCATAAGAAGAAACATGAGCAGGAGGACAAAACCAGGTGACTGCCAGCCAACAAATAAGATAATCTTTTTTTAGCTATCTTCAGCTTACATGTGATCTTAGGCCATTGCACTTTGGGATTTGAAGTATCTGAAAGATTGCATAAGACGTTACAAAACCATAAATCCTTACTGCTAATAATTTCAGAATGCACAATTAGAGAGAAACTACTCCTCTTAGACACTGGTGGAGGTTGGAAGTTTAAATAAGTAGATCTGATACAAAATTGTACTAAAACACCAAACTTCATCAATGAAAATGCTAATTACATATATATATTTACCAAACAAGATGGACAACGTAAACCCTAAATGTAAAATCACCTTTCTGAGGAGTCGACAACGGTAGGATTCGGCCGATTTGAAATTGGGAGAGGCAGGTTTTCGATTGAACAACGCCCCATCGACGGGTGTGGCAGGCAGCGGCTGAGCGTCGGGCTGGGGGCGAGTCACGGACGGAGTTCGATCGACGTTCTAACGGAAGCACAGATGCGTTTGCGTTGGGTCGACGTTCGTGGAGCGGACTTCGGGAAAGGGCGGAACAACGTACGGTGGGAAATGAGTGGAGCGGTGATGTAGCGTCAAACGGTGGGTGTGGGAGTCGTGCTTGCAGATGCAGAAAGAATAAGGAATGACTTCACTCTTCAGTCTCTGCACAGGTACCGGGGGTGTGTGTAAAGCAATTGGATTGGGGCGGGTTGCTGCAATTGGGTCGGGTTGGTACCTATTGGTGGATTGGTGGCTTTTGGGGTGAGGACCCAAGCCAATTAATATATTGGTAAAAGGATATAAGTATTCCTAATTATTAGTGTGTACTTTTCCATATATATATATAAGAACCGTAATTGAAAAAAAGTTTTCTCTACATAAATGTTAATTGATTGATTGCAATTTTTTTGTACAGTGTCGTGTATTATCAAGGATAACACACTTTTGACATTGATGGATATACATTCAATTGGACCACTAAAGCTCGATTTAGTCGCTCCGTCGACTCCAACATGATAAGTCAATTAACGCGCCCGGACTAGTCCGATCGGAGGGACCGGACTAGTCCGGTGTCAAAATACTGGACTAGCCCGGACATCGGGACCGGACTAGTCCGATGTCACACACCGGACTAGTCCGGTCACAACGGGGCCGATGCATCCCGCGTCCGGGCACCGACACCCGAGTTACGCACACGACACATCCCGTATAAATACTACACATTGAGAGGCCCAAAAGTGGGCCTCCCTTTCTCATCATAGGCCGTCCCGAAATCTATCTTGAAGTGAGGTGGGTTTTGCCCACCTCCTATAAATAGAGAGTGTTAGGGAACTAATAAAGGTTAATCACTTTCTTCCTTTATGGTAAGATAAAAAGAATTCTCTCCTCCATATTACTAATATTTCGGCCGAACTACTTACACACCCTAGGAGGTGCCAAATTGCTTCAAGAAATTACTCCGACAAGAGGCTTTACTGTGGAGACCAATCCGCGTAGGTATTCCTTAACCAGAAGCCTTACGAGAACTGTCCGGTGGATCGAGAACTCCCCTTGAATATCTTAGGTCTACGGAAAACGTTGTAGGTATGTGCCCCTAATTCCGCTGCGTAATTCGTTTACATAGCATGTACCTTGTTTTGTTTAAGTAGTATTTATCCCCTATAATCCTATATTACATATATGCATTCATATGCATCACTACTAGTGTTGTCAAACACTTAGAATTTTTTTCATTCATTTACATGTATGCATCCATATGCATCACTACTAGTGTTGTCAAACAGTTAGAATTTTTTTTCCATGATTGTCATGTATGCATCCATATGCATCAATGTTAGTGTTGCCAAACACTTAGAATTTTTTCCATAATCACCATGTGTGCATCCATATGAGTCAACGCTAGCGTTGACCAACACTTAAAAAAAAAAATCATGAACATTACTTGTGTACACTCACCCGCACCATATGACACAATTTTTGCATACTCATGCATACACACATGATGACATAAAAGCATTCATTCATACATGCTCTATTACGTACATATGCACGTACTCATGTTGACACACTCGCATTCACTTGCAATATTACTTAGGATCCATTACAAGCACGTATATGTATCAATGCTTACATCCATAAAATCATATGTTAACACATGCATGACTCACCGCATACTTGCGTGCATTTTTGTATCAATAGTTATAACAATGACATAGGTCGAACGCCCTCCTAGCACAGAAGGAACGACTGTCAGGCAACCCACACCGAAAACGACAGACTCAATAAAGAGGTAAAATTTAGCCGAAGTACAATTGGGCGTGCATCCTTCTAATAAATAGAGTCAAGTAAAGGTAAAACCAATGCTTAACTCGGGAGCAAATGATGGGTGATGGATATATGTCCAATTCGGGTTCGTATTTATATTTCGGGCCTCGTAAACACGTCAAAATTACATCTCGGTTTGAAAACATCTCCCAAAGGGTCAAAACGGTCCGGAAACGCATTTACGCGCGTCCGGACCTCCGGGTTGCTTGCAATCCGGACCTTGCCGAATTGCCCAAATTCGACGAGGTCCGGATTGCATTGCGGGTATCGTGCGATTACCGTTTCCGCGATTACCGTTACGTGTAGAGAAGTCAAGTTCGGTGACGGTTACCGCTTGTTTTCTTGAACCGTCATCAAACCGCTCTAAAACCGGGTCCGGTCCCAATGAAGCCTATAAATAGGAGGCCTTGGCCACCCATTTTCACACATCCTCTCATTTGCCCAACTTTGGTATTTTGAGCTCTGACTTCTCTCTAGAAACTTTCTCTCTCTAGAATTACTCTTTTAGCCCTATAGTGACTTAAGCTTCGGAGAGGGCTCCGCTAGCACCACCCCCCCCCCTCCTCCGTGCTAGCATTGGTCCTTGGTGCAGGAAACGTTGCTCAGACATCCGAATTCGTGCACAGACCACCGCCTTCCGAGACTCAGACGCCTCCCTTGAGACACAGCCATACCGAGACACAGACCTTTACGGGAGTCAACCGAGCATTCGCCAGTGGCCCAACCTCTTCCCGACGAAGGGTTACAGCCCGAAAAACCCGCACAACCGCACGAACAGACGTGTCCTCACGACTCAGTTCAGTCAGGACGCAACATTGGCGCCGTCTACGTGATTCGAACAAGAAGCTACCGTATCGCAAAATCATGACGAGTGATCACAACCCTCCCGAAGAGGTTAAGAACCCAAGGAAAAGGCCCGGGCGTCCCAAGAAATCCCCGGCAAACAAAAGAACAGGAGGCGAAGCCCCAGCTGGGAGCCAGTCGGGACCCTCCCACATCCCAAAAGCTACTTCCATAGCTTCATCCATACCGACTGACAATGTGCTCGGCGCACAGCACAAAGAGCCAAAGGACAAACATCACGCACCTCCACCTGGTTTCGAGCCAGAGGTACATGAAGATGAATCCCAGGCAGAAATGCCGCAGGGCGAACAAAGAACGAGGGCAAACCCGATGCCCACCATTACTCCAGCGATGATGGCCGCGTTGGAAGAGCTACTCGCATTTCACGAGTCTCTAAAAAACCAAGGATATGCGGCTCAGCCACCTCCGTCCAACCAAGAGTACGCCGCGCCAACAAGAGAGGTGTCGCAAGACACTACTCGCTACGGAAATCCTTTCCAGGGCCAACACGCAAGATATGAAGCTGCACGGTCATACACTCCTTCCCAAGGAGACCGCCATTGAAGGAATGAAAGGCAGCCCCCATTCTACCACCCACAGCAGCCAACGAGGGATGATCCCTTCCAGGCCACAAGCAGGGATCAATCTGACATCTACCACAACAATGGTCGGCAAAATCCTTCAACAGGTTATTCTGAACCGGTAAAAGGATTTACCGCCGAGATGTTAGAAGAAATGGTGGAGATGAAGATGAAGGAAGCAAAAATGAAGGGTATGCACGCTCTTGAAGAAAGGGCGTCACATCCGTTCGCTGACCACTTGGTGAACAGTCGCGTCCCAGACGCACTGTATCGAATTGGAGGAGACCTCTACCGTGGAAAAGGAGATCCAGTTGAACACGTGCAAAAGCACGAGGCCTCTCTGCTAGGCAGAACGAAGAACCCACACCACTTCGCAATGACGTTTTCACAAACTCTTGCCGGGACTGCAGCACACTGGTTCTTCTCACTGCCATGCGGAAGCATCACTTCATGGGCGGACCTGAAGGCTAAATTCATTCAACGATACATGGGCGAGCGCACATTATTGAAAGGGGCAAACGCTCTGGACGACGTCCAACAACAAAACGAAGAATCTCTCGCCGACTACTACGTCCGCTTCAATCAGAACATCTCTGATATTCAGGGGAACCTGACAGAAGGAGAGATTGTTCGAGCGTTCATTCGAAACCTCGGACGAAGAGGCAATGCCCTAGCCGAAAAATGGCAAAGCGCCCAGCGGAATCCATGGAGGAGTTAGCCGCAAGAGTAAAAGAATACGTAGACCTCGAAAGGTTCAGAAGGCAGAACAAGGCAAAAATCGCTGCGGCAAAGGAAAAAGAAAATCCAAAGCAGAGCCAACCAAAACCACACTCAAGTGGTCAACAAGGAAGACATTGGCAACCTCAGCCGAAAAGACCTTTTCAAGGAGACTTTCAGAAGCCAAATGAAGTAAATCTTGCCGACTGCATTCCTTTGAATGCCCCGCTGTCTGTAATATTGAGAGAAATGAAAGTCGCGAATATGTGGAAAGAGCCGAACAATTTCAGGAAAGGCCCACTGGGGAGAGACAAGGACAAGTGGTGTGAAAACCACGAGGTCTTCGGCCACGAGACCGACAGCTGTGTCAGTCTACGCTTCCGCATTAACAACTTCGTCCTCAAAGGCGAATTGAAGCAGTTTGTCGATCAAGGCGACAACCCCCCGAGAAAGGCTCAGACAGAGTCATCAAAAAGAGGAAACAAGGGAAAAGATAAGGTCAATGAAAACCCTCCGCCAGCTAAGCGAGGTGTAATCAACGTCATACACGGAGGACCTTCCTCCGGAGGACAAGTGTCTAATGCTCGGGACATTTATGCATCCCAAGCAGCAACATTGCCAAAATACGGAAAGCGCAAGCAACCGGAGCAAGAAAACGCGGTCATCCAATTCTCCAGGGAAGAATTAAAGCATATCGTTTACCCTCACGATGACGCTTTAGTCATAACCATGGACATTGACGGATACGATGTGAAAAGAATCCTTGTCGATGGTGGAAGCTCCGCTGACATTCTACATGTCAGAGTCCTAGAGCAACTGGGAAGATCTGTCAAGGACTTGACCCCAGGAACCTTTTCGCTAGTCAGCTTCGTCGGAGCAGCTACACAACCCCTGGGTACAATCACGCTTCCTGTCATCCTTGGCCAGGGGTGGAGAGCATTGCATGTCAACGTCACTTTCGTTGTTGTAGAATCCATTGGGGCCTACAACGGAATCTTGGGACGAACAACGATCAACCCCTATGTGATCGTGCCCTCTACTGTCCACCAAAAGATGAAGTTCCCTACGGAACATAGGATTGGGGAAGTGCTAGGCGACCAGATAACTGCAAGACGTTGTTACGTCAATGCCTTGAGAGAAAAGCACCAATTCCATGTGGCAATGATAAATTCCTTCAAGAGGCAGAAAGTTGTTGATGAAAGAAAAGAGCAAGTGGTGGAACAAGCTGTTACAGTTTGGAACCCACAAGAAAGCATCCAGTATACGCCATGGCACCAGATATGGCTCGTCAAGCAGGGAGATGGCGAGCCAATCATGGAATACTTCATCAGATTCGCTTCTAACGCCTCCTCGGCGAAAGCAACAAGAGAAGAAGTGATAACCGTGTTCTATGCAAACATGAACGCCAAATCTTTCCTTCTCTTTGGACGAACTCATGGATGGCGAACAACAAAAACCATGGCAGATCTAAAGGATAAGCTTGAGACAGCAGTCTTATGCGAACAAGAACTGAGGTGGGGTACACCCCTCAGTTGGGACAAAGGAGTTCGAGCAAAAACAAACAAACAGGAAGACGCAAGCATCGATATTGACAACATCTTCACACCGCTAAACACTGTTGCTGAAGACATTTACGTCAACCTACTGGAAAACAAGCTCCCAAATCCACTTGTCCCGAAGAAAGCTTTCTTGGGCATCAACATCAGAGAATGGTGCAAGTACCACAAAACTTGGGAGCACAACACAAACATGTGTCTACCATTAAGGTGGGAAATTGAAGAATGCATCGCGCTAGGTGCACTAAGGCGATTCGTTGCAACCGACTCCGCGACGTCGTCATCAAACCAGCCATAATGAAACGGGAGAAACAACTATCTTTTAGATTACTTTGCGCATTCCTAGTGTTTCTATATTAATCAATGTAAATACGCGCAAGTATCTAATAAAGCCAATCTACATTTGTAGGTACACATCTATCTCTTGCACGCTACTTTTTGGATTAAACGCGAAGCAACTAAACTACGCGCTTATTATCTACACCAATAATCCAAGATATTACGCAATGTGCAAGAAAAATCTATCACGCGTTATAACAACACTTATCATCAACAACAATTTACTCATATTGATGACCACATCAAAATGTATCATCATAGAATCAAAAACTTGGAGTCAAGCCCAAGACAGCATACTTAATGGATCATAATGGATGATGTTTGCATACCTACACCAACAAGGAGTTTATTTCTCCATTCATAAATTGACATCTATCTCAAGAAGCTGCCGGCAACACAAAGCCATTGTGCTATGTTCACAACCAACTTATATGACGCAAAGACAATTTGCGGATTATCTACAAAAAAGGAACTTATAGCAATTCTCTACCCAATGTGACGACTATTCAAGAGCCGTCATCAACAAGCAATATCTTGGTTTAACACCAAGACCTACTATCAAAGGTGGCATGCTGAGGTATCCTCTTTGAAAAGACAAACCCCATGTTTACTTCTAGAAAATGACATGTTGTGACATCTCTTATTAGAGGCAAATCCTCATGTTCATAGCCATTCCCTAGATTCAGAACAGGATGGGCAAATACAATAACGGGGCTGATCACCCCATAAGTGGCGGATGTCCTCTGTTTAGACGACAATCCCATACTTCGAATTCCTGGTAAGGGTTCACTCTTCATGGCGGATGTCCTCTGTTTAGACGACAATCCCATATTACGAATTCCTGGTAAGGGTTCATTCTTCATGGTGGATGTCCTCTGTTTAGACGACAATCCCATATTACGAATTCCTGGTAAGGGTTCACTCTTCATGGCGGATGTCCTCTGTTTAGACGACAATCCCATATTACGAATTCCTGGTAAGGGTTCATTCTTCATGATGGATGTCCTCTATTTAGACGACAATCCCATACTTCGAATTCCTGGTAAGGGTTCACTCTTCATGGCGAATGTCCTCTTGTTAGATGACAATCCCATATTACGAATTCCTGGTTAGGGTTCACTCTATACGGCAGAAGTCTTCTTGCTAGATGACAATTCCGTACTATAGATTTTCAAAATCGTGTTGCATGGTTCCTGGACGCAGAAAACATGCATCACAATTCATATTCTCAAAAGTGTTACATGGTCCCTGGACGCAGGAATCATGTATCACAAATATTTTACCAAATATTTTACCAAGTATTTTATCAAATATTTTATGTATCAAATACCTTTCCAAACATTTTATCAAACAAGTATTTTAGGGTTCGCAAAACACTCTTACAAAACCCAAAAATGTTTTTACGTATGCTTCCCCAACGCGGGTTGATACACGCTGGCAGGTGCGCACCCTGTTTAAAACTCATAAAATTTACAAGTAGAGTCTTGTACAACGTCGCCTTAGAGTGGAACTAAGAGACGGTATAAACTAGTATCTTGCTCAAGCCAAGATAACACATTTCAAAAATACTACTTGTTAAGTCGCTATACGCGAATCACTTGACAGGTTTCGACGGATATAGCAACAAGCTATGCAGGATGACGTACAACATGCACAACGCATCGTACAAGCAATCTCAAATCAAAAGTGACTATCGGTCACGATTGCAGGGACTACGTTTACACTACTAGTCATCCGCGTTCAGTAAACACAGTAAGCGATAACGGTATGAAATATTACTAACAAGTTATCATGCAAACTGTTGTGTATAAAACAGGTTCAAACGACGTAGTTCAAAGCGAACAAGTCACAAGCAACAATCAAAGAACAACTCCAACAAGTTTCTAAACATAGAAGCCGGGGGGCAAGCGGACTCATAAACGAGTTCAACATATCGAAAAGATGGCACAAATCAAAGGAGTCCATCATCCCTGATAGGGCTGGGCGGGACAGGCAAAAGTTGCACATTAGTACCGCCACCGTCTTCTCCAAACAAAAATGCAAACTGAGATGTTGCAGTATCTAAGCGACGAAGCTCGGCAACTTGCCCAACAGCAGACTCCGCGTACGGCCCTAACTTGTCAAAAGGAAAGCCAGGAGCTAGAATGCTCACTCTACGAATAAAGTCCTCAGCAAACTCGCTGAGCATAGGAGCGGCCTTCGCCGTGGCAGCAGCAGTAACCGCACTGTCAAATCCAGGAGTAGAAGGGAACTTGCTAAGTCCCTCTTCAATGCCAGCCTTCATCTCTTCCTCGCGCACTTGCCGACAGGCAACCTTGTGCTTGCACGCGTTATCAGAAATTGCCTTCTCAATGGCAGCGTTCTCAGACTCAAGCTGAACAAGGCTGGCATGATCAGAATCATAACGAGCATCAAAATCTGTCTTCTTCAACGAAAGACGGCGCACTTCGTCCTTAGCTTCCTCAAGCTCCTTAGACAAAGTGGCAGCTTTGTAAGCAATGGCACGCCTCTCCTGGACAAGCTCCAACATGAAGGAGGCCATGTGCACCACATCAGACAACCTGAAAACATGGAGACAATAAGCATACATGTTCGGGAACAATGAACATAGCAAAGTGAAAAAAGATACTCACTGGAGCGAATCCAGACAACGATCTCTCAACAAAAGTTCGTGCCTCCTCGTCACTCGAGGGTCGAATAACTCGATCACCAGGAGGAATAGATCGATGAAGAACGCGCACGCCAACTTCAGGCATGCTCAGCTAGGAGTTCTTGGGAAAAGTAAGATCTCCTGCCACATATGGCATCCACTTACCATCTGAAATGTCACCTTCCAAAGGACGAAGCAAATCCGCACGTCCAAGTGGTGGGATCACTACATGCAAACCAAACAAGAGTTATGCAAAAGCCAAAAACAAAAGCACACAATCAAGTGTTCAGCTTATACCAGAAGGAAGAGAACGTTCCACCTCGGACCGCTCCTTCGAGCGGGGGGCAGACAACGCATCCTTGCAACCGTCAACTTCCTTCCCTTTATGACAGGAAGGAGTAGGAACGGTCACAGTAGTCTTCGGACGCTTCGAAATGCTCGAAGAACGCGCCCCACTGGTGGACCGTTTGGAGGAGTCAGGAATGGCAACAACGCGATCAGAAACAAGCGTCGTGCGACCTGCAAGTAACATGCAAAGTCACAACCCAACCAAGAAAGTACATAAATAAGATTGTTCTTTTAAAACCATCTACCTTTTCCACGTCCAGAAGCTGTCGATGCTCCAGAAGCAAGAGCGGGAGCAATCCTTTCGCTAGAAGCAATCTTGCGAGCGGCCGCCGTCTGCAAAGACGAGCTTTTTCCGTCAAACCAACCTACAGTGCAACACGGTAAAAGTTATAAAAATTATGAACATACCGAAGCTGCGGAAGGGAGCACATGAATCCCGGCATCAATCAATTCCTGATCGGATGCACGCAATGAGCAAATAAAGCCGCGCGATTGTTGACAGTGATATATCTGTCTTATCACTTCCCTGTCCGACAAGGAGAGTTCCCGAGAAGCAGGTGCGGGATCAAACTTCCGAACGTACTCGACATCCCAGGTCGTTCCCGCGTCATAAGCAAAAAAGTAATGATGCCTCCAATGGTCGGCAGACCGGTCCGCGGTAGCAACAAATCGGTAACTAGAATCCCACTTGGCTTCCCCAAGACCAAGTTCCTCAAAACCATCGCTCTGCAAGTTCGGCCAACGAACTTTCACACTGCATTATCCCGCTGAGTCCGGACACTTAAGCTGGTAGAAGCAGCGAAAGAGGGTGCGGGAATAACGCCAGGACTGCTTGTGAAGCAGCACTCGGAAACAGGTCCATACGCGAATCCCGTTGGGCGCAAGATCTAAAGGGGAAATCCCATAACCGCTACAGAGCTCAACCAAGTCAGAGCAGTAGGGAAACCGCAAACCCTCTCTAACGTGATATGTATACACAACGGATAAATCTGCAGGCGGAGGAGTAGCATCTCCTAAACTACTATCACGAACTGCGTCAAAGGGATAAACGGCCTCGGTACAAGGGTCAAGTCCGGAGGCACTCGCATATAGGGTAAACAAGGATCTATCCAAGCGGTTAGTGTAGTACCTAACCAACACCTCGTTCTCTCCAACAGGAGACACCTCAACAAAGGGATCAGCAGCTACACCCTCGTCGGTGCCCAAGACACTATCTACTGGTAAAACCAGGTCTACCTCCAAATCATCCTCTATATCAGAATTAAAGGGAGTCTGCGATAGAGGAGTGGTGGACTTACTCATTGCAACAACACGATCAAAAGGAAGGGAGCTCCGCAAGAGATTGCTACGACCCTACAATCTGCAAAAAGCAAGCGAAAGTCAACGCGCGTATCAAAAAGTCAATGCGCGTATCAAAAGGTCAACGCGCGTATCAAAAAGTCAATGCGCGTATCAAAAGGTCAATGCGCGTATCAAAAAGTCAACGCGCATAGCAAAAAGTCAACGCGTGTATCGAAAGTCAACGCGCATAGCAAAAGTCAACGCGCGTATCAAAAGTCAACGAACGTAGCCAAAATTCGCGATTATAGCAAAGTGGATACGTACGATAAAAGGGACTAACGTCTTAAGAGGTTATCATGCAAACGGTGGGATTAACGCGACGAACCGCAAGGATCAAACGCGGCAACACTTAGGGAAAATATTTCTCTAAGGCGTCAAAACAACAAGTGATTATGCCTAAAGTCGTTTGGCAATCCCCGCCAACCAAAAAACCCGCCAAGGGAAAAAATTACGCATACCGACCAAAAAACCTCTACACAAAGATACGGGGGCACTATGTCCAAACGGGGGATCCCACCTCAACTATCCACGGAAGCGAAAAACCGTCTAAGTTATGGACTAACGGCGATAATAACGGCAACCAATCAGCAATTATTCGACATACAAGCATCAACAAGCAGTCACGCATGACAACAACGACAGGTGGCTCAAACGAACAACAATACGGCGACATTCGAAATCAAGTCGAAGCTGTCCTTTAAAATTGGGTTTCCAAATTACCTCAAAACGTGACGAAAGGTATCACAATGGACTCCCCTCGTCGAGACGATCTCGGAAAGGTAAGGACCGCAACGAGCAGAGCCCGGGAAGGCGGCGCGTGGGTTACACGCGCCGATAAGGTTGAATCTCACGCGGCGGCGCGTGAGGGCGCGTCCGGCGTCTCCTGGCAATTCCGAAGGCGGCGCTGGAATCCTCGTGACGAGCCGAGTCGATTGGTGGGGTCAATTCCTAAAAACAAGTCAAGGATCAAACACGAAACTGTCAAGACATGCCTAAGCTTTACGACGGCGAAGAAATTGTGAACATACAAACAATTTCGGGAATGATGAGAGAATTACCTGCAAAGAGGGTGGAATGATGAATTCCCAAGATGCTGGAGGAATAGATGGGGATGTGTGTAAATACATATCCCAAAAGATGCTTTGTTGATAAGGATTAAAGGATTAACTTATCTACACTCACGCCTAAACACCTACGGTATACTCCACCCTCTCCTCTAAATATATATTCCTACGTACGTGATTATTTTGACATTGCACGTATCAAACCCGTCATTCTACGCGTATGTTTCCATATCGCATGATTCATAATTTGATAACCGCTAAGTCATCTTAGAAGCGTATGGATTATAATTCTTGCATCGCATAATTACAATCTTGCCATGACTGTTACTTGTGTTTGCATATTGATGAAAGCATATCCGCATGATGTACTACTAATTGATTATGTCTCCGACGATAACCATACTTGCACGCTACGTATGCGCATTCCCTATTGCACTAACCGTGGTGACATGAAGCAAAGTCGTTCGGTCGGAAAATCAAAGGACGGACGAAATCAAGATGTCTACGTCCGACCAACGATCAAAACCGAAAGGTTAGCGTCAAACTCAAATTGGACACGTATCCTAACTTAAAAATAGAGTCAAGAAAGGTTCTAAACCGTTACTTGACTCGGGGGCAAGTGATGGATATATGTCCAATTCGGGTTCGTATTTATATTTCGGGCCTCGTAAACACGTCAAAATTACATCTCGGTTTGAAAACATCTCCCAAATGGTCAAAACGGTCCGGAAACGCATTTACGCGCGTCCGGATTGCATTGCGGGTATCGTGCGATTACCGTTTCCGCGATTACCGTTACGTGTAGAGAAGTCAAGTTCGCGCATTGCCAATACGGGTGACGGTTACCGCTTGTTTTCTTGAACCGTCATCAAACCGCTCTAAAACTAGGTCCGGTCCCAAGGAAGCCTATAAATAGGAGGCCTTGGCCACCCATTTTCACACATCCTCTCATTTGCCCAACTTTGGTATTTTGAGCTCTGACTTCTCTCTAGAAACTTTCTCTCTCTAGAATTACTCTTTTAGCCCTATAGTGACTTAAGCTTCGAGAGGGCTCCGCTAGCACCACCCCCCCCCCTCTCCGTGCTAGCATTGGTCCTTGGTGCAGGAAACGTTGCTCAGACATCCGGATTCGTGCACAGACCACCGGCTTCCGAGACTCAAACGCCTCCCTTGAGACACAGCCATACCGAGACACAGACCTTTACGGGAGTCAACCGAGCATTCGCCAGTGGCCCAACCTCTTCCCGACGAAGGGTTACAGCCCGAAAAACCCGCACAACCGCACGAACAGACGTGTCCTCACGACTCAGTTCAGTCAGGACGCAACAATGGGTCTACACTCAATTGGACCTCAATAAGGTTCGACTTGGTCGCCCCGTCGACCCCGAACATGGTAAGTGGCCAAGACCGAAGGTAATGCGCTAGTCCTCCCGAAAACCTCCGTCCGGTGTCAAAAAAATGGACTAGTCCAGACATCGGGACCGGACTAGTCCGGTCACAACGGGGCCGACGCGTCCCACGTCCGACCCCCGACGCCCGGGTGATCGACACCCGGGTTACGCGCACGACACTTCCCTTATAAATACTACACAGGTCCCACCCGTAAATGTGGGCTCCTCTGATGCCAAGATCACAATCCCTATAAATAGGGCCTTATATCCTTCAATTTACAACTGGATCACTTGATTTCACTTGAGTACTCTGACTTTTCTCTAGAACTTTATCTCTCCTAGAACCGAACTCTCATTTTAGCATCGGAGAGGGTTCGCCGGACATCCCCGCTTACCCCTTGTGCAGGTAAGCGAGGCAAAGAACAAAAAGAGATGAATACAAGCAAGGAAAGCGATATCGACTCGACGAAAGGCCGCAGAGACAGGAACCCCAATGAGCGTGATCCATCAGACATATTTCATATATATATTTAGAATAAATGACACACATTGAGTCTGCTTGTAAAATATAAAATATTATTATAAATATTATTCATTCTTAAAATTTGAACATGAAATTTTTAGTTAATTGACTAAACGTCAAATTGATGTACTATTTACATAGTTAAATTTAAATGGCCAGAAAAGTGAGAGTATCATATAAATTCAATTTATATTTTTAAGTATTCTAACTTCTAACTATGACATACACCACAATACACCACATATATCATATAAATGCCATATTAGGATTTAAATCTACAGAGATTTTTTGGCCAAATCTACTGAGTAATACAAACTCCGAAGATATGTATGTATATACTGTCGGAAAATAATATGTGTTTCGACTAGTCTGAGATGTTCCGATTTAGAGAGGAAATAAATTTTTCCTAAAAGTTCACAAATATTATGGCTCATATCCTTGTGTCTTAATCGGAACTTCTCGGATTATGGTCAAAACGTGTATGATCTTCCATATATTGTCTACAATGATACGGACAAGAATTCAAATTCCGAGTTAGTTGTTTTTTTCATATGTGAATTTTTGTCTTTTATATGCATTTTCTGTTTTATTCAATTAACTCTTATAACGAACTGACACTAATGTCATCTTAATTAATGAGAACCACCAAATACGATTCGTATGAGTAGAGTCGTACTAATAGATCAGTTGGCGCATTAACCAAGGTTTTGTCCTTGATTGTGCGTATCGGCGGCACTTATTAATTTTAAAGTGAACACGTTTTGTCAATGCCTAGTTGCCTTTTATCTTTTTGACATCCGATTCCGCCTTGCCTTGTTCTTTCTGACCAACTTCTTCTTCTTCGAAATTTTCTTTCATACAACTTTAGGAAAAGTATTTTTTTATCTAACGAAAAGTAATATATATTGGTACGTTTATAATACTTATGGCCTCTCGTAGCAAGTACTTGTTTGATTAATTTTAAATTAAGAAATAGACTTGGACTACCGATTTGAAACTGGAATCGAATATGATAAATAAATATTAACATATCTAGATAATATTTCATTGGTTGGTTACTAATTGCGTTTTCTATTGTTAATTTCATGTATTGTGTTATATACTTCTATATGTTTCACTTTTATTGTTATAAATTACATACTCAAATACTAATATGTATACTTTTAGTTTTCATTTTAAAGAAACCAAATTGAACATAGTACCTAGCACTGGTTCTTTTAGTTTTCATTTTATTAAAGAAACCAAATTCAACATAGTAACTGGCACTGGTTGGTTTCATTAGATTTCGGGATCCACAACTAAATGGGTATAGTAGAGTTCAGGTACGAAAATCAGAAACATATTTACATCGGATATCCCAATACAAAATTGAAGTGACCTCTTTCAAGATTATTCACAACCTCGTATCTTTATTAGTTAACAAGGGTTAATAGGTATTTTGGTACAATATGTTTGACGATTTTTTACTTTTAGTACAACATTTTTTTTTGTATACTTTTGGTGCAATATGTTTGCAATTTGTACCACTTTTGGTGCATCCGTTAGTTTGACCGTTAAATAGTCACGTGACTTGCACATGCCTAACCCCAAATTTCTATTTTTTTCAGTCTAATCCTCAAATTTATTGTCCTAAGTTTTTATTTTTGCAATTTAGCCCGTAAACATTTTCAACCGCACCCTAGGGTAAAATTGACCTAGCCATGGTCCAACCCATGGCTAGGTCGAACTATGGCTAGGGTCACAGGACCTGGGCGACCTTAACCATGGTCCGACCTAGCCATGGTTTGGACCATGGCTAGGTCAATTTTGACTTAGGGTCCAATTGGGTCAATTTTACCATAAGGTTAAATTGACATAGTCATGTTTCGACCCATGGGTACATGGCTAGGGTCCCCGGGCCTTGGTGACCCGAGCCATGGTTTGACCTAGTCATGAGTCGGACCATGGCTAGGTCAATTTAGTCTTATGGTGCGGTTGAAAATGTTTAGGGGCTAAATTGCAAAAATAAAAAGTTAGGACAGTAAATTTGAGGACTAAACTAAAAAAAAAATTGGGGCTAGGCATGTGCAAGTCACGTGACTATTTAACGGTCAAACTAACGGTCAACTAACGGATGCACCAAAAGTGGTACAAATTGCAAACATATTGCACCAAAAGTATACAAAAAAAAAATGTTGCACCAAAAGCTAAAAATCGTCAAACATGTTGTACCAAAATACCTATTAACCCAATAAACAATAATAACTCTTGATGAGTCAAAAGCATATGATTAAAAGTAATCATTTAGGTGTTAAATTACTGAATAAATCTTTAAAATGTGAAATTTCTTGAGAAATTTCAATAGAAAGTAGGAAAGATGATGTAAAAAAACAAATGTATTGGTGCTTGGTGGGACCCGATATCACTTTCTATAGAAATTTCACAAGAAATTTCACAGGTTGTAGCAACACCCTAAATTACTTATATGTATGGCTATATATTGAGTTTGTATTAGTCTTTGCAATTTGTCTCAATAAAAATTATCTTTAGAGATCGTATTGAGTTCCAACAAAAATTTACAAGATGTTTAGAACTGTTAAATTCTATATATCTTAGACTTAGTTAATTTATTGGCAAGAATTATTAATGATATTATATATTGTACCCAGAACATTATTTTGGTCGACGGGAATAAATATCTCATCACTTTAACATAAGTATTTTTGAATGGGAGTGTAAATGTTAAAATCCTTATGGAGTTGAATGTTTACTTCGTATTTAATTACTTCTAAAGACTGTAAACTACTAATAACTTAATCCACTCAACTTTGCATATGAGAATTTTACTACAAGAAAATAGAGGTTTTAGCAGCATGAAAGCTCTGAATGTCGTTACTAAATTATTAGTAGCGGCAAACTAGTGTTTAGCAGTGATAACTCGATTAAGAGTAAAAGTTCTGATGCTAAAGATTTAACAGCAAGAATTAGCTAAGTATTGCCGCTGCTAAATGTTTACCGCTTCTAAAGGCTTGCCACTGCTATATCATTTGACGTTGTAGAAAGCAACTTTAAAAACGATTTTTAACATCAGCGGCAACTTCCTGTAGAAATTTACCATTAATTGAAGCGATAGAGAACTAGTGCATAAGAGACTATTTTAGTAAAAGTCACAAATAATGGTTAAAAGGTAACTATTAACAGTGACATTGACCTACTGCTAAAATGTACATTTTGCAGCGGGATATATAAAATTATAAATGCTGCTAAATAATATCGCTTTAGCAGTAGAGGATTTCGCTACTAAAAGAAGCTTTTAGAATTAGTGTATAAAGTGTATTGAAAGTGCATTTCAATAACGATATTTTAGCAACCGTGGTGAATAACACGTTAGCAGCGGTGAGCAACACTGCAGAAAAACAATATTGCCAGTCAAGGATGAAGCCACGTGTAGAGGGTGGGGGTGGCATATCCCCCTCAACTTTACGTAATATGTAATTTCTTCCATAAAATGTGTAATTATTGTCAATTTTGTCCTTTAAAATATTTCAATTGCCTCCTCCTAAATTTTTTACAATTCCCCCCTAAACTTAATTCCTAGTTTCGTATGGCAGTAGTATTTATTTTTACTTGCAAAAATTATTACCACTAGTAAAACACATTTTCATATCGATTTATAAAAGCGAAAAATCTTACCTCTCGTTAAAGCCAAATTTTCTTAGTGTTCAATTTGTTTTATAAATTATTTAGTGCCATTTGTTCCTCTTCTAGCCATACATATATTTTTATAAATACAATTATAATAAATATGTAAATGAATATGCATATGGCTGCTTTAAGATGTCTTCCAGCATTTAGGGCATGTGATGAAATGGGAATAAGAGACATAATCGGAGACTGCTGTGCATTGCCATTCTTTTAGCAGTTTGCTTATGTTTCTTGAGACACAGGTCAAAATATTATTAACTATTATCCTCAATTATATTTTTTGGCCAATCTATTATTATCTTTAAATAGGTTACTCTCATGGATGAATCTTCTTGCCTGTTTCCAACCCTGATTGGTGAACTTATCCAGCACATTCCACCCTGTCCCTTTTTATCAATCAACACTCTAAATTTTAATAATTAAATGGATTGCTTAAATTTAATAAATAAATATTTGATTAGCTAAGCCACTGGGTCAAAAGAGGTGACCATGGAACTTTATATGACTTTGCAACTAACCAATTTTTTTATATATTCAAACAAAAAAAACTAACAATTTTGGCCAAAAAAATAATAATTAACAATTTATTTAATTATGTGGAGTGTAGAGTAAGAACAAAAATATGGTTAATTAAATAATAAGTGCAAACCGCTATTGATTATGAGAATGAAAAGATATTCATAGTTAGCATTTTACTAAATATGGACTAACCTGATACGAGTGGAAATTAATCTAAAATTAGAGCAAGCATGATATGGGTGAAGCCCTTCTGATGGGGGCTCTCCTAAGACCACCCGCATGAAATCAAATAATAATAATAATAAGGGCAAACTATTAGATTGGTGTATTAAGGAGCTTTTATGTATTAACTTAGCTTTACCAACTACCAATAGTCCACCCCAGTGTTATCAGATCCGGACCGGGCGTCGAACCGGTTGGGGTGCCGGTTCCCGATTCGTCCGGTCAGACCCGGTCGGACCGGTCTGAGCTCAAAAGAATAGAAAATAGCAAATTTACATTCAGTCTCACCTATTGGCCCAACGATAAAAAAAAAAATTCCTTCCAAAAGCCCAAACCCTAGTCCCCGAAGCCCAACCCTTCTCTCTTCTTCCCCTACCCCTCCCCTGCTACCCTCACATTGCCTTCCTCGAAGGAAATTCTTCCTCGACTTTAGAGGTCACATCATGGGAAATTTGGAAGGAACGGTGTCGGGCCGTCTATACGAGGGATGCTCCAAAACCTATGTTTGTGGTGGATCATATTCGTCGCCTTTGTGCAGATATATGGAGCGCAAGAAGTCGAAGATTGGAGAGGACCGCACCAAATAGCAACCATGATGCGCCTCAAATGTGGTTTCGGCCGCCGGTTGATACGATCTCGATTTGTTGTGATGGGTCTTGGATGCCGGGTACAGGACGAGGAGGAACAGGCGTTATTGCTAGAGATAATGGTGGAAGACTCATAGCAGGTCGTCACTCCTCATGTCGGGATATCAATGCAGCTAATGTTGAAGCGGTGGCTATCTTACAAGCGGTGGATTTGGCTGTCTACCATCGTTGGAACAAGGTGGTCATCGAATCTGACGCGGAGTATATAATTCGTCAAATCCGGGGAGACTCCGAAGTTGATTGGAAACTTGCCAACATTATAGATTCCATACATCAAAGAGCAAGACTTATACCGGAGATTCGTTGGAAATTTATCCGACGCAACGCGAACCGATGCGCCAACTGGATTGCTATTCAATCCAGAAAGGAGATGTGTCCTTTAAATTGGGTTTCAATACCCCCATCTCCTCTTGTTTCTATTATGCTGATTGATATTGCTCCGGATTGATATTGTTCTTTGTTTTATTAATAAAGAGGTTTTCTTTGGCCAAAAAAAAAAAAAAAAAAAAAAAACTACCAATAGTCCACCCCAGTGTTATCAGATCCGGACCGGGCGTCGAACCGGTTGGGGTGCCGGTTCCCGATTCGTCCGGTCAGACCCGGTCGGACCGGTCTGAGCTCAAAAGAATAGAAAATAGCAAATTTACATTCAGTCTCACCTATTGGCCCAACGATAAAAAAAAAAATTCCTTCCAAAAGCCCAAACCCTAGTCCCCGAAGCCCAACCCTTCTCTCTTCTTCCCCTACCCCTCCCCTGCTACCCTCACATTGCCTTCCTCGAAGGAAATTCTTCCTCGACTTTAGGGTTTAGGCGGTCGACGGCGAGAAGCTCGGTGTGGCTGAGGCAGGGACGTGGTCGAGATCAGGCGAGCTGCCAACGGGCTAGATGATTGAACGAGATGCAAGTCAAGCTGGTTCGATGGAAGATGAATAGCCGAGAGATTCTCCTTCCTTCCCTCTATCAACCCACCTCCCTTTCATTCACAGTTCTTCTTCCAATAATTAAACATCCCACCAAATTACTTACCTTTACTTACACTATGTAAGTAACAAAAGATAACTGAATTGAATCGAGGAAGAAGAAATCAAACGCGAATCGAGAATTTACCTCAGCAGAATCGGAGATGGAGATGGATCCAATCACAAAGCGGAATCGACTCTAAAAAGTGATTATGATTATCAAGGGAAAGAAGAATTGAAGCTCAAAAGAAGAAGAAGAGGTGTGTGTCTGGCAACAATGAACGTGGTTAAGAAGTCATTTCCCCTTCTCTGGCGGCTGCACTCAGAATTTAGGGTTTTGCCTCTTTTTTTTTTTTTTTTTTAATGTTGAGGGGGGTCTTTAAGAAAAAAAATCAAAACTTACTGAACACGAACATATCATGTTCTGTAAGGATATACAGTTGTACTTCATATATAAAAAACTATGGAGTTAATATAATATAGAGTTTACAAACATTAAAAACTAAACAACTAATTGGAGTTTTTAAAGATAATAAATAAGATTTTTTTCAAAAAAAATACTTAAGAATTAGTCTTATAAGCACAACTTTATTGTGTTATCGTGCGTGTCGTGTTATGATACTCAAACACGAACACGAAACAGAAGTTATATTGTGTTAATCATGTTCGCGCTATCGTATTATCGTTCTCCCTTATGGTAACACGAAAACAGTTCTTTTCGTGCGTGTTCGTGTCGTGCAATCGTGTCGTGGCACAAATTGTCAGCCCTACTTAGGACCACCTGCGAGAAACAAAAAAAAAATGATAATAAATTGGAAAAATATGCAACTGTAGTTAGTGTTAGTGTGGAAGGTTCTATGTGAAATATAGGGGTTTCAAATTTCAACGGGCGGGTATTAAGAGAAAATAAAATCTTGAGGGACGACATATCTTATCATGACTAATTCTAAATCCTAAGTTTACAATATTTAAAATTTAAATTAACTTTAAATTCAGTTCGAATCACAATTTATAAATCTAAAGTCGAATCAAAATTCAAATACAAACATGATAAACTCATCGCAAATTCAAATCACAAACTCAACTCCAACTCCATATTCGAATTTGAATCCAAATCCAAATATAAATCACTAAACATATCATGATCATTGTTGTTTTTGACTATGTGTTATTTTACCTTTATAGTTTTTATAATATATACATATATTATATAACATAAATGGTGTGGGACGGGTCTGTGGGGCTGAGACCCCAAACCCAGACTCGCAAGAATTTACATTACAAGAAAAGTTACGTTTACCTACTAGTAAATTTATGACCAACCTATCGGTCGGGAATGTATTGCCGCTTTCCCACCGAGTCTGATTTAACGAAAAAACTGCTACTTACCTTTTGCTGACCGATTTTCCTACCAATTTATCCAGTAAGCAAGCAGTGGTTACGAAATGAAAAATACCCACATGTACCTGACGCACTGTGCACTGCCGGACAATCCTAGACGCTTCTCTAACCGATTTTAATACGAAACGTATTCCCCAACGATTTGATGGCACACCATATCATTAGATGTTCGTCGTTTTTGTTGAATTGTCTTGCAGACACATCTCGCTTTGTTGTCAACATAGTACGAGTAATAGAAGGTTAACTACTTTTGTTTATCAAAGTCTCGGCATAGCCTAACTCTGAGTAACATGCTAAATCAATTACACGACGCTACCTCATTCACCTCCTTGCACATCAGCTTCAACGCAGAGGTTTCAGGCAATCTTGTTCGGCAGCCAAATGGGTATCCTGTTCCCCCCGTTCTGCACGTTCATTACAGATGACTGCAACAGTCAATTGGTAAATTCCTCCTGAAGTTGTAATACTCTTATAGATTGTGGGAACAAGTTCGGGGTTACACTGTCATAAATAAATGTCTACGCATTCGATTGTAGGTACTTCAGCGAGAAATATTCTAGATGGTGAGTCATGGCCGATACAAACTGTGTTTGGCATATGGGGTGGGAGGTTTTCCCGATGGTTGTATTTAGGATATGAAGATGAAATAGAAAAGATATTCCCACAATGTGATAACCTGTTGCAGCTTCACTGACAGTTGAGACCAGTTCGCACACGATGTCTGTCAAACGGCTGAAGATAGGATCGTCTTCAAACTAGGCAAAGAAGATTTGATGTATGTTGAAGTAGTTAATCAACACAATCTTCTGAAAGAAAGAAGCACTTGTAGTCGTGGAAAAAAGTTCATCTGGTGAGGAGGAAGAAGTTTCATCTGATGACTTAAGTTGTTTAGGTGACGATGGTGGTGAAGAAAACTGCGGTCGTGATTGCAACATCATATTAACCGGTAGCAAGTCAAGCTGTGTAATTTCCATCTGTAATCTCATCTCGCGTTTCATTAGATGATTAGGAAGTGTTCGCGTTATTCCTATGTGTTTGTATACATATTGATAGTTGCAGACTATTCCAAAGAGGTTTGTTATTTACAATCGAATAGACTGCTTGAGTGAAGTGGAGTTTGTAGATCATGTTGGAATGATGTGGAAAGTAGAGGTTGAAACAACACCTGCTAAGTACATGTACAATCATCTACCGGTCGTCATCTGCGATACCGGTTTAAGAAGGGATGAAGAAATTTTTACATCGGGAACAATTTAGGGAAGTGCCAGTGCATTCACTTTGATTTTTCTCTTGAAGGTACTCTAATTGCCACCATATACTAGTGATTGATATATGGTATGTTTGTGGTGTTGTAGTTTCCGCGTTAATTAACGGGTGGTGCCACTATAATTATGTTTGCATGTATGGAAAATTTTGGTATGTGGTATGAACTTGCTGCTTTACTCGAGGTCTTTACATACCTTATGTACATGTACGGAACGTATGTTCTACTATGTTGGCATAAGTTTAAGTCATGTTACTATTACCATATGAACCAAACTATTGGACTTAAACTGTTTACCTGAAAGGGCTCATCTAATTACAATTGTTGGGCATAACATACTTTGTGTGAACTGTATTTTAAACTTTCCTTCTTAGTGCTTACTTGTAATACAATATTATAAATGATATTTGAACACATCTTAATAATGATCAATCATAAGTTTTGTCGACATATGCAAAAAACTAGTATGCACAGTAAAGTAGTCTATATATACACATTCATTTCTAAATCACGTCGACGGTACCCTCGAATTAACCAAAGCAAATAGACTATGAAATTAAACTCAAGGGACTGAATCCAGTCTGTAAAACCGTTTATGAGTATTTCAAATGGTATTTACAGTGACTCAGCAAGCAATACTTTGATAAAGTTACTTATGGAATTAACTTAATCAATGTATTGCTTGTCGGTTCACCATCAACTTGTTTAAAGTAATCAAAAAATGAACGCACGCACACACACTCACCTATATGGGTTCCCTAGAGTCAGTCCTCTAATAAGGGGGAGAGATGATGGAAAGCCTATAATTTAGAGAATTGCGATATGCAGCTTCCCCTCAGGGGAAACCGACCTCAATAACCTACGGGCGTTCATAATGCGTCTTTTCAAAACACTTACAAAGATACAATTTGAATTAAACATTAACGCTCTCAGATTAAAATTGCAAAATGAATGTTGAATATAGCGACAAAAATGACAATAGGGACAGATTCCATCACGAGCCAAACTATGAGTCTGCAAACACCTGTCAAACGGGGAAAAGAAAAATGAGTGTTACATCCTGGCAGTCAAGTACAAACAGGGGTTCATCTGTATGTAAGAGCATGAAACGAACACATAAACCTCACCAACAACAACGCATGGGAGAAGGATTTATGAATACTAACCAGATAAATCAACGTAGAAGAGTGAAGACGATGTGGAGCGAAGCCATAACATTTTAGAGAGACCAATGAGAACATTTTACCAACCGCCCCTTTTTATACCTGGAACGTAGAAACGTTCATAATATCGAGACTGTTGATTTCAATGGTAATAACTGAATTTTTTGTTCAACCATTGTATTGAAGCAATCCAAGCAGTATTTAATCCTCAATCGCCCCCGTAATTACTGATCCCCGCCATTAATTCTGACGATGCGATCTCCAAGAAAGTAAATGTCACCAAAACCTTACCATTGGGCTGTCGGAAACCCCAGAGTCCCCTTTAATAATGTCGATATGTCACTGAGAAAGAGTTCAACAATTATCTGACAATTTAGTGCTTTTGATGGTAAAGCTTAGCGATGTACTGCTAAATCATCTGTTCATATATGTTTTCATTTTCCTGTTAATTCTTATCCTTGCAAATATCAACTCGTCTCCATTGTGATGATAAATAATGTGTTCAGAAATCGTCTACTTTCCTAGAAAATTGTTGTTAGCATTTGGACTATGGGCCACCGTAAATGGGAGCTCATTAATTAAATTTATTTACCTAATTAATTAGGGTTTAGGTCACATTTGGGATTTTGGGCTAGGCTTAAAATCCCATGTGACATGGGAGGCCCAAAATTGGGCATAAGGTGGTGTTTTCTAGTGCTAATCAATCTCTCCCAAGTTTTGAGATTAAAAAGAAAACCATCCTCCCTAAAACTAAGAGGTTCGGCCGAAGCACTACACACATCAAAGAGGTGCCAAATTGCGACGAGCAATTTACTCCGAGTAGATCCATCCCTTGGAGAATCGACCAAGGTTTTGCTGTGAGGCATAATCCGCGTAGGGCTTCTCTAACAGGAACCTCTATGAGGAACCGTCCGGCGGATCGAGAACTCCCTCAAAGGTCATGGGCTACAGGAAACAGTATAGGTATGTGCACCTTCTTCCACCGCGTATTAGTTACCATGCACGTATCTAAGGTTTTTTGTTTCCGTAGTATTAATCCCCTAAATCCAACCGGCTTAAATGATGTCGCATGCAAATTTGCCAATCTCCTATTGGGGTGACAATCTTATGAATTCCACACGTGTGGTAAGCCTTGTCCCTTCAAAGACGGTGAACACGACACCATATGAGCTTTGGTTTGGTAGAGAAGTAGATCTTACCAAACTGCGACCTTGGGGTTGTGCGGCATACACGCATCAGACTGACAGCCGTTACGGCAAGTTGAGACCTAGATGATTGAAAAGTATCTTCATAAGATACTCTGAAAACTCTAAGGGATACGTGTTTGTCGCAGCTCAGGTGAATGGTGACGTAGTCTAACATGAGTCCAGAAACGTCATATTCCTTGAGGATTATTTCCTACGCTTGGAAACATCAAAACGAACGAAGTGTTGATTGAACTAGAATATAATGATAATCAGGTCCCACTCGCTTCGAGTGGGAGATTTGAGGCAGCAACACAAGTGAACGATATGGTAAATGAAGATGGAGACATTTTCATAATAAATCTAGTGGGACGAATGAAGATGGAGACATTTTCATAATAAATCCAGTGGGAGGAGTGGAGTCAATCAAACCACACAGATCACTGTTGCTCCAAGTGTGAATCAAGTCGGACCTGATAATCAAGTTACTGAACCTATGGATGAAATCCAATTTTACCTCAACTTCCTACTATACCTAGTAGGAGTGGAATGACCAACTCAATTCCCAGTCGTCAACGCCGTGGAATGAATCTCGGAGGTGGAATTCCGAGACCGGGAGATCATCCAAGAAAAGTTGTTGGTGAAAGTTCAAGTAACGCTCTTGTTCCCAGTGGGTGCCATTGTTATAGACCTCTGTACTAACCTCGACATATGGAATTTCTCTACACGATTGAAGGAGCTTCTGATCGATTGGTGGAGCTTCTGCCTTGGCGGTGCGAGGCATTGGTCGTGCGAAGCTGCTTGCGGAGGCGTGAAGGTGTGTCGCCTTGTCAGTGCGAGGCTCTATGTGATGCTGGAGTTGGAGACGTAAATTCTCTTCTATGCTGGCCTAGGGTTCTATTCTAATTCTGATTTCTGAAGCAGCGGTGTGCTACTTCTGTTTTATTTTTTCAGTTTTTTTTCTTTATTTAATACTGAACCGGCGGACTTCCCGGTCCACTCAGAAACCGGCGGGTTCTCTTAAAAAACCGGCTTTCAAACCGAGTTCGCTTCCTTGCCGGTCTTTTGGGAGAACCGGGCTGGTTCCTGGTTCAACCTGGTCGAACCGCCGATCCGGCTCGGTTCTGATAACGCTGGTTCGGTGATACGCCAAATTCAAGTGAAATCGCAAGCTGCTTCCCATCCCATTCTGTTTTTCGCCTAATACGTTGCTGACTATGTTTATTCATGTTATGTCTGATTTGTTCATTTACCCATATTTGAACAACTTAGTTTGGCGCCTAAAGGCCCACTTAACTGCACAATTAACTTATATATGTTATGTACATCTACCTGAGAGCATCTACAGGGGGATACCTTCCTAGAAATGGTGTTTTGAAAACCGGACCGGCGGTCGGACCGAGTTGGACCGCGAACCGGATGTATAACCGGTCCGGTTTGAGTAAAATTACATAATGCAAATTGAACCCGGTTTGATATGATAAAATCCGGTTGAACCCGGTCGAACCGAAAGAACCGGCACCGGTCCGATCGAGGAAGAAAAAAAAACTTAATTTGTGAGTTTCTGACAACAAAGAAGGGTTAGGAAAGGTTCATTCTTTTTACAGCCGCTAGGAGGGTTTCTAGTAGAGCCTTTCTACTTTGCAGGAGGGTCTCCGCTACTGTCTGCTCTGTCTTTGCGTGACAAGAAAGGATCATCACCGTGGGCGTCGGCTTGCTCTTCTGTGGCCGAAAAAAATGTAAAGCTCCTCTAAAATTTTAAACCGTCCATCTCCATCTTCCACATCTTGTAAAATTTCTGATTCTAACACTTTACTCCTCGAGAAAAATCACAGTGACTGAATGGAAGATCTGGTGTTTCAGAAAAAAAAAAAAAACAAAAAAAACAAAAGGAGACATTTGAGATTGTGCCTATAGTAAAGTGAAATTGGGTAGTTGCTCAAATCGAAATGGGGATTGTGGGGAGAGAATAAAAGGCAAGGAAAGAGGAAGAACATGAACTACAAGCCTAAAAAAATGGAGAGGACGGCAGGTTGTCTTTTAGGGTTGCTATCTATATGGCTGCAGTAATTCCATTCACTCCTCAAGAAGTGCACAAGGACTTATAGGAACCGGGTTGAACCGGTCAGACCTGAAATCGGCCACCTTACCGGTTTAAGGTCCGATCATGTTTTCAAAACACTGTTGTTGAATGTTATTAGCTTGCAGGTTCTGAACTGTTCTGGTGACTAATTTTTCAGTAAACAACGTCTTTCAATTCAAGGCGAATTATTTTGATACTAACGGTTGTCTCGTCGTTTTCTTTAATTGTTTTGTAGTGGCGCCCATCAACGAACCGAATATAACCATTCCAACTGATATGGCTGCCACAAGTTATATCTGTCAAAGTAAGGGCAACTGTTATGTCAACATACGCTTTAACTTCAAAGTTGTTATTCAGTGTAAAAATAATTTGTAAAATGTGTTATGAATGTATGAATACATATTTTTATTACATCAGATGTTGTCTAGTGCTAGAAATAGCATACACAGAATAAAAGTATAATCCTGAAAGCATTACACAAAAACTTGCATGAATTAGCTAATTCCATCAATTTGAATTGAACCCAACCGATTTCATTAATTTAGATAATGACACATACTAAAATTGACGATTATTAAAATTTAAACTCACTTATAATGATAAATCTTTTGAACTCAAATTTTTTTGTTTGCTATTTGACACATTCGGAAATTCCATCTTTAAAATAATATAATAAAAATTAAAAAAAAATCATTATTAAATTGTTGGTATATTATTTAAATATTGATAGCTATATTTGTTTCTTTGTATTCGTTATTATATTTTTCTCGAAAAAATTAATATAATATTTTTTAACCTTATATATTTTAATTAAAAAATGTATAATTCTAGGTACGATTGCGTGTAACGTAGGTTTAGCGATTCTGGAACCATCAATGATTGGTGAATCCGCGGATCCCTTTGTAACTCTTTTGGAAATATTACCTGAATGGTATTTCTTTCTCGTATTTCAAATACTTCGTACAGTACCCAATAAGTTATTGGGCGTTTTTTTAATGGTTTCAGTAGCTTCCGGATTATTAACAGTATCTTTTTTGGAGAATGTTAAGTGAAAATAAATATAAAATGTTTTTTAATAAAATATAATATCATATATGTTTAGTAATATATACATTAATATTCAAGTTAATAAAAATTTAAAATTAATTGTTTTAATATATACTAAACCATGCACATTGTCATTACTTTCTTTAATTTATTAATTATGTTTGAAGATGTTATATTATAATTTATTTATTTTTATCTAAATTGAAGTCGCGCAAAATGGAGCAATAATTAGTATCCATGCAAAATCTATAAAACATAGTTGGTGGTGATATTCAAAATTAGTTATACCAAGTTATATTCCTAAATCGAATAAATTTGAATTACACTAGTAATATTTTATTAAGAAAGGATTTAACCTTAAAAATCGTCGTCCAAAAATGTGAACGCAATTGTATTATGTATTTATTTATATATAAAAGTTGGTGTTGTTGGAATTCATTATTATTTTTTCCATGAAATGAAATTGATAGTAAAACTACAAAAATAGATTGTGAAGATGCCAAATCACATCCCACGTGTCAACCGTCGCTCTCTCCATAAATAAATACTCGGTTCACTCGGTTTCAAAACAGCTCATTCTTTGCCCTATACATATATTTGTTTGTATATATACACATGCGTTGATGCATATATTATTACACAAAATGGCAAAAAAAGCAAATGGTGGTTTTGTAGACTTTTAGAGGAGTTGCCGCCCTCTTTCTCTTTTTATATTTGTGCCCCCCATTTTGATCAAAATATTGAACCCACTAGCCATTATCTCCCAGTTTATTTATTATATACTAGATAATTGACCCGCGCTTTGCGCGGAGTATAAAATTTATTTGATATATTAGTTTATAAATTTAAGTTTATAAAAAAGTGTAAAATATTAAATGTCAATATATTAAAAAATTAATTAATATTACACTTTGTGTATATTAAATTGACTTGATTATTAAGATTAACTTATTGAGTAAATGAATATGTTTTTTATTTAATGATATTTAAAATAATTTTTAGGTTTTATAACTTGTATTATTTATCATATATCCATTACTTATGATTTAAAGTTAAGTAATAATGCAAACGTAAAAAATCATTTATGAAACGTGGTAGTTAATTATTTTATATATCTTGTATAATATTTATTAAGATATAATTATAATTTGTGTATAACAATATTGGATTAGTCTTTTTGTGAAATTTTATGCACAATATCAACGTCAGTTTTATTTTTAAAACTATAATGGTTCATATATAGGTGTGAAATTTTCCTAGAAAGTGTTATAGGTCCCACCAAGGAACCAATAGAATTTGCTGTAGCACTTTCTCTTTCATACTTTCTAGCTAAATTTCACAGCAATATTCACAGTTTGAATCTTTACTCTATAAAATTATAACATGTCCATATATAATTGTTATTCATGAAAGATAATATTATGGTATGATGAAATTATTTAGATAAACAAATATTGATAACGAAAAAATATGTAGCATAAATAAAATGTCTAGTGAGAATGATGAGAGGTGTTTGAACGATAAAAAAACTTGCTAACATCTAATTATTTAAGAAATTTAATTATTTGTAATTTAAAAAATTGACGAAACAGTAAAATGAATTTTTTTTTACAATTAAGCAAAACAGTTTATATAAATTTGAAATAATTATAACTTTTTATATTATTTGATTTAAAATATAATTGCATTGTTTATTTATTTATCAACTCATATTCCTATTCATCCATGTTAATTTGAAGTCTATTTGAATTTTGAACACAACAGCCATTTACTGAAGAAAAAAAAATCAAATATGAATATTGAAATATAGATTACAAAAATTATTTAACATAATATTTAAATTTAATGGGTAAATACTATAATAGTATATAATTTTGTGTTTTTATTGATGAAACCTTTATTATATATCAATTCAAATATTGTATTTCATTATAAAATAGCTAAATATATCAATATATAGTTATCACTATGAAAATACTTAAATATAATTAATTAATTTTTTTATGGTGAAAAAACTACAATTTAATAAAAATATTATATATATGACTAAAAATCTAAAAACGATATTTATATTTCATAAGTTTCTACCAATATGTTTTATGATATGCTTAACTACATTAAAGATTAAAAAAAATGCATTTATACACAAATCGAAACGGTTGGTTGGAAAAAAACGGCTTGTAAGATGCTATGAGATGCTTTGGAGAAATTTCAAGCCATAAGAATAGTCTATGTGGAGATGCCACATCATAGATGGTTAAAGTAAATTCAGGTGGACCAATAATATTAATCGTTTTTCACATGTAGATGATTCGTTTTCTTATGTGTCAACATGTTGTAAGTTTCATCCAAATTATATTATATATAGATAATAACCCACAAGACTCACTCCATTATTGATTCACACCAACAACAACCATGACTTCTTCTTCTTCATAATTTGCTCTCTAGCATTCTTGATATTTCTGGAAACATCAAGAAGAAAATAATCAAGAAGAAATGTCTGGGTGGAGTTGTCTATCATCAGGATGCTGCACCGTGGAGGAGGAGGAGGCAGTGAAGCGAATCGTCAAGAACGTCCCTAAGCAGGAGAGCAAGATCAAGAAGACAGAATCGTCCACGTCATCATATCCTAGGCTTTCCATGTCGGACTGGAGCCATACCAGTTCCTCAACACTGTCGGAGGATCTGTCGGCTTCTCTTGTCGGATCAAACCTCCATGCTTTCAGCCGGCAGGAACTCAAGCTTATCACCAACAGCTTCTCCTCAACCAACTTTCTCGGAGAGGGCGGGTTCGGCCCTGTTTACAAGGGCTTCATCGATGATAGGCTCAGACCGGGCCTCCCGCCCCAGCTAGTTGCAGTCAAACTATTGGACTCCGATGGCTTGCAAGGCCATAAGGAATGGTTGGTAAGTACAATTTCAAATTCTATCATTTTTATAATTAATTTTTTCCAAGTTACAACACTATGTACAAAAATGATGACGATATGTTTGATTTCAGACAGAAGTGATCTTCCTGGGACAGTTGAGACACTCTCATTTGGTGAAGCTGATCGGATACTGTTGCGAAGACCAACACAGGCTGCTTGTTTATGAGTACATGCCCAGAGGCAGCTTAGAGAACCAACTTTTCTCAAGTAAGCAAGAACAATAGAAAATCAGTGTATATATTTTCACATCCATTTCGTGTATCAAAACTCATCGAATCAATCAAAATTCATCAGGATATTCGGTACCTCTGTCATGGTCGACGAGGATGAAGATAGCCCTCGAAGCAGCCAAGGGTCTTGCCTTTTTGCATGAAGCCGATAAACCGGTTATCTACAGAGACCTTAAGTCTTCCAACATCTTGCTCGATTCCGTAAGTCTTCTTTCAATTGATGTTCTTGAGATGTATTGCAAGATTGGTATTGAGAAGTGTCGTTCGAATTTACAGGATTATACGGCAAAATTGTCGGACTTTGGTCTAGCAAAGGACGGACCTGAAGGAGACGAAACTCATGTATCAACCCGAGTTATGGGAACCCATGGCTATGCTGCTCCCGAGTACATTATGACCGGTAATTTTCAATCATGTTATAGCTTACATATTATTTTTTAAAAAAAAAATTGAATTAGTTAGTCTTTTTTCATGACAAATAGTAAATACATGTATGATCACAGATTTTATAAGAGACCCATGTTAAGGATGATATGAGATTACACAACATATTTAGAAAGTTATGATTGCACAAATACACTATGTTAATCAAATCCAGCAATAAATGTTTTTAAAAAAATTTGGTTTCAAATTTTAGATGATAAATATTTGGTTTGATAATAAATATGCGTAAAATCTATTCTAACAAATTTGGCTACTTTTATTTTGTTTAAGGTCGTTTGACAGCTATGAGCGACGTTTACAGTTTTGGAGTGGTTCTGCTTGAGCTTATAACGGGTCGAAAACCTGCAGACAAGCACCGACCCCATCGGGAGCAGAACCTTGTGGAGTGGGCTAGGCCCGCACTGAACGATGTCCGGAAGCTAAGGCGTGTATTGGACCCAAGACTAGAAGGGCAATACCCTGATTGCGGGGCCCGCACGGTGGCCTCGGTGGCGTACCAATGCTTGAGCCAAAGGCCGAAGCAGAGGCCGACCATGAGGACCGTGGTCGAGACCCTCGAGCCCTTGTTACACTTCAAGGACATTTTTGCAGTACCAATTGTCTTTACTTTTCACGACGGCGAGTTAAAGAAAGAAGAGCCCAAAGAGGTTCAAAAGTCCAATGAGGAGGAGGCGGCTAAGAGCAACGGCCATCGCAACCACCATCACCGCCGCCATCGAGATCAAGTAAGACCGTCCAGCAACCACAAGGATGCAGTGGTAAACTCACGCAAAAGCAGAGAACATAGGATTGAGGATTTGTAGAGCTAGATATATAGTAAAATTTGATTTGATTTGATTTTTTTCTTTTAATAATAATAATTAAAGATACTGATAATGAGAAGATATAAGATTTGAGTTTCCTAGATATATAAGATGGAGGGAATGTATTCTTTTATTTATTGCCTGTGATTGATTGGTCAATATTCCATTTTATGTACATATATATTACAGTAATTATTATTAATTATTAATATATAAAATATTGATATTCTTGGACTTTTTTTGGTGCAATATTCCATGGAGATTTTTTAGAAAGGATTTGGATTACAAAGAGTCTGGTTGTATATAGGTAGGCATTTCAGAATATAACTGAATAAGTGTTCGAATTAAAATTCTCGTCCGTTTAACCGTTGCTTATTAATAAGCCATAAAGAAAATTAAACATTAAGATTTAATATGAGACTTAAAAACGAAATATAATTTGTAGGAGACATAATAACATTAAACAACATAAGCGAATTCAACAACAATATATTGTGGTCTTTCTATCATACTCCACAAACATCATGCTTTTGGTACTTACGTTTGCACTTTTCTATTGCCCTAAAGGTGAATCTTAGATGAAAATTGTTATTAGTAATAATGTAATGCAAATTTGAATTGTAATTAAAAGAATTCACTTTTAAATTTTTACACATGTTACAATTAAGTCTTCATTAATGTAAAAAGTACTACAAACATAATGCCTGTGGAACATGATAGAAAATCCTGGAATACTATGGAGATGTTATTGGTTTTGGTTTTGCGGTTGCCAAAAGAAGGCCGCTTCTACATATTAATGTAATTAAAGGGAGTCTGATCATTGAAGAAACATAAATAGACAAACATTCGAGTATGATCCAAAGTAGGGATGGCAACGGGGCGGGTCGGGGCGGGTTTTGGCAGCCCCGGACCCGCCCCGCGGGTCGGCCTGGCTGACCCGGCCCCGGCCAATTGGACCTTTCGGGTCGGGTCGGATCGGCAATCCCGCGGGTCGACCCGCGGGGCCCCGACCCGCCCCGTCATGTGAACAATTTTTTTTTTTTTTTCACTTTTCAATATTAAATACAATTTTTTTTTGTCAAAATATTACATTATATATAAATTCAAAACATAAATCTAACACCAATCAAATATAAACAACAAACACATCAAATTCATTACAAATACAAATTCAAATCCAAACACCAAATTAACAAATCCTAATAATCTAAATATACATATATTTGTAATTTGGTACATGTTATTTATATAGGTATATTAACCATATTATTTAGTAAATGTTATATCATATTAACATAAAAAAATAAAAAAAAATAAAATTATATATATATGAATTTCGGGGCGGGTCTACGGGGCCCCGGGTCTCTAGACCCGGGCCCGACCCGACCCGAGCACAACCCCACCCGGACCCGACCCGTGACCCGCGGGTCGGCGGGTCAAAACCGGGTCGGGGCCCCGCGGGTCAGCGGGGCCCCGAGACCCGTTGCCATCCCTAATCCAAAGTGATGCTGCGCCAAAAAGTAACCCACTGGAAATATTATTTGCATTGTCAACTACAAAGGGAACCCTTTAATATTTACAATCCATCGAAGAATCCTACAACAAGTTTATTGAAGAATCATTTGCAGATTAACATTTTAATTCTAGGGATTATGTGTCTTCACTCCTGCGTATCGGGTCAACGGGTCGTTAATTCAAATAGCTAATTTACGAGTAGATTTCCTTTCTTAGTGATCCGATAGTCCATTTCCGTAATCCGTTTCCTCACGCTTTCTTCGTGGTCCGTCTCCTCGCGAACCTGCACGAGGGGTAAGCCGGGGGTGGTATCGGCTAGGCTTGTCAACGGGTCACGACCCGTGACCCGCGGGTCACGGACGACCCGGCCCGTGATTGACCCGGGGATCACCACGGGTCAGGGTTATAAACCCGTACCCGTGACCCGGGTCAAACATGCAGCAAAGCTGCAAAATGCACAGCACTAGTGCACTACAGCATGTGCAAAATGCACAGCACTAGTGCACTACGGCCTGTGCAAAATGCACAGCACTACATCCAAATGAACCAAAACCATATGAACTCCAAAACCAAATCCAACCAGCATGTGAATTAAAACCCAACCAGCATGTGAATGGTATTACCAAATGCTACTGATAGGAAAAGCCGACAACATAGAGGATGTTCTAAACTTCTAGACTAGGAATTTCTCTTTTGTATTAGAAATTTAGAATAAAAAACTAATACTAATACATTATACTATATAGGAACATGATACAGGCATCAGAGATCAGACATAAATCAATATACAAGAACAGGATAGGATACACACATCAGACAGAAATCACTTATCAGATTCAGATATCAGTATCACTTCAGAAGACAGAAATCAGACTTCAGTTCAGACTCAATTACCTTACGTCCAAGCCGAGGTCGAGCAGAGCTGGTCGGAAGTCGGAATGGAGCAGAGGCCAGACTCCAGAGAAGGCCGGGCAAGAGAGAGAGCAGAGCAGTGGCCGGAGGAACTAGGAAGCGCCGGAGCGGGGGCGAGCGAAAGAGGGAGAGCCGGAGAGCGGGAGCGCCTGCCGCCGGAGGTTAGGTGATGAGAGCTGGAGAGGAAGCCAGGCGCCGGACTTCTCTTTTTCCCGTTGCAGTCTGCAGAGCCTCTTCTTTCAGTCTTCTCTTGTTCTCTTATCTGTTCTGTCGCGCCTAAGGTTAGAATTAACTTAGGATTTAGGAATTATAAATTAGGTAAAAAAAAACTGATTTAAACGGGTCACGGGCCGGGTACGGGTCATTACCCTAAACCCGTACCTGGCCCGGCCTCAACGGGTCATTAACGGGTTGACCCGTAAATGACCCGTTGGTGTGATTAGGGTCACCCGTACCCGACCCGTGAACGGGTCGTTTGCGGGTCACAGGTAAATTTGACAGCCCTAGTATCGGCAAACCCTCTCTGATGCCTAAGTTAGAACAATGTAGAGAGAGAAAGTATAGAGAATGGAGAGCTCAAATCTTTCAAGTGGTATCAACTTAGTAAATAAAAGGAGGTGGGGTTCTATATATAGGCTCAAAGGAGGTTAGGGTGGTTAATGACACCGTTAACTCCTAAACGAGCTCAGTTAACAAGTAATAAAGGGATTAGGCCCTTAATAAGCATGAGAGGGTTCGTGATATTTTCTAAGGATCGGACGTGCGAAGTGAGGTCAGGTCGCCACGAGGGACGGTTTGGATGACAATGTTCCGGACGTCGAATACGTCCCGTTGGGCAGGAATACTGCATGTCGGAAGGGTGTCGGGACCTTCGGGGTCGGACGGGAAGTCCGACCCCGAAGGCTTGGGATCGGACTAATAGGTCTGATCTCTCGTAGGAGAGATCGGTTCCAACCGGTCCGATCTCACCTAGGTGAGATTGGACCAGCAACGTGTCCAGGCGGGCGTTTTTTTCCGTCTGGACCGTTTTGCTGCGGGTGACGTGTTCGGGTCAAAGTTTTGATTTGCAATCGTTCGTGGGGTAATTAAAATAATACAATCTGAATAAAAATGGGTCTAAATTGAGCGTATATCCATTAGTGTGAGCTTCACAACATCGCAGAAATTTGGTCTTAGGACTAGCAATATGTGGATATAGCAAGATGGAACGGGTCCTGCTTGTGGGCTGGTTCGTTGGGTTCATGGTGGTGGCCGGTGGGCCTTGTCCATGCTTCTTATGGGCTTCGGCCTAGTTCATTCATTTGTAAGAATTGTGGGTATAACCGAAACTTAATGTTTTGATTCCCTTTAGTATTTAAATGTGAAACTCAGCTAATTGAAAGAATCTGAGTTGATGATCCCGTTAGCATATGGTGATTGGGGGCCGTAAATGAAAATCTATTCATATGTATATGTTACTTAAGAAATTTGGTAAATGTCACATTAGGAAAATTGGGCTTGATCCAAATCCCAATTGACATGAGAGACCCAAAATTGGCCTCTCTTATACACAAGGCCGGTCGAACTTAACAAGGGGCAAAATGGACTTTTATCCACTTTGCTCCTCCTATAAATTAGGGGGTGATGGTTTTTATTAGGGTAATTCACAATTCTTTCTAAGTGATGTTTTGAGAGAAAAACCCTTCCCCCTTTTGAGGCAAGTTTCGGCCGAACCCACCAAGACACCAAGGGTGTGCCAATTTGCTTCGAGCAAACACTTCGGAGATCCGTCCCTACCAAGAATCGATCAGAGGCTTTGATGTGAAGACTATACCGCGTAGGGCTTCCTTAACAAGAACCTCTACGGGTTCCGTCCGGTGGATCGAGAACTCCCTCAGCAAGATCTTGGGACTACGAAAAAGGTTTAAAGTATGTGCACATCTTCCGCTACGTAATTCTTATTACAAGCATGTACATGTGTTAATGTTTCTGTAGTAATCTTCCACGTAATCCAACAGTGGTATCAGAGCCTGTGTTAGAAGTTATTGATTTTGATAAATTGGTGTTCTTGATTTTTAACATTGTTGGCCGAAAATTTTAAAGTGAAGATTTAAAATTTTCGATTTTCATAATTGTTAGTGCCGAAATTTTCATGATGTTCTTAGTAAAATTTGATATTCATGATCTTCAAGAAAAATGTGACTTTTATCAAAATCAAACATTGGATTGTAGGTTTTATTAAAATTTGATATTGAAATTTGACCACATTTTCCAATTATGTGTTTCAGCCGAACCCTAAGAGAATTAACAAGGTAAATTTTTTAATTTCTTAGGCCCAAAGTAATCAAGTTTTGGCCGAAAATATTATTGATGTTGTTTACCATATTTTTATTTTTATTAAAGGTGACAATATATCTATAATTGGAAATATATGGATATGTTCACATTAATATATAGAAATGTATATAACTATCAATATATCTGGCTAATTTATAGGGATAAATATATTATTGATAGATTTAGTCAGTGTTTTGAAAACCGGACCGGGCCTTGGACCGGAAAGATGACCGGTTCCCGGTCTAACCGGTCCGACCCGGTTCAATCCGGTTTTATTGCTTGAAAGAATTTAGAAATATATTTATAAAATATTTTTCTTTCATTATATTTACTAGTTGTCATGTAGTTCTGTGGTAGCATGTTGTAATCCTTAAAGGAGGTCATGGGTTTGAGTCTTGCTATCTCCAATAAATATTTTTCTTAACAAAAAAAGTACATTCTTCTCTCTTACGGTCAGACCGGTGTCGGTTTATCCGGTCCGACCCGATCCAACCCGGTTTTATCTTGCCGAACCGGTTATGCTGTGCAGTCCTATAAATTATCAGAACCGGACCGCTGATACATCCGGTTCGCGGTCTGATCCGGTCCGACCGCCGGTCCGGTTTTCAAAACACTGGACTTAGTTACCTAAAAAATTAAGAAAATATATTATTAGTATATTTGTTTCCCTATTAAAAAATACTGACAAAATATATATATATATATATTGTTGATTGATTATGCATAGAACTATTTGATCGCATTACAAAATTTAAGACTATTTGACATATTAACTAGAATATGAACTACATATACTGTGAACATAGAAAAATATGCTACTGATGATCATTATGCTAGGTTTTGACACTTGGAATACTTAGTGAGAAAAAATATATTATAGATTTATTCATAAATATATATATATATATTAAATAAAAGTTGGAAGATGAAATTAACAATCCAACTTACCCTATAAGTTTACCAAAATTATATGTATATTTATTAACTTTTAAAATCTCAATTATCAACCATTGAATTTTTATTATTTCAATTTTTTGACTTTTAGGTGTCTCGACTATTAAAAATGTGATTATTCCATGACACGTTGCTTGATTAATCTAATTGGGTGCTCACCTTGTCTCGATCCCATGTTAGACTTGACCACCAAGTTTGAGAGACCATGACTAGCACGAGCCCGGATTAATGTGAACTCTCTACAATTTTGCAAATTGAGTCACAATCGATCTTGAGTTTTTATCGCTTAGTTAAGATGTGGGAAGCGCGACTTGGTCGGAGCTTGTGCTAGAAATGGTCTTTCATAAGAGGTGATCATGTCTAGCATGAGATCGGTTTAGGGGTGGGCGCAGGTGGGCTCGAGCAGATTTTTTTTGAAGAATAAAACTCGCACATAAATTCTCAGATTTTTTATTCTTGGGTTCGGGCGGGCTCGGTTTTAAATCGATTAACACATATATCAAAATGCTTATTATTATAAATAAATCTACATATCCTAAAAAATATGAAACTTGTGTTCAGGTTTTAAACCAATAAATATATTATGTTATTTTTGCTAAATCGAACAAAATGTTCATACAATTAAAAAAAGTACACATTAAATTATTTATGTTATAATTCTATACTGAGTGTACACACAAAAAATGCGTAAAAAATGTCCTCATCATTGATTATACAATTTATCTTCAATGTTAATTTTTCAAGGGTTATTGTTTGTAGTAAGTGGATGGGGTCGATTTTTTCGAGTTTCACGTAATGAGCTCGAATTTTAACCCGGGACAGGTTTTTCGAGACGGTTTTCCTCACATTTCGGATTCCTGGTTTTTATGCCCACCCCTAGAGTCATATGTCATTGAATACTCACATTTTGAATAATTGAGACACTTAAAATGTAAAAAAAGAAATCAAGATATTAAAAAGTCAATTACCAATAGTTGAAGTACTAAAATGTTAATTTTCCATATATATATATATATATTTATTTTTTTTATAAAAGGAGCTAATATATTGAAACAATACCAAAAAAATAATATATATTATTATTAAAAAAAACCTCAAAGATAATAAGACATATTAGGGATTCCCTATATATTATTTACCAAAAAAAAAAGTTACCCCTATATATTTGCTTTCCGGCCCTCTCCCTTTTTCCTCCATCTAACGCGACAGTCCGGTGAAGGCGCAGAGTCTCCGTGCTTTAGGGTTTCGATTTGGAAGATCATGGCAAGTCTCGATTCCGACGTCCCTATGGTTCCCGCCGGAGAAGGTTCGAGCGGTACTGCTGCTTCCTCGGCCTCATCCTCATCCAAGAAGCCCAAGAGGTTCGAGATTAAAAAATGGAATGCAGTCTCGCTTTGGGCTTGGGGTAAGTTCTAATCTGAGCGCGATCGCTGAACTTCAGCTCCAGAATCTAGTATCGTTCGTGCTGATGGATTTTTTTGCTGTTTATGCAGATATTGTTGTTGATAACTGCGCGATCTGCAGGAATCATATCATGGATCTTTGTAGGTTTCTTGCTTTGAGCTTCAATTTGGGCTTAATTTCGAGAGAATTTCCTTCTCTAGCGTTCGTTTTGCTCAAAGGTGTTTTGAATGGTTTCTTTGTTATTGGTGAATAGGTATCGAGTGCCAGGCCAATCAAGCTAGTGCAACTAGCGATGAGTGCACTGTTGCCTGGGGTAAGTGCCCTAATTTTGGTTTGGTCTTGATTTTGTTGCTGTATGTAGTTCTTGGATTGTGATTGCCTGGTAGTAACTTTAGTACTACTTAAGTTGGAAAGATACATATTGCTTTCTTATGCATAGGTGATCTATAATAATATCATGTGTTGAGTTGAATTGGTTCCTGCTATTTGATCTGCTTCTTTGAAAGTTGTCATCAATCATTAGTAGTATGAATAACTTTGTATCCGTAAGGAACCAAAGTAACCATGTCTGCTAGGAGGAAAGGAAAAGACGACCCCCGTGCTTAGTATACCTTCAGCCTTTAGTATTCGGATTTAGTAAACACCTTTAATTATAGGATCGGACCTTCTTTCTTTTCTAGGTCTTTTGTTTTGATATATTCTATAGATTTTATGACCTCCTCACGGTGCGTACATTTGCAGTTACATTATGTTTCCTGATTATCATGGAACATGTAGAAGGTTGGTTTTGTTCTAGCTTTCGTTTTATTAAGACTTAGAAGGTGTCCGCCTCTTCCTTCTCATGCTTTACCACCACTTATTTCACCATGTTAACGATTGTGTTTTATAATTCATTGAATGTAAAATATGGCAAGTTGTCAATGACTGGTCGTGTTTTCCTGCTATTTTCCTGGCCACATGTTTGCTCTCCTTTAATGGTTGCATTGCTCTGCAGTTCTACTCTTCTTTGTTTGTTGGATATTATTCATCAGTTGCTAATTTATTTAGAAAAACCTAGTTTAGTTTAGTTTAGTATAGGAATCTAATTTTCCTAGTTTTGTATGTTTTATACCTCCTTAGTGAGAAAATTCAGATGGTGTAGTATATGTTAAGTTTTTTTTTTTCAATTTAGTGAAGCTTAATCAGTGATTAGTATATTTTTCTTGTTAGCATTGTCATTTAACCTCTTTGTACTAGAACATAATTGGTGGAATGCAGTATTTGTCTTTATATAACAATGAACTAGTAGTTTCTTTATATACCTTGTAACTTCTTCTGGGATTGTAACGTTGGTACATATATTATTGTCTAGGGGTGTGCAACCATGCCTTCCACTTTCACTGCATTAGCAGATGGCTGAAGACCCGTCAAGTCTGCCCTCTCGGTATATATTACCCTCCTCTACTCGATATTTTGCAATTCCTTTGAGAAATTTGCTTCTGAATTTGAAATATACCTGTTTTTTTAAACTTCACCAGATAACAGTGAATGGGAGTTTCAGAAGTACGGCCACTAGGATCTTGCTGGTTAGAGTTAACGGTGATCTGCAGCAGCTCAAGTTTATAAGGGATATATTATGTCTCTTACTTTTTTTTAATGATTATCAGCGCGGACTCTTTGGATGGATGGAATGTTTGATGTAAAAAAACCTGCATTTATCTTTAACTGCTTATGCTATCTAAATATGTGCCTTTTGTGACAACTTTTAGAAGACATGTTGATGGAAGATGATGGTGTTGTATTTGGAGTTCCTGGGTTTGGTTGATAAATTTTGTAGGTTTGGCATAATTTATTGTGCAATTTGTAGCAAATAATGGTTAAAAATATTTAGAAACGTTAGAAACGCCGTTTCTATACGTTTTTACAACTTTAAACGTGTTTTTACATTCTGGTTATGTTTTAACACGTTTTTTTGTAGTAAAGACATAAAAATGTGCATTTCTAAGACCTAGAAATAAGAAATAAGTTTTTAACTGCGTAGATAAATGGACCAAATTGATCGTAGCAATGTTATGTATGGAGCAGGGGGATAATTAGCAAATTACTAGTTGGACATGTTCCCTTCATTACGAAGCAAGTGACAGTCACGTGATGGAGCATCTGCTGTGTCTTTACAAGTCAGCACTAGCAATTGGGAGAAATTCTTGTATACAGCTGTGCCAACCGGTGGCAATTAGGTGGTGACACTCCATCCAATCATATTTCAACATTTGGCAAAGAGTAGCACTTCATTGGACACATGGCAGAAAATGATTGGGTGGAGTGCCACCACCTAATTGCCACATGTTGGGACAGATGTATACAAGAATTTCTCAGCAATTGGTGTCAATAGGGTGGGGCGGGTATCGCTAGCCCTGCCCCGCGGGTTGTGATACCTGTACTTGTCTTATATATCTCATAGGACGGGGCATGTCGATTCGCTACACGTGGGACATATTTTATTATTAGAAATTCTAAACCCTAAACTCTATGTTCACCGTATCCAAATTTCAAATTCGAATTACTAATAATAAATTTAATTCAAAATCAAATATAAATCACTAAAATCATTGAAACTTTTTATTTTAATTATATATTATATTACTCATATAGTTTATATAATACATATATATTTAATATATGCACGGGGCGGGCGCGTCAGCGGGGCTCTGCGAATCTAAACCCAGATAAGTCCAACAGGTCGCAGGTTGGCGGGGCAAAATCGGGGCAGGTAACGCGCCAGTTGACGCCCTAGTTTTACTAGAAACATACCATCTTAGAGAAGAAGAGAAGAGATAAAATAATCAACTTCAAAAAGATCGTAACCTAGGTCTATTTCATCAACCTAATTAATTAAATCCCAAAAGCTAGTCCGGAATCGACACCTCACCCCATATTACTCGAACGTTCTACATAATTGAAGTACTTCATACACTGTCATCCCTTCGTCGTTTCCATCTCTTGATTGTGGAGGAGTCAAGTTTATTTATTTTCTTCGCATCTTATCGGTCTCTTCCAGATAAGATTTCATTTTCAGGCCGGGTTTCTAAATTTTTGTGAGATTAGTGGTTAAAGTTTCTGAAATGTTGCTACAGATTATTTTATGTTCATTCGAATTACTAGACACGAAGTGACTGATTTGGGTAAAACCGATTAAGTAATTGAATTATAGTATGCTGCATTGTTCATGAATTTGCATTATTCGTTGTTAAAATTATGTCCAGATAGTTAAAATTGTCGAATTGCTGCATGCATCATTCTGTTTTTAATCCGACTATATCGTTCGATTCTCATTTTTACCTTAAAATCTTCTTTGTGCAAACTAATAGACCATGGACAAAGAACAATCATTGTTGTTTGGGGTAACTTTTGGGGTTTAGTTCATTCAACTAGTAGAGAAAACTTATTGAAGATTTCAGAAATTTGAATTATGATCATTTGGTTGATGTGATTATTTGGTTGATGTGATTCAGAGAAAATTTAAATACAAGTCCGACGATGATGTCTATCACAATCCTACTTTCGGAAAACCTAATATGATCACTAAATTTTGCTTTTACATCTGAAATCAATAAAGTTGAGTGGGGTTGTGTCATGAGGTTGGTTGTGCTCGGCCCACATGGAACTCCTCATATTGATAGTATTGGTGTTAAGGATGGGTATACAATCATTCTGGCCCGGATTAGAGCTCGTTAAATAACTCTGATCTGGCCCGACTTGAATTTGATATTGGTTAAGATTTAAACCATAAAAATTGGACCGATTCTGGACTGTTTTCTTAAAAAGCAATTTGGTTCGATTCAGAATTGGTTCGATCGTTTTTGTATACAGATTTACATTAAATTTAAAGAAATTAGTCCAAAATCAGCTCGATCAATACCAAAACCGGTTCAAAACAGTTCGGTCCAATTCAAAGCCAATTCTTAAATAAGTATACTAACGATTATTGGTTTGATTCTCCTTTTAAAAACATGGTATGTTTGGAACCGGTCCGATGCTGAACCAGTTCTGGTCCGATCCGGCCGGACCGGTTTTTTTGCCCAACCCTAATTGGTTGTGTATTTGCAGGATTGCATCTATTGAAGTTTAGCTGAGTTTGGGTCATCCGTTGAGTCAGGGGGTGTACTCTGCTAAACTATTAGTCCAGTTTGGGTCATCCGTTGAATCTAGGATTTATATTGCCAAACTGTTCACCCATTTTGATATGAATTTTTTCTTAAAAATAAACCCTAAAAGTACTTAAATCTGAAAAAAAAAAAAATTCACTTTCATATTAGTTTTAAAATAAGGTTAAGAACCTAAAAACAGTCCAATGTTTGCCAAATGTTGAAAGGTGTCTGGAGTTTCAAATGTTAAAATGAAGTTTCCAAGGTTTCAATTTTGTTGAAATTTGGTATTCCGTCCAAATTTACAGTTAAATTTCACTGAATGTCATGAAATGACACTTTTACCCCTTTGAATATTTTAATCATTTTGCTAGTTAATTTGAGGAAATATAAAATAACCAAAATACCCCTTAATTCAAATTATAACAAACATGTGTAAACTCACGTGCCTTGACAACAAAAAGAGGAAGAAGGATCTGCAGAATAGAGAATGAAGGAAGAAAGGAATGAAGAATGGATCTACATAAAGAAATAAGATTCTTCACTTTCTTAGGGAGTATCGTCGTCGTCGTCGTCCAAATCGACCACATGGAGCCGCTCGAATTCGCGAAGGAATCCAGGTTGCGATATGGCAGACCTCGTTTCCTGTAAACACGGCGTTATTGCGGTGGTGAGAACGTCGTGGACATCGGACAACTTCGGTTGGAGGTTCTATGGGTGCTCTTTTTACAAGGTAAGCTTTCATTTACACTAATTGGGTCTGGGTGTTAAGGGTAATTGTACATAAATTTGTGTAAAGGTCTTCAATTTCAACACAAATTAGTAATTTCTGTTCAACTCAACCCTAGTCGTAATTATAGCGAAATTTTGTTAACTTTTACTGCAATGTTGATCAATTAAAGTTTAAAGTAGTTCATATTTGAAGTAATTATCGTAAAATTTTGTTTAATTTTACTCTGCTCTTGTTTGTTGTTGTAGGGGAAGGAAGTCGGATGTGAATTTTTCACGTGGGTTCCAGAAAAAATGTGTTCCTATTCAGCAAGGATGGCAGCAAGGGCTAAGAAAATGATTTGTGAAGCCGATACAAAACTGAAGCGACTTGAGAGAATGTATTGTCTTGTTATTGTCTACTTATGTATGTGAGTGATTCAGTGATAGGTGTTTTATTTGTAGAGGAAAATGTCTTTAAGTATAAAAACGATACTGTATGTGAAAATGGTACGTTAATATAATTTTGTACGCATGTCATTTAAGTTGTTGATTAACTAGTTTTAATTATTTTTGTTGATGCTTTTTAGCTAGATGTGTAAAACTTTTACGTTGTTGAACTATAAGAGATGAAGTATTCTTGTTATTGATATTAGGTGTCTGAAAGTTTTAAGTTGTTGAGATAAAAGGTCTGAAGCATTATTATTGTTGATATCAGATGTCTGAAAGTTTTATTCATGTTGATATTAGGTGTATGAAACTTTGAAGTTGTTGAGATAGAATGTCTGAATTATTATTGTTGTTGATATTAGTTATCTGAAAGTTTTATTTATGTTGATATTAGGTGTGTGAAACTTTGAAGTTGTAGAGATAGAATGTCTGAAGTATTATTATTATTGATATTAGGTTTCTGAAAGTTTTTATTAATGTGGATATTAGGTGTCTAAAACTTTGAAGTTGTTGAGATAGGAGGTCTGAAGTATTATTGTTGTTGATATTAAGTGTCTTGAAGTTTTAAGCCGTTGAAATAAAATGTCTTAACTATTATTGTTTTTGCTATTAGGTGTCAAAAATGTATAAGTCGTTGAAATTGAATGTCTTAACAAATCACAAATTACACAGTAGAAAGCAAATATTCGTACACATTAAACACACCAGATTGTCTTAAAAACGACATTTAAAATAAACGCACTGATCTGAACCAACGTTGTTTAATAGTTTGTTGTGGAAACTCCATAATTAGGCAAATACAAAGTACCACACAAACTACACATTTATCACAACTTGATACCAACACTATACAATAAAAATTCAAAATGAGTTCTGAAATCTCCCAAAACACATCGGACCAACGTTAAATACTTTATCAAGACTACTTTAACTTATGTACCTCGTGGCGATTCTCTACATCATCATTCTCATGAGCTTGTCTTATCTTATTATTCTTCTTCTTCTTCAAGTATTTTCCTACCGACTGGACAAGACACCAAAATAACAGCAAGCCTAAATATCCCAGACCCCAAAAAGAAACAACCATAAATATCCAGACACCAAGAAGCAACAACCATTATTATCCAGACATTAAATATCAACATCCACAAATATCCAGCCAAAAAAGAACAACCCTAAATATCCATACTAAAATGCAAAACAACTGAACATATCTCTATATATTCAGCCAAAGTGTCATCACCATCAACCTCATCGACAACACCGTCATTCAAAGTTGATTTCATTTTCCTGGATGGAGTGAAATTTTCATTCTCCATGTGATCTGGAGGGTCTATCAACCAATATGAGTTTGCAAAACCTAAAGTGTTGGAATATTAGTTTTAACATTTTCACTCCATAAAAGGCAAGCAAAGTCAACTTACCTCATCAGAGTTTACATTCACTGTCCCTTCTGGAGGAAATATGTCCTATTTATTATTATTGTTCACCACGTCCTCTTCCACAATATTGGTCACCATCTCCTCTTCCTCAATGTCCTCCATAATCTGATTTACAAATGTACAAATTTAGTTGTTTCATCTAATTTTTTTTCAAGTAATATAATATTGAAACGTAAACATACATGTCTAGAAATAATTAAAATCCAACAATTTATTGTTAAAGACTCAATTTTTCAACTAAAGTTTAGTTTTTTTATGGATTATTATAATAGAAATCTCCAAAAACGAAGTTCTATTACAATCCAAAACTAAATTAAACACTTCGTCCATGAAAAAATTTAGGCTTAAACAAATTCAACTTGAATTTCCACATATTCAACAAGCCCACATCCGATTACAACAAAACTAACCAAAATTGTGATAGAATTACCGTAAGAAATGCAAACCCAACTAAACCGAAATCCAAATTTCGTCATTCCCCTCGAGCTACAGTCATGTCACCTTCCCCGAATAGCAAACCCAACAAGCTTACCCTTTCCGCTAGAATTTGCTGCAAGATGTTGCCGGATATCGCCAGAAAAGCTTGTTGGAGCAAACCCTAATTTTTAGTTATGGAGGATTTGGGAGAAATTGGTAGTTTGAGTGAAGAGAAGAAATTTAGGAGGTTGTGATCGAAAGGGACAAGAGTGGGGAAGAAGAAGAGGCGCGCTGCTTTCTTTTTTACGCCTAGGGGTATTTTCGGCATTTCCATGCAACACATGAGGGGCACACTGACAAAGATGGACATTTTTTGGGATGGATTTTTTTAGAATACAACCACGTGCTAAAGTTCTATCATGTTTAACAAAAAATTTGGACTGAGACACTAAATTTCAACAAAAATGTAACTCGAGACACTTCATTTTAACTTTTGAAACTTCAAACACCAAATTTTAAATTGAGTGAAACTTCAGACAATTTATAAATTTTTATTTTTCCATTTAGAATATTCTTTGTCATTGTCTCATTGACGTTGTCTCCAACCATGATAGAACATTTTGTTGCCTAATCAATAGGAAAAAAATCAGTAGACATTGTGTTTTTGTTACGAAATACGACAAATAGACATTATAATATTAATATTGTGTTATATTTTATTTCAAATAGGTATACTTTGTATATTTAATATAATTAAAAATGTTTAATTTCAAACTTACTATCCATTATTTTGTATATATTTTTTATGATATATATATTTATTTATTTATTTCAAAATATATTCCTTATTTTTAATTATAATTAAATAGAATGTATAAAACATCTAAAGTTTCTTATATATAGATAGCTCTTATTCAAACCAATATATATGTAGAAGAAAAAAAACCAGTATATAAATACACGTATATATTTGAAGGTGATATGTAAATATTATTTGAAATACATACACTTTTTTTTGGCTATATAAAAATACTGTTTTAGACATATATACACTTGAACTTTGCAAAATATTTTTTATATGCCTTGGAGATTATACTTAAATTGCACTCTTCCTCTCAAAGAATTCCACTTAAGTACAGTGATCGTCGCATCGCTATGGTATTTCCACGCTTCGCACGCTGTCGTTGTATCGCAAACATAACAATAACAACACTGCATATACATTATACAAAAATCAAAGCCCTAAACATCAATATACATAGATAGATATATGGTTAGACATATTTTCCACTTTGCAACGACAAACGTGCAGTGGAACGATATTGTGAACCTTCCTGTCCATGAGGATAATCCCTGGAAGCAATATTGCTATTCTCTGCTATATTCTTCAGCATCAGATATAATGACTTGTTCGAACGGTAGCTCCAGAACAATGCAGTACTCATTTTCGTCCACAACTACCAAAGTTTTTACAAATTGCTTTATTCTGAAACACCAGTCATCATAAATACACAAATCAATGCCAAACTTGGAAGAAATTAGATGAGAGGCACCCACAAGAACAAGCATTGTAGATAGAACATGGTAAATCCAAAATGGCAACATGGTATTGCTTTTAAAGGCTGAATCTTTACATTAACACAGCATACTGATTCCATGCCCAGTAAAGTAAAGATAGCAAATTTATCTGTATTAATTAATACAAGAAACTATACACTCGGCACAAACCCGGTTCATCTAGCCGTGGCACCGTCTTCTTCAACTAAAGACCATTCAATGAAACAACTCCCATAGATGTAGATAACCTCAAGCTCAAAAACAACAGATAAATCGCGATAAGCCCCATCCCCAACACCTTACTCGGCTGCATATTGTTCCTTGGCAAAACCACAAGCGACCAAACGAGCCCCAACAGCAAAAACCCCATCGTATAAAACAAACTGCTGTCCTTCGGAACCTTGTACGAACCTGGTCTCTCCGACCACGCACCCAGAAACATCGCCACTCCCAACCCAGCAAGCGTGTTAAACATGGGCCCCGCGTAGCAGCCCGACATTGCGATCTGCACACTGTCTCCCCCGTTCATCGCCAAAGCAACATTAGACATCAAATCCCCCATTGAGTTCCCCCACGCTAGAACGGTAAGGCCAAGGATCGAAGGGTTGATACCAAAGATAATACCAAATGCAACCAAGAGAGCAACTAGTTCATTGGCAACCATGTAGAACCAAACTATGCTCATGAAGAAACCTGCAAAAACCCAGATGAACAAGAATCTTGTTGGGGGTTGGTCTTGTCTTGTTGAAACATGAGCAAGGATTCCCAAAATGCCCCCGAGTAGAACACCGAGGGTGTACCCTATTCCTCGGCTCAGGTCCCCGATATCGTCTTGTGTGCTCCATATGAATGATAGTAGAAGCGGTGCTAAGGAGGCGCTAGCCACTGCGAATGTCTTGTTCCATCGGTCTTCTTCCACGATCGGGATTGTGAGACGACGAGGAAGTGTCAGTGGCATCTCGAGTAAATAAAACAACTTCGAGGCTCGGTTTTGAGGCACTTCATCCTCGTTCCAACCCCACAAGTTTTTCGGACTGTCGGGGCTCAGTTTTGTGGCCTCGTTGGAGTAAATCGCCACATGGGATGCCCACATCCAATGAGGAAGCTTGCTTTGGAGATGTGGGACGTCGTTTTCTTCCTCTGTTTCGAGCAACGAGGTGTATATCGAATCGTCTTCTTCATTACCCTCCGAAAAGATGCTTCCTTTAACTGGCAGCAATGGAGTCACCGCATCTAGCCTCAGTTTCCTCGCTTGTTTTCTTAGCATTTCATTTGCAGCAACCACAAAGGCGTATACCCCGTAAATCGACACGAAAGCGAGGGCCCCACCGACGCTTACTTCCCCGACAGTCAAGATAACCCCGAGAGCAACCAGAGTGACAAGGAAGAAACACACGTCTCGGATGAAACATCTCTTGTCGATCTGAACCCGAGTTTCGGCCACACATAAAGAGACCAAACCCACCACAATGCAAGTGACAAAAACTGCACCACCTAGGACACTGTTGAGACCCACATCACCTGCGTCTTTCCCGACAAAAGCTGCAATGCTCGCGAAAACATCAGGGGCTCCATTTCCGAGCGGAAGAAGAGTGACGCCTGCAACTGTGGGTGGCAGTTTGAGAAGGCTAGATAACTTCTCTAGACTGCAGCAGAAGTAATCGGCAGCAGTATTACCCAGTAAGTAAAACAGAGCAGCGAGCCACAGTGCTAGTGCTGCGTAGCCAACAACTGTGAGCTTCCCACAATCGCAGTAGAAGAACCAAATGTAATTAAAGAATCCACCTGAGTTGCATTCTGGGTGGGCGATTAGGTAATCGCACCGGGTCTTATAGCGGTGGTTGTCGAATAATCCAGCACATAGTTTTGGGTCTGTGGCAGTGACATTACTCGAGTCCAATTCGGACATTCTCCGGTGGATTACGATCTGATCACCTAAACCCTCTCTAAATATCCAGCTTGGAGGAAGAACAGAGTGTGGCTTTACGAAATTCAGATTTCTAAAATTGCTTTCCTGGCTGTAGAACAGGAACAGCAATACCATTGCACAAACCCCATTGAAAACCCCACGAAAGACGGGCTTTCTAGGGCGGAAATCACAGGTCAATCCAGCCATTGCACAGATGATACAAAATGTAGCTTTGGAGGGAGAAATAAGGTATTCGGAGGAATTGAAACCCACAACCTGCGGAACCTAGAGGCAAGTTCCTGATCGGTAACACGAGTCCAAAATTCGACGAGGAACAGGCATCTCAGAGTGGATTCAATTATCTCATTCAATTCATGAAGCCAGGATACCTAACGTCTGGACTTTAAGGAAGAACAATTGGAAAAGGGTTTCGGAGCAATTGAAAGCAACATCATGCCTAACCTAAGCGCAAATTTCCGATCGGAGAAACCCCGCTATGTTTCAAGGGGATAATCATGATACTGACCTTTGGTGAAAGAACAATACACCAACCAGGAGATAGACAGATAGCAGGTTCTGCGAAGTTTCTCTCGATTGTCCTTTCCGGATACCGTAAGGATGAATACGGTAATCTGGGACGACGGACAAGGTGCTGCAGAAGAGCTATGACAGGCGATGTGGATCGAGGATCATGGATGAATTTGGAGTCTTGAAGGAGACGGTGTAATTGAATTGACCTTTCTTTCTTCTTCCGGACAGTGGCGGTGGTTGGTTGGAAATACGGGTGAGCAGAGGCCGATTGGAACCGAAACCGGACCCAACTTATTGGTTAGGTTCCGGGAAGCCACTTATTTATATAAGTAGGTTTTTAATACCTTATAAGATAAAGATAAGTTCCGGTTCTGAATTAAGTTGTTGAGAACCGAAACCGGAATCAGAACCGATCATATTAGTTATATGTATATATTATGATAATATACATATATCAGCACTTTTATTTTGAGTTCATAAAGATTTTGTTTTTTATCTTAAACCATAAAGTCACGAATGACGGAGCCACCAGCCACGGAGTTTGTATCCATGGAGAAAATGGACGATAAGTCGAATTCTAATGGCTACCCGGAACCGGTTGTTTCCAATTGATGCAGTTTTGATTCTGATTCCCTTCCACATGTTAAAGGGTAGGTTCTACCGTTTTAGGTAGTAAAATTTAAGAATCCAAATACACAGAGAAGGTTTTGGGAATACCCAAAATTACAGGGTACTCGGAACCGCTCACCCTTGTTGGGACTCCTCGATAGGTTAAGTTCAAGTAATGCTAATGTTACTCCAACTAATACAAAATTTGAATTCTCATATATATATATATATATTGATCTTTGAGGTAACTTTTAAAAAAATAATAATCATAAACTCATCCTAAAATAAAAACTAAATATAAATTACCCATTTAAAAAAAATACAGCTTGCCATAAATAACATTTTCGACACGGATTTGTCTTGAGAATCATATTTCTGATGTAAACTTTTTTTTTTCTTTCAATTTTTAAAGTTTAGGTTTTAGAATTTAAGGTTTATACAGTTTTTTTTTTTTTTTTTTAAATCTATTGAGTTTGGTGAGCGGTTTGACTGGATAACGCTAGATGATAAAACTATAAAACCAAAATGTTCAACTAACCAAATAGGATAACATTGCTAATAATTTTATCTTATCGGGTTAGTGTGATGACATATATATAGATCAATATTAAAAGGCACCCCCTATTCGGGCGAATTAGAGTTGTTGACATTTTGATCATATGAGGCGCTCTTTATGGCAGCTCATTAATATAAGTCTAATGCATAATAGATAATTGAGGTACATCACTAATAGTAAATTAAGGTCTAACCAAATTTACTACCAGTTATTGGGAAATTTGGTTTAATCTCTTAATAATTAGGGTTAATAACTAAAAAACTGTCCAAGGTTTACCCTATGTTAAAATTAGGTGTATGAAGTTTGAAATGTTAAAATGGACTGTCTCAAGTTTTATTTTTGTTGAAATTTGGTGTCTCGGTGTGATTACTTTAGAGAAGTCAATTCCGACGAAACCGTCTGTCAAATTCGAGCTGTCATACACATTCCCTTCTCGTCATCTTACCGGGACCGTCACCTAAAAAGTTGGTCACATCCGGGCAAGTAAATCTCGCTCTATTGTCCTTGGAAAATGGCTCCACACCACTCTTCTAGAAACTTTTTTTTTAATGTTCAATTTTTAGATGAAATTTGACAATTTTGTGAAAAGAAAAGAGTGATGGATTATGAGTGGGTTAGTGGGTTAATGAAAATGATTGAATGGAGATGAAAAGACGCACAGAGACACCAAATTTCAACAAAAATGAAACTTGGGACAGTCCATTTTAACATTTCAAACTTCAGACACCTAATTTTAACATAGGGTAAACCTGGGACAGTTTTTTAGTTATTAACCCTAATAATTATGTTGTTAGTTAATTCAATTGGCTCAATCTTTTAATAATTATGTTAGTTAATTCAGAGCACAATCACATGTATAATTAGATATCTCGTTGATGTACCAGTTATCAATGACCTAGTTTGGCCAACTTATTAACTGATGGTATGATAGGGAGGGTGTAGGGTTTCTCTCTCCATTATATAATGAGGTTACTATGGTTAATCTCTTAATGTTAGCCACATTACTTAGTGATTAAGTCATAAACAAGAACCCTCCCTTTATAGCATATTCAACTAAACCCCAACCAAGGTGTCAAGAGATTGCTTAATGCAATTCTCCCCAAGATCTGTGATGCAACTAATTCAGAGGATTAGCTGTAAAGACCAGAGTCTTCTTCTGCGTCAATAATTCGGTGTTGTTGAAGAACCCCATTTTGTGAATTGTAATTCAACCTCGTTGAAGAATCGTGAGGTGGTCGTCCTAATTTGTAAGTCTTCTACATTTGTTATCGATTTTATAATTGGACGATCTAACCTTATTTCAAACCACTGAGTCACTGCAGGAAAACAGGGTTTAAGCAACGCTAAATTTTCTATAGGCAACGCTTTTTGCGTCGCCTAAATTTTGGCGACGCAATCCACGACGCAAATGGAAGCGTCGGGATTGGGGGGAGTCGCCTAAAACTTTGCGACGTTTACCTTTAAGCGTCGAAAAAAATAAGTAAATGCGACGTTTTCTTAACATTGTTCTTATCTAAGGTTTAGATAACGCCAGAAAACGTTGTTTAACTTTAAGTATAGACAACGCTTTCTGCGTTGCCTATACTTCTTGTATAGACAACGCATAAGCGTTGTTTATAGTTGGAGTTCACACAACGCTAAAAGCGTTGTCTTTACTTTCAAGTATAAACAACATTTTTAGCGTTGTCTTTATTTCAATCATAGGCAGCACAACTAGTGTTATTTTGTGCAAATATAGACAACGCATAAAGCGTTTTTTAGTGCAATTATAGACAACGCATCTTGCGTTGCCTAAACCTGCAATGCAATATATTAAATTATTAATTGGATATATTTATCCAAATATAATATACCAATTATACTCAAATTCATTGAATCTAAAGTGTAATAGACTTAAAGCCATCATAAACAAAGTAAGTTGATAATTTTTTACATAAACATAATAGAAGTTCACAACTAAAACAGTAGATAGTTGTCAAAATATAATAACTCACAAGTAGACTAGTAGATAGTCATATATATACATAATAAGAGCTCATATCTTAAGAAATTTGGCTCAGTCCAAACCCCTTATGAATAGCAAACATCTCCGCTCATGCATCCGCTCGAACACGCTCTAGTGCCTCTGCTTGCTCAACCATGACACGCTCAAGTGCCTCCGCCTGTTCAACTCGGGCGCGCTCAAGTGCCTCCGCCTTCATTTAAGTATTATGTTCTTCATTTAATGCTTTTGAATTTGAGTTACAAAGCTTCAACCTTTTGGAATGCTAATATCATTACCAGATGCTGAACCAGACAAAAAAAATCCAATTCAAAGATGTCAAAACCCTAAGCTATGCTATTTTTGTTTAAGTGTTCTGTTCTTCATTACTTTTTTCTAATTTGAATCACAAAGTTTCAACCTTTCAGAATTTTAATATCCTTACCAACACTGAAGCAGAATCAAACAAAAAAAACCCCTATTCAGAGATGTCAAAACCCTAAGCTTTGTTTTTAAGTAATTTTCTAAGGGAACTACAGTTATAATTATTTATAAGGATTTCCAAAGGGTTTGTTAAGTTTTATAAAGGGATAAAATCTCCCTCACATATATAAGAATTTTATAAAAAGTTAACTCATGGTTTTGAATGTTTCTGTTCTGGGGAGTCTTTTTTTTATCATTGAAAAATCTTTAAACGTGATATTTATAAGGGTTTTTAGTATTTCCATTACAAATATGTCTATTTCATTTACCGTGGATGAACATATATTGAACCAATTACGAGGTATGGATTTTTCGGCTACAAAATAAAGTACGAGGTATGGGACATGTTCCACAAGCGGGTGATGTGGTGTTTTATACAGGCTAAATGAAGTCAGATCGATTTCATCAAATGGACTAGTGTTTTGTGTTTGTAAAGAGCCAATATTAGCTTGTTTGTGCTATGTAGAATGCGTCGATTTCTTTGGCTATATATGATCCAAAAAAAAGCAAATATTCTTGTTAGGAGAATCAATTATGACCACAATATCACCAAGAGAATACACTGAGTTGGACCTGAATGAATTACACCTTAAAATTTATCACTCCATGAAGTTGTAGCATTAAAGTACCCCACATCTTCAGGAAACTCCTTATAAAGAGTTCCCCGTGAAAGAAGATTTTCAAAATCATTTGTGGAGGGGGGGGGGGGGGGGGGGGGGGGGGGGGGCTTATGTGTTATAATAACATTCAATGAAAATTCAGAACATATAGCAACAAACTAGAAACAACCAAAGAATTCAACGCACCAACATTGAAATTTGAATGTGAATTTGGTAGCAAAGAATAGAGATGTTAGGGAAGGGGAAATTACCAAATAGCTTATAAATCAACTAATATAGGCTTGTTTGACTTGACCAGGAGCTCATCAAAGGAAAATTCAGTGTGATTCTTCGCTTGAGCCTGCATAAATCGAGTTGACTACTAAACATATGATTGTCAATTTTAAATGCAGGGGAAAAACACTTCAAGGAAAAAAAATTCTCCAAATCAAGTGATATGTTGCTGGATATTCTAAAAAAAAAATCCAGATCAAATTCAATAGCAGCTCCAACCTTCCTATAGACCAGTTTCAGCCCAATTTGGTAGCGGAATCCGAAAACAACGGAAAAAAAAAACAAAATTTGCTCAGGAAAACCTAAAATTGAATCCAAGTTGCAGAAATAGCTGATGAATAAAACGTGGCCAAAAGAGATGAAACAATTAACAAAGACGAGATGAAGGATACCTAGAAGAGATGCAAGATAATAGCAGTGAATCCCTTCTCGGAATTGGTGACACGAATTCGTAGTACGGAGACCTAGACGAGATGAAGCACGAAGTCGTGGTGCGGAGTCCTTCAACCCTCGTCGGAGACCTTCAATCCTCGTCGGAGTCATAGCACAGAGACCTTCAATCCTTGCCGAAGTCGTAGCAGGGAGAATCTATCGAGCAGAGTATGTGAAAGTATAGGCTTAGAAAGAAAGAGTGAGAAGAATGCACTGCACAGGATTGAATATATGAAATATTTTTATTATTTTTTAAAAAGCGTTGTTTGAACCTGCTTATTTAAGCAACTCAAAATGAAAAAGTCTCGCCTAAACCCTAGGCTTTAAACAACGTAAAGAGAAAGTGTTGCTTAATATCTATTTTAAGCCGACGTTTGGCAAGCGTTGTTTAAAACTAAGCATTAATCAACGCTCTAGTAAAATGCGTCGCCTAAACCTGAGACTTTAGACAACGTTAAGAGCAAGCGTTTCTTAATATCTGCTTTAAGCCGACATTTGACAAGCGTTGTTTAAAACTAAGCATTAAACAATGCTTTAGGAAAAAAAACGTCGCCTAAACTAAAATTTAAACAACGCTAACTGCTGGCGTTGCACAATATATGTATGTTAAGCCGACGATTCCTAAAACGTTGCCTAAAATTCGCGCGCTAAAAAAGTTTGCAACACTTTAGAAGCGTCGCAACTTTTGAGCCGCTTAAAACCAGTTTTCCTGTAGTGAGTGGGACCCAGTCGGATTTGAACCTTAATTGTGTATAATTGAGCTTAGGTCGATGTTTTTTTAATATAATGTTCAACTTATATTTAAGAATTTAAATATAATTTTTTGTAACATATAAATATTTGGATTATGTTTAACATTTTAGGTCTATAAATAGAATTGTTTTACAAAAGTTATTACGGATCTATTAGAAACTCGGAGATATACGTAAGAATAGCTATTGTGAAAATGAATAAGATGGTCTAATATTTAGAATTAGTAATACAAATACAAAGTACAAATAAAATAATTTGTATTCCTTATTACCATGTAATATGTCGAAGGAAACATGCCTTTAAACCCGTTTCGTGTCTACGCAACTCATTGAAATAATAATTAATTTGATTGGGTTGATGAATGAATAACAAAATAATGAGATAAGAGGGACAGATATGAATATGGTCAAAGGAGCAGTTGAATTAGATGACCTAATGAGCAGTTCCTATGGCTCGGTTAGCAAGTGACATTGCCATATGGGGAATTGGATATTAATTAAGTATTCATGGCTGGGTATCCCTATATGTTGTGTACATGCACTTCATCCTTAATTGGTCCCATGATGTCTTCTATAGTCTATACTATAATATATGCAGGCAGAGTGTCCATATCAAATCAAACTACTACGTACATACTTGTCCAACCCACATTGCATGAATAGCAGATGAAGGTAGGCAAGAAATCCAAAACTCTCCCTAGCTCACTTCTATCCTCTAATTCCAATATATATATATATATATATATATATGCATCAAATTCATCAGCTTCATTGATATTGCAGTTCTTTTCTTGGATCCCAAGCAACTCGTCGGAGCTAGCAAATGTGAAACCCTAGTTCATGAGTCCATAGACTGCCTAGCTACCTGAAAGGACTCGTGTTCCCCAGTCCTAAACCCAAGAAATGATTTCCCTGTTCACCAAGAAAGAAACTAAACTGTCCGATATTGAGGACATGAATTCGCGACATAGCGGCTTGCAGATTCTGAGATCAGGAGTACTAAACGACTCGAAAAAAGTGGTCATCGTGAAGGAGAAGTCGATGTTGTTTCTTCTGAAGAAGTTTTTTGTGTGCGGAATTAGCGGCTTCTCATCGGTTCCGGGTCCGGTACGAGATCCTTCATCTCAATCAACACTAGGCCAGGTACTATCTATCTATCTATATCTACTATATATATATATATATATATTAATTATAAAAGGCTCTAGAGGTACGTAGTGAACACACACTCTACTAGTTTTTGTAACGAGTGATATTAGCTGCTATAGCTTCACCAAATAAATATTAAGGTAGTATATGTAAAGTTGTAAATTAAGTTTTGGTTAATTATTATTTTGACACAGATATGGAGAAGTATTCTTCACAAGAAGATATACCCTCATTGGAGTTCTAGAGAACCGTCTTCGATCCCAAAGAATAAGTATATTGACAACGGGAGTGCACTTGATCATGAGTTCGACGATGATGAAGATATCGACTGGCTGCCGGAAACAAGTGGAAGCAAATGGGACCGAACAGATTCTGAATGTAAGTACGTAATTAAGCATAGTATTAGCATATATTAGGTTAATTAATTTTTGTTTGTACAATTACTTATAATATTGCTTAATTCTTCTTCCCTTGCTGCAGATATTGTTTTGGAGATATAAGTTAGCTTGCATTGGTACGTATGTACGTACGTATCTCATGCATTCATATATATATTGTAACTGGCTAGCTAGCATGCAGTCATGGATTCGAATTCAGTTGCTTGCAATATCTTGATGAACATATCAATGACACATGGAGAAGAGACGATGTCGGGTGGATGTTACACAGGATCTGAGCTATAGTATAGAGTGTGCTTCTATTCAAATATATATAGAGAGTAGAAATTAGTTTGTATTCGATTCTCGATCGAGTAAATAATGAAATGAATGCAGCAGGGTTAATCACGACAAGCGATTCCTCACTTTTGCGTATGGTTTACAAAAACCTACACAATCTTTATTTAATTAAAGAAAAATATTGTGTTACACCTCAACGTGCGACAAAAAAACTAAAATCGGTGTCCGCATCGAACTGTTTATCATTTTTTTCTTAAAAGTTCTGGTTGAAAATCTTCCCTATCTAATAATAATATTTTTTGGATTTGACATTATAACAATAAACTTGACTATATATATACAGGTAATAATCTTCTTTGGTTATTCTACTCTACCCAAAAAGAATAAAAAATCTTCACTTTGGTTAGGTAGTAGCTAGCTCCCTTTTGGATAGGTAAGAAGAAGGCCATCATCTATATCAGTCCACTACAAGAAATCAGGGTCAAATAAAACGAACTTTGACACGGGGTATTTAGTCGTTTCAAACTGGGACGTGTTTGAGTTGGATTAGGCACGAGGTACTGTTTAGCACGTGTACTGACACGGGGTGTTACCTCGTTTCAAATGTAAACGACTGTCTGGGACGATTTTGACACGAGGGATCTGACATAGGCGTACATCGTGCACAATTCGTTGAAAAAACAAAATCTGACACGACCAAGATACGAATTATAAACGACCCCAATATTTGTGATAATAAGAAAAAATTATAGTCATTGCAGAGTATCGAACCTGCGACCATCAGCAATATGGCAGAATATGAGCGCGTTACCACTGGGCTAAGTGGTATCATCCGTTAATTTTGCGCAGTCATTTGTAGTTGATTTAATTATTTGCGGGCCTTGCATTTACTTTCAAAACGACCAACCCCATTTATAATACAGATTTACAGAGAGGTAGCAGAGCTGCTTATTTCTCAGAGTGCTGCGTAGAAGAAACATTCTGCAGTGGGTAACAATTATTTTCAGGTAATTATATGCAACTAGATCTCATAACTTGGGTTTTGATTCATCTTCTTCCAATTTTTATGTTCAACTATCAAAGAATACTTGTTAGATATAAAGAAATATGAAAGTTTTTGTGCACACCAAGTGTTTGTGTATATGCCGTAGAGAGAATATTGGTTTATGTGGTTGGTATATGATGACATTGTGTGTGGTTGGTTTACTTATGTTTGTTGTTGTACATGAATTTGGAAAAAAGTTTGGTTGGTTTGTACTTTGTATATGCAAGGCTAAGTAAATGAGATGACTTAGTATTAGTTCGATGTTATGGTTATCTTACACAAGCTATTTAATTACTGACAGGGCATACATAAGCACAAGACGGATAAATGGCCGAAGATCGCACATGGATGTGGCGTCGAAAGGATCGACATGGTGCGTTGTTTGACGAGTTCAAGGATGGTGTGAAATCATTCATTCAATTTGCAGTTAACAACTCCGGCGAATGTGGACCAGTAACTGAAATCAAGTGTCCTTGCGTGAGATGCATGAATAGATACTATGAGGATTTAGAAATTGTGAAGGTGCATTTATACAATCACGGATTTAAGGAAGGCTATACTTTTTGGAGGCATCATGGGGAGGTAGAAGGGGGTGTTGGAGTCAATAGTGGCCAAACCGTTGGAGGTGGAGATTATCAAACCGAGTATGAACAGTTGGTCATTGATGCAATGGGAGCCAATGCAGATCCTCTCCACGACGACACCGATGTGCCTACCTTTGATAAGGAAAGTTTCGATGCTTTGTTGAGAGATGCGAAGACACCTCTGTACGATGGTTGCCCGAATCATACAGTGCTATCTGCTATGTCTCAACTCCTGAACACAAAATCAGAAGGTCATGTTAGTGCACGGACTTTCGACGGTATTTTGAAAACAATAGGAGAAATACTACCGGTCGACCATAAGCTCCCTAAGAACTTTTACGAATGCAAGAAGAAAATGGGAAAGCTCGGCCTTGGGTATGTGAAGATACATTCATGCATTAACGGCTGTATGTTGTACTATAAAGAGGACATGCACTTGACTAGCTGCCGCATTTGCCATCATGACAGATACAAAGTTCCCCCATCTGGTAGAAAAAAGGGCATTCCACATCGAGTTCTCCGTTATTTACCCATCACTCCACGGTTGCAGCGCTTGTATATGTCGACGAAGACAGCCCCCCACATGACTTGGCATAACGAGCACCGTTCTCGAAGTGGAACTATGGGACATCCATCTGATAGCGAAGCATGGAAACACTTTGATAGAACACACGAGGAATTTGCTTTGGAACCACGGAATGTACGACTAGGCCTTTGTACAGATGGGTTTACACCGTTCGATCACTATGGAGCTCCGTACTCATGCTGGCCTGTAATTCTGACGGTGTACAATCTACCACCGTGGATGTGTATGAAAGAGCCATATATGTTCTTGAATATGGTTATTCCCGGGCCAAGTCATCCAGGTAAAGATATTGATGTGTTCTTGAGGCCGTTAGTGGATGAATTAACTTCACTATGGTTTGATGGTGTACCATCCTATGACGCGTCACGCCAAGAGAGATTCACATTGCGGGCTGCCCTTATGTGGACAATCAGCGACTTACCAGCCTATGCAATGTTATCTGGGTGGGGTACTCAGGGGAAAATGGCTTGCCCCTATTGTATGCATTTAGGGAATGCCATTACACTTAAGCACGGTGGGAAGGCATGTCATTTTGATTGTCATCGCAAGTTTCTTCCCGAAAACCACCCTTTTAGGTTTCAAGCCGATGTTTTCCGGAAAGGAGTTATTGTTGATGAAGCACCACCGCCAATACTATCCGGGGAGGAAGTCTTTGCTTCGGTCTCTTTGCTACCAGATGTGACGTTCGGCAAACACCACAAGAGTGATAAAATTCCCGGATATGGCAAGGACCACAACTGGAAAAAGAGGAGCATATTCTGGGAACTTCCATACTGGAAAACAGCGTTGATTAGGCATAACCTTGACGTGATGCACGTCGAGAAGAATGTATTTGAGAACGTGTTCAACACTGTGATGGACGTGAAAGGCAAGACAAAGGACAACGCTAAAGCGAGGATGGACTTGGCCATGTTATGTAATCGTCCAGAGCTTGAGTTGCAAGAACGGTCTGGGAAGATGTATAAACCCAAAGCAGCTTATTGTCTACTTCGGAAGCAACAACGCGATATTTACAAATGGCTTAAGAAGTTGAAACTCCCGGATGGCTACGGCTCAAACATTTCAAGGTGTGCAAACGTGGAAGAGGTCAAAATAACAGGACTGAAGAGTCACGACTGTCATATTATGCTACAGATGTTACTACCTGTAGCACTTCGAGATATGGTTCCAGACCCAATTTGGGAAGCCCTTGCTGAGTTAACATGTTTTTTCAGAGATATTTGCAGCCGTGTTGTGGACGTAGCTCGTATTAGAGAACTGAAAGTGCAAATAGTTGAAACCATGTGCAAACTAGAAAAGATTTTCCCACCTGGTTTTTTTGATATTAGTGAGCATCTCCTGGTGCATCTTCCACTAGAGGCTGAGTTGGGAGGACCCGTTCAGTATCGCTGGATGTATCCATTTGAAAGGTACATCAACTAGTCAGCACATCCCGAGCATTCATGTTTTCGTTTAACATCATATGGCATTACTTGTGTTTTCAGGTTTCTCCACGGTTTGAAGAAAAAAGTTGGGAACAAGGCTCATGTCGAGGCATCAATTTGTGAAGCCTACATTATCCAAGAGACATCAACTTTTTGTTCATTCTACTTTGCGGACGGCATTGATTCAAGGATCAATAGAGGCCCACGGAATGATGATGGTGGTGTACCTGTTGGTGAGCATAGACTATCTGTATTTCGACATCCAATCCAACTCTATGGGCCGCGTAGTCGCACTTTCATGCCAGCTTCAGATGTTGATGCAGCACACACCTATGTTATACTTAATACATTAGAACTGTCGCCATACATTGGGTAATCTAATGGCTATGCCTATCATCTATTTTTTTAGTTTGATTGGTTTCCACTACCAGTAGACTTACCTAACCTCGTACAGGTTATTCGAGGATGCGATGAGGCAAGAACACGTGGATATGACACCTCAAGTACTCGACATGCTCCTCCACACATCATTTGCTGATTGGTTGAAAGAATATGTTAGTATGAAAGTGTTGTTATAATTGTTTGTGCATTTGAAAGATTTTTCAAATTGTGTATTAATAGTTGAATAATTGAAGGTTGAATATCACATACATGAAGTTGCTGAAGGCGTTTACGAACTAAGTAGGGGACCCAGTACCATCGTGAAGACCTATAATGGATGCTTTACAAATGGATTTAACTTTCACACACGTGAGCATGGAAGAGAACGGATAAGAGCAAACTCCGGTGTGTGCGTGAAAGGTCAGTGTGGTGGGGGTGGTGATTACAACAACTACTACGGTGCGATTGATGAAATATGGGAAGTGGAATTGGTAGTCGTAATAGTGTGTGCTTACTGAAATGTCATTGGTATGACACGACGACGAAGATGCGAATACATCCAAGACTTGGATTTGTAGAGTTAGACCCTCGGTCTTGCTATCCAACTGACGAGAAATTTGTTTTAGCGAGTCAAGTTGAACAAGTCTTCTATCTTGGGTATCCAGGAGGCCGGAGGGAAAGGAAGGATTGGGTTGCTTTCTGTAAGGGAAAATCGACGGGTAAATATGACATTACGGGGGGTACGGATTCCTCTGCGGCAGACGATGAGTCGAGCAGTTTCCAGGCTGAACATATGGAAAATGAGGTTGCTTTGGACCTTCAGGAAGAGCTTGATAACACAGCCATTCTGATAGATCCTGGACAATTTGCGGAGGTTCCACCAATTGAGCTAAGTGTTGTGCTTCAGTTTGATGGGCTGACAAGAGAACAAGCAGCAGGTAGTAGCTTTCATGCTTTCGCAGGAGGGGAAAATTCAGCAGGTGGGGAAAGTCACTCGGATGACACTGTTGACTCTGATTAGGTGGTTTAATAGCTGGTGTCACGTTTGCTAGCTGTTTGATTGCTTAAATTGTTTAAGAGTTGATGTCATTCTGAGATTGTAGTTGTTTAAGCTGTATATTTAGCAGTGAACAACTTATTTGGTGTGTTTTGGGGAAAAAAAAAAAACAGAATACGGTATGTTGTTTGTTATATAGCAGATGTTGTCCTGCAAAATATGCAGTCTTGAACTTGGAATGTTTCAGTTTGTCTGTTGGACTGCTTCCACTGAGCATTCAGTATTCTCAGTTGAATTGAATGCTTCTGGTTATATTGAGAGTGGTTATATTGAGACTAATCTGGATATGAATCGTAGACCAAAAACGTCTAAACCATGTATGTGCTGAGATTTGAACCTCAAATCTTTCAGTTTGATGTTGGACTGCTTCCACTGAGCTGTGTGGGTCATTCAGTAAGAACAAGTTGAATGGACGTATACAGAGATTGGTTATTAGTGACTACTCTGGATATGCAATTAAGGACCAAAATAGGTAAAACCGTGTAACTACTAGGATTTGATCCTTTGATCTGTTTGTTATGACAGTGCTGTTCTTCCACTGAGCTGTGTGGATCATTCATCAATGGTTAACTTAAACAGAATACAGACATTGTGACAAACTATTAGCATGTTCCACAAATAAGTTTTTGCATGCCTATCTGACTTGGTCTGCAAAACACCATGGCATACCATGTATTAACAAACTACAATACTTGCATGAATTTATGAGTGTTGAATCAAATTCATGCACGTATTGTGGTTTTTTAATACGTTTATACCACATCCCCAAAATATACATCCTACTAAGAATTGTTATCCCCAAAATGTTAACCAACTAAGTTGTCTTGTACGCGAGCGTTAAACTTGGTCCGTTCGATCAGCACAGCCCACGTTATGTGTGTCCACACAGGGGGAAGACGGCTGACCTAACTTTGCAACAACGGCTGTGACAATCTCCTCAATCCACTCAGCTCGGAATTGATTCAATGCCGATCGTAACTGCTGTTCTTGTATAGACCCCACACCTCCCGTGAGCGATGATGGGTAGTCCCTTTTCCTGGTTTGAACAATACCGTATATCCAGCCCTTATTCTTAAGGGAGCCGGTAGCTTTCTTCCATAGGGCAGCATCCCATCCTGCTTCTTCAACAGATGCTGATGTCTTGTATTTTTCCAGCATCAGAGCTTTATAGGTTTCCTTGCAACAGAAAAAACATCGAACGGTAAATAAAAACCAAATTCGATCAAGTTCCTAAAGTTAACAACACGCAGTTCAAGTTTGAAACAGTGGTTACCATGACGTGTGCTGAACGTCTGTCTATGAAATCACTCACTTCACCCTTGCCTCGATGCATTTGCAAGAACAACTCCTCCTTTGTTGGTGGCCTCCCAAGCTCTTCAGCCTACAAGTTAGGGAAACAATTAAATTGAAACTTCATATATTAGTTATATCAACCAAAATGTCGATACAGCAAATGCATAACCATTCTTAATTCGTGCTCTGCAAACGAAACAGATCCACCGCTGTGTTTCCCTACACCGCCCTCCTTCTCCGTGTTTCTGTTTTTCTTATTCTTTTCAGCCACGATCTGCCACTTTTCTTTTGACCAAATGCTGATTAACCCCACCCAATGCACTTGTTTGATCCATTTAGGCTTGTAGTCGGTGCAATCTGTGATTTCTGCAGATTTGGCTGCTTTCATGGCATCCCTCCTTGCAATTGCTAGCACGCTCCTGTAACGTTCGCCCATGCTTTTGTTGAATGCTTTGAAATAGAGCCTATCCTCCTCCTCTGGCACACTCCACATACTCTGCATAATCAAACGATGTTATAGACAACCATCTGTATTAAATCAGATCAGTTACACCATGAATGCTTAAACATGAGTCAAATCAACCAACTAACTAACCTTATAAATCTTCCACAAGTCATCCTTTGTTGATTCCGGAACATCTGTCCAGTTGGTAAATGGTCCAGGCCAATTACCTCTTAGTGCAACTGTCAAATCCCGTATAGCTGCGTTTGGTGCAATTCTACATTTAAAATGCATTCATATTTTTATTCAGCTATATGCAATTAAGTGTGCTGAAATGACAGAACTTTAAATCAGATTTGGGAGAACATTTGTAACATGCCTTGGTACTTAAGGCTCATACTTACTTTCCATGTAGAATGAGTAGTGATTCCTTCGCACCATCTGAGGACCCCATCCCACCAAACTTACCCATACTGATTCCACGAGCCGGCCTTGTTGTTACTTGTTGATTAGAACCATTACGGACATCAGATGATTCAGTCGATCGGTTGGCTTCAATATTGTCCCCACTACTCATGACGTTTACACGACCCGACGAATTACCTACCTCTCGAGGATTATGCTGGCTGCCACCATTAGAAGTCCTTCTGATAGTTATTCTACGTGCAGGATAGGCTTGCCCATTATCAGCTTCATAATTCCTTCGGGTTTGATGATTTTCACAGCCACTTCCTCGATTGTTCACCCGATATGCACCTCCCCGCCTGTTATTTCTGTTTGAATAAGATGGAATGTGGACATCACGTTCAACTACATCGTCATCGTATTCATCACCGTAATCGACGTCATCAAACTCTTCTACAATCAGTTGGGAGTTATTCACGATTCCATGGGAAAAACGTGAGTCATCACCCGGATTCAGCCTTCTACGGGAAACAACAACATCTTCATCCTGCTCAGCCCGGTCTCGACTGTTTGCAGCCCCAAGGACAGCATTTAACATCCAATCATCCATATCGGGATTCAGCAAGTTTTGACCAAATCCCTGGAGATCATCTGCATTTCGTTTTGTACCGCAAATCTGCTGTCTCATACTTTGTTATCTCAGTTAATTCCTGGCTGCAATTTACAAGCAAATCAATAATGTCCCATTAGTTTGTATATTAGTAGCAACGTAGCTTACTGGTAAACCATTAACGTTTCTGCATCAAAAAAAATTCTGCTACAATAATGTCCCACACACGTTTGTATATAAGCAGCAGGGTTTCGATATTTTCCCCACATATAGATTCATAGCAGCAGGGTTTCGATATGGTATATCGAACATGGAAAGGAACATCTATCTATATATATATATATCTGCTCCAAATCATACAACTCTTACAACTCATATACTTGCTGTAGTTTTTATTTAGAGTTAGTGAGTGATCTCTTGTCTGTAACCACACTTTGATAAATCCTAGCTAGCTTCAGAATTCAAGATGTAATCGATGAACATTAAAATCAAGAACGTAGTTGTCTGGACAGCAATCTAGCTAAGGTTTCGGCAAAGCTGAAATAATCTTCAAAGCTGAAATATGTGTTACTAATTACTAATTATATGCTAATTACATATTACAGATAGTCAATGTGTTACCTTTGACAGGTGGGTGGGCAGTTCAAAGGGAAGAATGGAAGATGGAGCTCTTCACCAACAAGCTGCGTGGGTTGTGAGTTCTGACTCAGAAAATAGACAAAAGGAATGCCTTTTGCTAATGCAAAAAACGGCAAAAAGGGAGGGAAATCACTAGTGGTTCCCGCCCACTCATAGTTGACTTAAGGGTTTATTTAAGTTAATAGGTATAATTAGTTTGACTAAGTTTAATGTGTGATTTAGGTTATCTACGTGTCATTTAAGTTATATACTCGTGAATTAAGGTATATTTACTTATTTTTAAGTCAATTGACGTTAAATGACGTAGTTGTTAGCGATTTAGGGTATATGCAATTAAATAAGTTTAACGTGTCATTTAAGTTATATACTCGTGATTTAAGGTGCATTTACTTATTTTTAAGTCAATTGACGTTAAATGACGTAGTTGTTAGCGATTTAAGGTATATGCAATTAAATAAGTTTAACGTGTCATTTAAGTTATATACTCGTGAATTAAGGTGCATTTACTTATTTTTAAGTCAATTGACGTTAAATGACGTAGTTGTTAGCGATTTAGGGTATATGCAATTAAATAAGTTTAACATGTCATTTAAGTTATATACTCGTGATTTAAGGTGCATTTACTTATTTTTAAGTCAATTGACGTTAAATGACGTAGTTGTTAGTGATTTACGGTATACTCACTTAAATAAGATTAACGTGTCATTTAAGTTATATACTCGTGATTTAAGGTGTATTTACTTATTTTTAAGTCAATTGACGTTAAATGACGTAGTTGTTAGTGATTTACGGTATACTCACTTAAATAAGATTAACGTGTCATTTAAGTTATATACTCGTGATTTAAGGTGTATTTACTTATTTTTAAGTCAATTGACGTTAAATGACGTAGTTGTTAGTGATTTACGGTATACTCACTTAAATAAGATTAACGTGTCATTTAAGTTATATACTCGTGATTTAAGGTGTATTTACTTATTTTTAAGTCAATTGACGTTAAATGACGTAGTTGTTAGCGATTTAGGGTATACTCACTTAAATAAGATTAACGTGTCATTTAAGTTATATACTCGTGATTTAAGGTATATTTACTTATTTTTAACTCATTTGACGTTAAATGACGTAGTTGTTAGTGATTTACGGTATTCTCACTTAAATAAGTTTAACGTGTCATTTAAGTTATATACTCGTGAATTAAGGTATATTTACTTATTTTTAAGTCAATTGACGTTAAATGACGTAGTTGTTAGCGATTTAGGGTATATGCAATTAAATAAGATTAACGTGTCATTTAAGTTATATACTCGTGATTTAAGGTGCATTTACTTATTTTTAAGTCAATTGACGTTAAATGACGTAGTTGTTACTGATTTACGGTATACTCACTTAAATAAGATTAACGTGTCATTTAAGTTATATACTCGTGATTTAAGGTGTATTTACTTATTTTTAAGTCAATTGACGTTAAATGACGTAGTTGTTAGCGATTTAGGGTATACTCACTTAAATAAGTTTAACGTGTCATTTAAGTTATATACTCGTGATTTAAGGTATATTTACTTATTTTTAAGTCAATTGACGTTAAATGACGTAGTTGTTAGCGATTTAGGGTATACTCACTTAAATAAGATTAACGTGTCATTTAAGTTATATACTTGTGATTTAAGGTGTATTTACTTATTTTTAAGTCAATTGACGTTAAATGACGTAGTTGTTAGTGATTTACGGTATACTCACTTAAATAAGATTAACGTGTCATTTAAGTTATATACTCGTGATTTAAGGTGTATTTACTTATTTTTAACTCAATTGACGTTAAATGACGTAGTTGTTAGTGATTTACGGTATTCTCACTTAAATAAGTTTAACGTGTCATTTAAGTTATATACTCGTGAATTAAGGTATATTTACTTATTTTTAAGTCAATTGACGTTAAATGACGTAGTTGTTAGCGATTTAGGGTATATGCAATTAAATAAGTTTAACGTGTCATTTAAGTTATATACTCGTGATTTAAGGTGTATTTACTTATTTTTAAGTCAATTGACGTTAAATGACTTAAGTGTAAGTCAATTGACGTTATTTGACTTAGTTCTGACTCAACAATGTATATTCACTTAGGTATATCATTTCCCCCTAAGAAAAAATAATTGATTATATGGAAAATGATACAAAATAAAACAAACACATACATTTTCACCAGACATACATACAATCTAACAGCAATAAGTCAACAAATAATGTAAAAAAAAAAAACTAAAATCCAGCGATCTGGGCCGAACAACTTAATGGCCTTAAACTGATCCAATCTAAATACTATCATGCAGAAAATTGTGTGTCGGCCCAACTAATGATAGAGCCCATACCGCCAACTATTTTCATTTTTTTCACATCCCCGCCTCTTTTTCTCTAAACCCTAACACAGAAGCTGAATCCCCCCCCAAAATCGATCAGTCGTCTCTCTCTCACCCTATCTCCATCTTTGCTCTCCATCCACTGTACCCGCTAAATCGAGGCTACCGGAATCGACGACGTCTACCCCAATCCACGGCGACCTCATGCCGACCCTTTCCTGGTCTTGCATGCACCGATAATCTCACCCCCTCGTCTAAGCCTTGCTGTCGGGGTCCTACAGTACCAATACCTCCCAAGCGACGTTAGGGCTAGGAGTTCCACCTATTGGTGCTATCGGCTGCACCGACTGCCCTCTTAATCCTCACAGGTTACGATTTTTCTCTTTCTTGGCCCTTCTATTGACAAATGGAAACCTTCAAAAGTTGAATCACCATTTACAATTAGGTTCAACAAGGTATGCATGTTAATTATCTGCTTGATGTCTCAGATTTTTAGATTCTATAAAAATTTCTCTGATTTCATTTTGAACCTTAACAAATCTACATACTGAATATTTGTTCTGTGCAAGTAAAACTCACCCATTGGCACAAGACTTAGTTAAACCACATGCATTCTGTGTCATTCACTGAACATAAGACATTTTAGGTCCAATCAGAGTTTTTTTATTTCTATGTACTCAGTTGGAACTGACTGGGGCACTATTTTTCTTTGGAATTTGTTATTTTTCTTCAAATTGATGTGCTCAAAATTGCTGCGCCGGTACAGATTGACCATACAATTTGCAATTTCAATATAACATGCATTATCTTAATACTGCTGTTTAAGTAATGATTTAACAGTCTTTTGTTTTTCGTAATACAGTATACTATCACAATGCCGAAGCGAAAAGGTATATCTGCCGGTACAAGTCCACACTCACCCCAACAATTTAAGCTTGGTGGAAATTGCAAAGTGCCTGGTGCAATTCGAATAACCGATGCGGATGACAACCAAGAACAGACAACATTTAGGGCCCTTCCTACTTTACAAACGAGACGTAACGCTTATTCGAGAAACAAAATCGGACCAGCACACCGTAACATCAACCTTTCTGCCGAGGTCAACACAACAATAAGGTCGGCTCGTCAAACCAGTGACGGTGATCAGACCGAACATATCAACTTGGAGGATGAAGGTAACCTGATTGTTTTCCCAAAAACTGTAACACAATTTTTAATTCTCTGTGGTAAATGAACAAATAAACTAACTTATTCTATTGATTTACCACAACACGTCTAAAATAGGTGACGTGCAATGTCCTACCGCTGAACGGGACGACCCAGCAGCTCCGGAGGAAACTCCTGCGGATGTATCCCCGGTTATCTCAAATGATGGTTCTCAACTCCCTCCCATGACCCCACAACCAAGCGCCCAACCGTCGTTCGATGGTGAGGACGATACGGACGTTCATTCCACAGACAGTGTTGTACCAACCTGTCCTGATAACCAAGCAACAACCAGTGGTACAGTGAAGGGTAAAAGAGGTCGCCGAGGTCCTACCAAGATGAAGACCAAGGGAAGGCGAGAAAAAGGGGAGCCTCATATCAAGCTGACTTTCGATGAACACGGGAATGTTGACAGTGATAATGCTACTACATTTGCCTCCTTCTGTGGATACGCTATGCGTAAATATGCACCACTTGATATAAGGTCGTGGGATAATATTCCAGAGAAAGCGCTCGAGAAAATTCTCAAGAAGATCACGGTGAGATGTTTATTACTCTAATTGATTCTTCCAATATATACACATATATATACACATTTCTATTGATGATTTTTCTGAACTGCAGAGGCATTACGACATTCCAAATGATCATCTCGTTATGGAGAAGATCTTGAAATCTCTGGCAACGAAGTTCAGAGCCTGGAGAACCCGTCTGAAGAAAAACCACTTTGACAAGTACACCACTTATGAGGAGAGGCTGAAGAACAAACCCCGGAGGTTCTCTAAGAAAGAGTGGAAATACATGATCGATATGTTCTCATCCAAAGAGTTTCAGGTAAAATTTGGTTCATCTATAATGCACTCTATTACAAAATATGTTAATACTAATGATCATCTATAACTCTTCCTTGTTTCATGACTAAAATGATAGGAAAAGAGCGCGCGAAGCAGGAGTAATAGAAAAAAGAACCTGAATGTACATGCTTCAGGAACTAGCAGCCACCCCAAAGTTGCTAAGCAGGTATCCACCCATTTCGTTCATCAACTTGAAATTGTTATTCCTTACTTTTCGGGTACATAACTCAAACAAATTTAAAATTCTTCAGCTGAAAGAGAAGGAAGGGTCAAATGTAGGAAATTATCATATTTTTGAAAAGACACATACCCACAAGGATGGCAAGCCAGTTGACGTGCGTTCAAAGATTATTTTGGTATGTTTTGAACCTTTTCATTTGTCTTGATTTGTTTGGTCATAAATTAGTTGTTAACACTAATCACTTGAATATCATAGGAACAATGTCAGATACTAGCCGGACAACGAAATATTGACTTGGACACAGCATTGGACCAGGTGCAGAACCGGAAGAAGAAGCGTAACACAGCCCGCCTATTCAAAACAGTGATATTAGATAGCGTTGATGATGAAGAGGACGAAGAGGACGAAGAGGACATCGACCATGAATCTGCAATAGAGAGGGCGCAGCGGGCTGAGGAGCTGGCTATAGAGGCGCAGAAACAGGCTGATGAGGCGAAAGCACGGGCTCGGGAGTTGGAGACACAACTAAGGGAGGCACTGAACCATTCCATGAGAGCAACTTTAGGTGAGGCTGCTGCAAAAACACAATTGGCTGAAGTCCGGGTTGAGCTTGCAAACACTCGTAAACAGGATGTCGACACCTATCTCAGAAGCCATTTGCTCAAAACACCGACTAAGGCCAGCAATGTAGAAGATGCCCCAGTTGCCGATGGATCATCGAGTGACATTGATCGTAAGAACTCTATACCTTAGCAAATTGTGCATGATTGAAGAATATGTTTACTCATTTCGGTAATGCTTATTGCTTTTTCAGTTTCCACGGACAAATCTACTGAGTGATGATCATCGTGGCGGACTTTGCTTACCTTGGCTGCATCTACTATGTAGGTTTAACTATTAGTTAACATTAGCTGGGTGGACAATGACATTTTCTGCTTTGTCCTATCTTCCTTTTTTTTGCAATGTGCTGTGGATTTGACAACGTTTAACTTTTTGGTATGCTTGGTTGATGAACTTTGTATGTATATGCGGATTATGAAATGTTTTGGAATCAACATGGCTGTTTTATTTGGCAGGAAGCAATTTCATTGGTTTCTCCATTATCCTTCTTAAATCAAATAATCTGGTCTCATAATAAGCTGTTTGAAATACATATCACACTCTATAAAAACCTTTAGCAAACAAATAATAACATTCAAAAAATATCATATAGGATCATAAGTATCTTCTCTATAGATGACTTTTAGAATCAAGTTATTTGATACAAATTTATCATACAGAATCAAATTCAGCAAACGTACAACTATTAATAGAATCATCATATATCATTGTTTACGCCTTTTTACAAACGGTCGTGTCGAAACTCATTTTTACCTCTACAATCAACAAAGGCTGACCATAAATGACCTAACAGCGTCGGCTTTATGTATCAACACATCAAATTGTACAGTCTAATTACTTTACATAACGAATTCTAAAACTACATAACATAATCACCGTGTTTGATTCAACAATTGTTGTACAGATACACTAATTTCGACACTGTTATAATGTAACCTAATCAAAATACTTGTTTACAAAACCTTTCTGTGACATCAGTATATCTGATTCTAAAAATAGGTACCTGAATCATCAATTAGTCGTGCACACTCGTTTCAACTGCCGTGTACACTCATTAACGGGCTTCACAAGAATTTGGCACGGCACCTCACCAAACGGATTACCAACGTTTTGTACACGAGGAACAGTACCAGCAACGACCTACCCCGTGTCAGAATAAATTTCACACTTGATTACTAATAACGAGGTCACCCCGTGCCTAACCCGATTCTACAACGTTTGCACATGAATTAGAAACGAACTGGCCCGTCCCAATTGACCCTGCTCTCTTGTAGTGGTCTTTCATGATATGATGATTGACCAAATGAATATAACCCATCACCGATTTCACCTACTTCCACCTTAGCCTTTTATCTTTGACCATCCTTGTACTCTAATAAACTTAAAAGTTGGCGTTTGGATGGACGTAATGTAAGATTACTTGAAATGTGAGATTACAAGTAATGTGAAATTCCTCATAATGTTAGGTTACAGTGTTTGGTATGTGTTGTAATGTGCATTGTAATATGACTTTATTATTATTATATTAATTTATATGAGAGTATGTTATATCTTAATATGATAAGATTTAAACGAACATATATTTTGACAACAACTAACTTCTTAAGGATTATGTGAGTGGTTAATACTATAATCATTTATGAAATCTAAAGACTAAATATTTAATCTCAATACGCACAACTACTAAAATTCTATTAATTAAAACATTATATATATATATATATATATATATATATATATAATTTTATAAGATAATTTTCATAAAAAAATATAACAAAAAAGACTTACTCATTTTATATGAATATCATGTGCATTATTATTTATTATAATAATAAATTATGAAGTATATAAAAAAATAAAAAAATAATAATAATAAACTATAAAGATAATACAAAATAATTATCTATTTAGTAAATAATAATAAAATAATAACACATCGTAATGTTGGACGTAATCTCACATTACATCCGTTTTTAGGGTAATTTCACATTACGTTGATTGGAGATTGAACGTAATCTCATATTACAATAGACATTACATTACAATGCACATTATGTCGTTTGGCAAACCAAACAACGTAATGTTGATGTAATGTGAGACGTAATGTGAGATTACGTCCCACATTACATCCATCCAAACACCCCAAAGGGATTATCTAGGTCTTATCTTGGCATGAATATATATATAAGTAAAATTCATAGCCCATAGAAATTAGTATTGTTTTAAAAGTCACACTATATATTTATTTACAAGTTTTAGTTCATAACAAAAATCTCTAGATATGTAAAACTAGCTAAAATCTATCAAAATCACTCTCGTGTAATTATTATTAGTTTAAAAGATAAAGTCTGGTGATTTAGAATCAATCAACTAATAATATTTCTTTTGTTTTTCCTATAAATATCTAAACTAGATTATTATGAAATTAGTTGCACTTGACAACAATAAAAGCCAACACATCTATTGTATTGTTGTATCTAACTAACAGTTTGAATTGTTGAATAATTAAGTTATTCCTTTGGGCAAAAAAAATAATAATTATGTTATAATAATGATCATAATAATTTATTTATAAAAAGTCATAAAATAATTGATTTCTTTTTACCAATTTCTTTCCAACTTTACTGTTTGAGCTTTTTTTCTATATGAATAATAATTACCAATGCTTGGCCAAAAATAAAAATAAAATTACCAATCACAGATTCACATAGGCAAAAAAAAAATCCCATATCACTACATAGTAGTAGTACAAACTACAAACATAATAATATCTTATCTTAAGTTAACAAGAAAAGAGAAAGTTGTTTGAAAATAAATATGTAATTATCTATCTAATCCCAAGCCATAAGATAAAACAGTCGAGGTCTTAATTCTGACTTTCATAATTTCCTTAACAGTGAGGTTTAACTTGAACTATCATACCGAATCTCTCTCTACCTCTACCGTCGTCTTCCCTCCAATGCACTCAATCGTTTCTGCAAATCCACCAGATTCTGATTACTACTAATGCCCACGTTGCATCGATTCTCACCCAACACGAGAACCCCATTTTTGAATCCTTTTCCAACTCAAAGCAGAAGCAGAAGAAGCGAAGAGGAGGCAGATCTCGATCGACATTTGCCCTCATACGGAAGAATCGATGCACACCCACCATTCAAATCACTGCATTTAGGCCGAACCGATCGTTCCTCTATCCAACTATGATAGAATCCAACGGATTGGCTCGATTCCTCCGTCTCGATTCCAAGCGCTGGGCATCCGCTTTCCTCTCCTCTCACAAGACTCTCTTCGCCGTGCTATGGATCGCAGCGTTCGGGTCTGTCTTCCTGTGGCAGCGGAACAGTGCCGTCGGAGGAGCATTCATCTTCGGGTGGCGGGGAGGGGCAATGGCAGCGGCTGTGGCTCGCCCTTGTCCGCTGCTCAGAGGGGTGGCGTTCAATTTGACTGACTTTGGGGCCGTCGGAGATGGGGCGACACTGAACACGGAGGCGTTTGAGAGGGCAGTCTCCGCCATATCGAAGCTCGGGAAGAGAGGCGGTGGACAGCTTAATGTGCCGCCTGGGCGGTGGCTGACGGCACCATTTAACCTCACCAGTCACATGACTCTGTTCCTTGCCGAAGGAGCTGTTATACTTGGAATTGAGGTACTGTGCTTCATCCTCTGTTTCTATGTTCTGCAGTAGCTCAGTTTGATCTAGTTTGGTGCTTTATAGCTGGTGGAACTGCACAATGCCACATCTACAAATTGATTCCAACCATCTTGATTTAAAATGTTCTTGCAGATATTTGTTATAGCCTCTGCTTTTTAGTATATTAGGAAAAAAAAATTGGGATGAACGTTGATCTGTGGCAATTTACTAGTTTTAAATTCTTGGAGAAGCTGATGCTGCACTCAGTTGCTCTTGCTAATTATATCCATGCCAATGGTGTTTATTCGGTTGTAATCTTGTGAAAGCTTGTTAATGTTAAACTTATATGTAACCTAGAGAAAGTTCAAGACTATTTGCTTTTCTATATTTGCTTTTTTAGACCATTTTAATTTGAGCAAAGCTATTATGCCATGTTATACTTTTTTTTGTGCTTGACTTGAATAGTTGAATGGAAATTAGTCGCTTCCTTGCAAAAATCACCTATTTTACTAAGCCTTGTCTGGAAGGCTTTTTAGCAATTGCCAGAGTTTTTGTCTAAGAGATTCCATTTTAGTTGGCTTTACTTTTAATGTAAGATTTTGAAATTTTATGTTCTAATTTTGCGCATTATGAAAATGGCAGCTGAAAGTCCTTTCCCCCAGTAATTAGTGATGGTCTTTGAGTTTTTTTGCTTTCTGCTTACAGGATGAGAAGTATTGGCCTCTAATGCCCCCATTACCTTCATATGGTTATGGAAGAGAACATCGTGGTCCTCGATACGGAAGTTTGATTCATGGCCAAAATCTCAGAGATGTTGAAATAACAGGTCAGTTGATTCGTACATTGATTGTTATTCATTTTATTTTACTCAAGTTGCTTGAATTTTGGATTTGTATTAAGGTTTCTATCACAATTTCAGCTATTCAGCAAAGTTTTAAATATAGTTGACATCAAATGTGCCGTAAGTTTCATTAGTGCCAATTTACTTCTGGGTTATAAGATGACATACTACATACTTGATGCTTCATGTGTAGTAGCCAAGACTTATTTTGCTAGTCAAACTCAAATCTAACTTGTATTTAAAATTCGATAATAAATTAGCTATAGCTTAAAGGCATCTTTTTAACTCAAAATCTCTAGACTTGCTTACCAATCTTAAACTTCTTGCTTAGTTGCTACTGCAGTTACCTAACTTTACTTAATTAAACACATCTAATGTACATGTTTCACTTACTATCCTTCTATTATATAAATGTTGACCATTTCTTTTTGCTTGACAATGTTGATCACCCAGTTGACAGATACGTAGCATAAGATGTAGATTATCTTATTGCATAAATGTTTCATTTTACTTATTTGCACAAAATATAGTGCCTTCCTCAAAAATATTAAGGTACCCGAATGGTCTTTTCCTTTTCAACTTCATAAACACTAGTAAAAAGTGGTAAATCAGGTGCTAACATAGTCATACAACTACGAATTTAGTTTGTGGTTTTAAGGGAAATTCTGAACATACTGAATAAGCAAAAGAAGTTTCTTTTCTGTGGTCAACAATTTTCTGAAATGAAAAAGATTCCAGTTTCTGACTAAGTTCTGCTCCAAGTTTCACATTTTGTAGTATGACGCTGGTTTCTATTATGAGGATAAATATTTCTATATTTGTTTTGTGATTATATGTGATTCATTTTTAAATCCTGAGTTGCAGGGCACAATGGAACGATCAATGGCCAGGGTCAATCTTGGTGGAAGAGATATCGCCAAAAGCTTCTGAACCACACCAGAGGTCCCCTAATACAGATCATGTGGTCGAGCGATATCGTGATCTCTAACATAACTTTGCAAGATTCTCCTTTCTGGACGTTTCATCCATATGACTGCAAAAATATTACAGTTAAAAATGTCACCATCTTGAATCCCATATTCCAGGCCCCAAATACTGATGGAATTGATCCTGGTAACTCTCTCCTAATTTTACTAGTTTCATCAATCAAATACATTATAAAGCTTGAATATTTGATTGTAGATGAAGGATTTTATGCAGTTGGACTCAGATAATAAGTTAAGGTTTCCTGTATGTAATGTATAGATTCATGTGAGGATATGGTGATTGAGGATTGTTACATAAGTGTTGGAGATGATGCAATTGCAATAAAGAGCGGTTGGGATCAGTACGGGATCACTTATGGACGACCTTCCAAGAACATTCTCATCCGAAACCTTGTTGTCCGCTCCATGGTCAGGTAATTCATGTTCTATACTTGTACCATCGCAAAATATCTTCAAATGAGGAATATAAAAACGGGCACAGGAAAGTTTCTGTTTGTCGGGTTTGGAGTTGGTTGTTTCCTGCCAATTGGATAGTTTTACTGGAATTTACTAGTTTGGATTAGACTTAGGTGGTATCTAGCTAGCATCACTATGAAGTTTAACTGCACATTATCTGAAGAGCTATTCCATTATGGAAAATTATTAGTTGGTGTTAGACCTGGATGCTGTGACGGTCTCAAACTGTAACAGGTTGAAATTCATTTGAACCCATGTCCATTTCTTTTCTACGAATCACAGTGGATCATTCATGAAAACTTCTTAGGTGAGCTTGGTGCTTACACCAAGATAACCACGGACAAGTAATTAATTTGTCCTTTAGGTTCTCCGAGCATAATATGTTTTTAGAAAGAAAAAAAAAAATCATAAAACTATTGATACTTTTCATATATATATTTACTTGAGTAGGAATTAACCATGTATATCATGCAGTGCGGGGATATCGATCGGCAGTGAAATGTCGGGCGGAGTATCCAACATCACTGTGGAAAACATCATCGTATGGGACTCGAGACGAGCCGTAAGAATCAAGACTGCCCCAGGTAGGGGAGGTTATGTTAGAGACATTACTTATCGAAACCTCACATTCGAAAATGTCAGAGTCGGAATTGTTATTAAAACCGACTACAACGAGCACCCAGACGAGGGGTTCGACCCCAAAGCCTTGCCTATGATTCGAGACATAAGCTTCAGCGGGGTCCATGGGCAAGGGGTGCGAGTCCCAGTCAGGATCCACGGGAGTGAAGAGATACCAATTCGGAACGTGACATTCTGGGACATGTCTGTGGGTACCACGTACAAGAAAAAACATATATTTCAGTGTGCGTTTGTACAGGGCCGGGTCATCGGGACCGTGTTCCCTGCCCCCTGCGAGAATCTCGATCGGTATGACGAGCAAGGGCAGCTGGTGAAGAAGTCGGCTTCGCAGAATATAACGGATATTGATTACGATATTTAGGGTAGGAAGGAAGAATGGGGGTCGAAGTGAGAATGTGGTTAAGTTGAAGGACCACTGGCTTCCCTTGTTTCTAGTTCTCTTCTCTTGTATGCTGCTGTTTCCTTCCGAAATTTTTTACGGTGAATTTTGTTTTTGTATATATTGGAAACAGTCAAAGAAAGGGTGGTTGAGAAACAACATTTTACACTTGAGGCGCCGTTTGGTGGTGCTGCAACTTTATGTTTCTTTTTGGTAGAAAATTTATATATTAAGCAAGTCAAATTATATATTACACGTTACGGTAAACTGACTAGTAATGTTAGACAAGTTTGATAAAGAAGTTCCGCAATAAATGGTGGATATTCGGTAAACCTCTAAATAAGGAATATAAAAAAGCCTTCGAAGCGGACTTAATTTGTGCTAACAACCGTCGAATTTGAGAGAAGAAAATGAATTTCCCGATTCGATGATTGAGATAAAAGTAGTGAAGTTCGGCAAGTAATACCATCTGCCAAAATAAAGTCATCACCAAAAGAGATACAAACAGATAGTGCTATAACAATATTAGTAAGACTGACTAATAAGAACAAACGATCCAAACACACAAGAAGCATCTCCATGCACAGCTTAGTCAAACAAAATAGTCCAAGAGTTAGTTCTTAGGGATTGAAATGTCCACCGTGACTATGCTTAGATCTGGACTCCTCTGTGTGGATCCCTACCGAGTCTGCCACAACAAAATTGACATCCTTGTTATTATTACAAGTCATCAGCACCCATAAGTGGAGATTAGGTTAAGTGGTACGGTCATGGTGAAGTTAGCTAGCTTTGAAATAGAGAATGGAGATGTATGGATGAGTTTTTTCCGTTGGTTATGAATCTTAAAAGAATAATTTTAACAGGACAGCAAAAGACAACATTTTAAGAATACATCTGATAACATATCATCCATATGCGAAACAAAATGCGGTTTATTAAAATAAAAGGAAAACACTACTTTACACAACACAATTAAGCAAGCGATAGGTGGGGCTAAGGAGTAGGTTGTTAGCTCTTCCATTAGACAAACCGGCTCCTTCGGTCATATCTAGGTTAGTAGGCGACCCAACACTTTGGGGCAGCTCCCATTTGAAGCAATGCACCAATTGAGCAACCACATAATGAACCTCTCTTAACGCTAGGGCCATTCCCGGGCAGACCCTCCGCCCCGCCCCGAACGGAATCAGTTTAAAGTCGCGCCCCATAATCTCGGTATCACTATTAATGAACCTCTCGGGCCGGAATTCCTCCGCATCGTCACCCCATATACTCGGATCCCGTCCGAGCGCCCATGTGTTGACCATTAAGTGAGTACCCTTGGGTATTTCGAACCCGCTAACCACAACATCCTCCGACGATGCACGGGGTATTAAAAATGCCCCAACCGGGTGAAGCCTCAAACTCTCCTTAACCACCATATCTAGATAACTTAGATTTTCAACATCTGTCTCCTCCACCATTCGATCCATGCCAACCCCAGATTTGGTTATTTCTTCTTGGAGGCACATCATTGTTCTAGGGTTTCTAGCCAGTTCCGATAGTGCCCACTCGATCGCCACCCCCGACGATTCATACGAAGCAGCTACCTGTTGAAGTATAAACATTAAACTACGCACGCATTCACTTATACTCTTCACACAAGTTTTAAGACAGTTAGTTAAGTAATTTATCTAAAATTTCAAAACATTTAAGTTAAGATCTCCATAACATAATACACATTAAACCCTATAATAAAAAAAAAAGTCTCACGTGATAAGCATGTGAGAATGTTGAAGTATAAAGAAGTTTCAGATGTAAGCACATATGTCAACTCTCGGTAACCAAATCGCATCTAACAATTGGGATAAAATTGCACGCTACCGGATGGAAGAATAAGACTTCCATGTTCAAGTAGTTAGTCTAAAATTTCACATTACCAGATCGAACAATAACGATTTCACGTTCTTCCGGTTCAACGTGTTGTCAGAGGTCGGCTCATCACACATCGTCGACAGTAATACATCAACGTAGTCTCTACAGTTTCCGGAGCCATTTAAGGCGTCGATGTGCTTGTCGATAATGTCTTCTAGGGCTTTGTCCATAGAAGCTCCGGCCACTTTCATGCGCCGACTCAATCCCTGAAGATCAAATTGACGAAGAAACGGCACGTAGTCCGCAACATTGGAAGTACCGGCTAAGTATAGAATCTCGTGAATGAGCGGCTTCAAGTCCAACATGTCCTTAGGGCTGCAACCTAGTATCATCGTGCAAAACATATCCTCAATCAACTCTCTTACCTTGGCGGTGATGTCTACCACCTCACCAGCTGTGGCTGCTGCCTTGATCGTCTCCACGAGCTTCCCGAGCGCCTCTTTCCTCACCGGGCTGTACGACTCTGTTCTTGCCGAGCTCAGCAACTGAATCTGGCATATCTTCCGGATGTTTTGCCAATGCGCTCCGTGCGGCGCAAAGGCCAACCCATCTCTGGAGAACATTTGCTGAAACGCCTTTTTTTCAACCAAAAAAAATTAATTTATTATCAATCTGCTATTTGGGTTTTGTTGATATTCTTTGAAATCATAATAGTTCAAGAAATTTCGCATGGTTAAATTGCTAGCTCGGTTAGAATTTCTATTTAATTAGATAGAATGAATCACGTGCCTGCTAGCTTGTGATGAAAAGAAATGCAATATATTATTAGCTGATTCTGGGCAATTGAAAAAAATGTTATACAGACGTTTGAATATTTAAACAAATTGTAAGCTATTTTCTCCATCAGGTGTTCATGATGTATAAATTGTATGAAAATACTAATGAATCTAAACTTCTGCTAGTAATTTATTCGACTATAAAAGTGATAAACGATTTGAAAGCAAATTCCGCCATGTTCGAAACAGAGACAACATGCCATTGTTAACAACTTTATGTCCATTTCCATCCTAGACAGAATCTTAACGGATAGGACGGTCTATGTCGAATCTTTTATCATTTGATAATTAACCATTTTTGTTTATATGAGATCTTTGTGGTCATGGGCAAAAAAAGAAATAAAACAAAATTTATTGGCTGTATCCCTGCAAACAAAAATAACGTGTTGAATTTCAAACTGACCTGTGTAATTGGTCTGTCGGCAAAGACATGGCCGTGGGTTTTGAGGAAGAGCTTGACAGCCTCCGGCGAGGAGATGACAACGGCGGGAACACTTCCTAGGCGGAGGAACATGATGGGGCCGTATTTCTTGGACAGTTCGTACAGGCTCCGATGTGGTAGTTTCCCTAGAATGTGGAGGTTTCCGATGACGGGAAGGGGTCGAGGTCCTGGTGGACGGCGGCTGACGGGGCGGCCGGTGAAGTGACGAAGTATGAAAAGCAAGAAAATAACACAAGGCAATGCAGCTGCGGCTAAACAAGAAGCCATTATTATTACTATATATTATAATCGGTTATTATAATCACTGCCGTGCAATATACATACATCTATTATATATAAGAGAAGAGAAATACTTTCATTTCTTACTAAAAACAGAGGTCAATCCTGACAGAAATTACTGCTGGGTATCTCTTTGTCCAATTACTGCGTGGCACGTGTGTGAGAATTTACCAAAGTGGATAGATTCTCATTCTATCCATAAATAATATTAAGAATTTAAGATGCACCAAAGTAACTATCTAAAAAATATATGTAAATCCATTGTTCCTACTTTTTTTCCATGCATTACATTAAAAAACCTAATGAGTCAATACTTATGTAATGTTATGTAAACCATTGTGAACGCTCTAACTATATCAATTTTAGGATTAAAAAAACCATGTCAATTTGGTTAAGTCATCACTTAAAAAAAAAAAATCAGAAGTTTAATCGGGTTGAAACTCTACAAATAAAAAAATATTTATGACTAATAATTTATTTACTACGGTCTAATCTAGTGTGAGCGGGTATTAGTATAGGTATGTAACAAGCATGATATATACGCTACCCTACTGTGTGTGCCCCTAGAAAAAAAAGTAACTGTCTAACCGAACTATAGACTAGGGTTGAACAAAAAAATCGGTCTGACCATGTGGGTTGAACCAAATTAAGAACTGTTAGTATAGTGGAACCGGTTCTGAACTGGACCGGAATTGGTTTTAGACTGAACCAGGTGGTTTTGGTTTTTTTTTTTTTTTTTTTTTTAAAAATAGTATACATCTTCTTAGGAAAAACGGACTCAATCAAGAACCGGACTGTTTTTGACAAAAACATTCCAAAAGGGTCTACCTTTTCTAAAATAAACCATAACAAATAACAAATTTGGTCGAAGACGAACTCGTTCCATGTCCAACCCTTATAGACCATAGTTGACCAGAAATTTTTCTTTCTTTCTTTATTTAATAATCTTTCTTCTTTCAAACTGATTTATTTTCTTCATTTTTTCAAATTAAAATTTAACAGCACTCAAATAAAAAAAATTAAACACCTAGGGCACGTCTGATTTATTTGTGTCGTTATTTAACTTATTTAATATTCATAATGACTGATTATGACTCGTTTCATTATCTAACTTAGCGTATCGGAATTATATATATATATCAAGTAGAGAAGCAAAACAATTAAATAAAAAATATTAACAAGTTGGCACCGACATGAACATTATCGTGGTGAGTTCCTACTAGTAGTAACTACAACACTCCTCTATCTACTCAATAATGTCAAAACGGTAATATTTGTAATCTTAATAATGATAGAGATATACTTTTGTATTATTACTTACTTGGTTTGTATAGATATTGTACATATTACAAGTCTGAGGACCTTTCTGTAAATAGTAGTATTCTAGGTTTCCTATAAATACCTACATCTAACTAACTGTAACTAACTTTTGATGAATGAATGAATTCGTTGGTGTCATTTGTTCTCTCTCAAACTTCTATTCATCTGAGTATCTTCATGCTGCTTTCTTCAAAGTACTATCATGGTATCAGAGCCCAGGCTTTCCTAGGGTACTGTTTTCGTTCTTCAAGTTGATTCAGAGAATTCAAGCTGTTTTAGAGAGTTCTAGCTGATTCAGAGAAGTTTTAGGTAGCACAAGTAAGAGATTCGTGGTTTGTTGAGATCAAATTTTTCAAGAAACAGAAGATTGGTTTCCAGACAGATCAAGTTTGCGTGGATCAAAGATTACTCGAAGCTCTACAAGCAATGGCGGACAACAATTCGTTGAAGCATTTTTCGAACAAAACGATCAACATCAAGCTCGATAATTCCAATTATCTTCTGTGGAGGCAACAGGTTGAGTTTATGATTAAAGGTCACCGTCTCAGTCATCATATTGATCCCAATGCTGAGGAGATTGCTGGGTTCGTTGTTTTTGCTGACGGAACACAATCGGTGAATCCGACATATCAAGAATTCCTTCAGGTAGATAGCTCTCTTTCGTCGTGGCTGTTATCATCAATTTCACCGGCGATTCTTTCTGGTTTCGTTAATTGCACGTCTGCAAGAGAGATTTGGAGTGCAATTCAACAAACTTTTTCTGTTAGGTCACAGACTAGGGTTATGCAATTGATGAATTCTCTTCATGCTCAAAGAAAACGAGATTCCAGCATGAGAGATTATCTTGTTCGGATTCAACAGATTGTTGATACGTTAGCTAATTCAGGGTACATGATTTGTGAAACAATGCAAATCAGTATCATATTTGTCGGATTACCTTCTGAGTTTGATCATATTGTCTCCACGCTTTCTGTCCTGAAAGAACCTTATGATCTTGCTGTTGTTTCGTCTTCTCTTCTGGATACTGAAGCACGACAATTAGGGTCGTTGGAACAGTTAGGTAGTCTTACTTTGACATCCACTGCTCTTAATACTGAGATGCGACTTGGATCTTCAAATTGCAAGTTTGGTTCTGACACAGTTCAGGAATCTTCAAAGCCTTCTCAAAGATCTCAACAAGTTCCTTATGGACAAAATACTCAACAGGCATCCTATGGTCGTAATGTTCAACAAGTTCAGTAAACTCACTATAATCAACATCCTCAAGTTAATACTGGCCCAAGATTTCCTCATAATTTCTCTCATCCTTTTTATGATCATACTCAAACTTCCTATAATCAGTTTACTACTCCTAATCAAGGACAGTTCTTGGCATATGGCAGAGGAAGAGGAAACTTTGTGAGATGAGGATTTCAGAGTAAACCTCAGTGTCAAGTCTGTGGGAAGGTTGGACATACAGCTATTAAGTGTTGGTATAGGTGTGATCTTAGCTATCAAGGTGGGGGCAATTTTCAAAATCAAGGTGGAGGAAATTTTCAAAATCAGCATGATCAGCATGCCCAGTCTCATCTGTCCTATCAGTTTAACAATCAAGCTGTGAGGCCCTCTCCTGATGCAAGGGCTAATTCTGCTGAGTATTTTCAACCAAATCAGTCGTTTGATTCTCATAATCATTCATTTTCTACAAGATATGTACCTGCAAATCAACATGAAAGTTCCTCGTCCTTCTCTGGTGATCAGCTGATGCAGCATGGAAGTCAGGCTTATAACACCTGCTCAGATAATGTGGTTCAACAATCTGAAGTTAATGCTTGGTTTCCAGATTCAGGAGCTACCAATCATTTGACTCATTCTGTGTCTAACATGACTCAGTCAAGCTCTTACAATGGAAAGGGTAAGGTCCTTGTAGGTAATGGAGATGCAATTCCTATATCTAATAAGTGTTAGTGCTTTTCAGTCAAAAGCAAAGTCTCTAGTTTTAAAAGATTTACTGCTCACACCAATTATTTCTAAAAATCTTCTTTCAGTATCTCAATTTACTAAAGACAACAATATTTGCTTAGTTTTTTTACCCATCCTCTTGTGTTGTGAAGGATCTGGTAACCAAAGAGGTTCTTCTTGAGGGATTTGAATCTGGAGGCCTCTATAAACTTCATTTACCAAATGATTCCAATGCTGCTGTTTACTTTACTAGTTCCATTAGTCTTTCCAGTAATAATTTCAGTACTGCCTCTTGTTCGAACTCAGGTTGTTAAATTGTGTGTTGTTGTTCTTCTGGGTCTCCCATGATAAAGGGTAATAATGAGTGTAGTAATAGTGCCAATAATAAAGGAAAAGACGAGTCTGTAAAAGTTGATTCTACTTTCTGTAATTCTATTGGTTCTGATATTAATAATAAAACTTCGTTTTAAAATCCTCTTGTCAATAACATTTTGCATGTTGATAATAATTCTCAGCGTTTGCTTTCTGTCAACAAAATGTCTGATCTTCAGATGTGGCATAGGAGGCCTGGACATCCCTCATTATCTGTTCTAAAATTGATTTTGAAAGCTAGTGGTATACCTGCTGCTGATAATTTTCTGTGTACTGCTTTCTTAATGGATAAAAGTCATCGTCTTCCTTTTACACCGTCTTCAACTCAGTACAAGCATCCTCTGGAATTATTACGAGTTGATGTTTGGGGCCCTGCTCCAATCCAATCAAATGGAAATAGGTTTTATCTTAGTATTGTTGATGCTTTCACACGTTTTACCTGGATTTTCTTTATGACTCACAAGTCAGATACTACTATAGTTTTTAGTTTGTTTCACAAGTTGATTGAAAAACAGTTGGGTAAACAGTTCAAGGCTGTACAATCAGATAATAAAGGGGAGTTTATTGGTTCTTTTAGACAATATCTTGCACATCAAGGCATTGCTCATCGTTTTACTTGTCCTCACACGTCGCAGCAAAATGGGATGGTGGAAAGAAAACATTGACACACTGTGGAATCTGGATTAACTCTTTTGGCTCAAGCTTCGTTACCATTCAAATATTGGTCAGATGCCTTTTATTCATCTGTTTTTTTATCAACAGATTACCAACCTCTGTAATAGGCAATGTGTCACCCTTTGAAAAACTTTTTAATAAATCACCTGACTATTCTTATTTGAAAGTCTTTGGGTGTTTGTGTTTTCCTCATATTAGGGACTTCAATGTTCATAAATTTGATTACAGGTCTAAACCTTGTGTGTTTCTTGGATACAGTGATGCTCATAATGGATACAGGTGTTTAGATGAGTCTGAGAGAGTGTATATTTCGAGACATGTCAAGTTTCATGAACATAGCTTTCCTTATGAAGATAACAATCGTTTTAAAATCAAAGTTTCTACTCAAACTGTGCATGCTAATTGTAATGACCCTTTCTTGTTGCCTAGACTAAACAATTTTGATGAAGTTACAGGTCATTCAATGATCACAAGGTCAAAGTTGAAGGCTACTGAGGTCCAGTCTTTTTCCTCCATGCCTAACTCAGTTCCTTCTTCTGTGACTAAATCAGTTCCTCCTTTGGTTGTTCCCTTAATTTCTCCTACTCCTAAGGCATCTTCTAGTTCTCAGATTTCTGCTCCTTCATCTCTTATTCAAGCTCCATAGGTATCTTCTAATATTGCAATTTCCATTAAAACTTATCAAAGAAGAAAGAGTGTTTCTTTTGTTCTACCTTCAACTGATATGGGACATTCAAATGATATTGTTAGTGCATGTATTGATAGTACTAACAGTGTATCTCTACCTTATTCTTCAGGATCTGCAAATACACATGGGATGATTACGAGGTCAAAGTCAAAGATCAAGTATCCTGAGGCCTTGATGGTCACCATTGATGAACCAGTCTCCATTAAAGAGGCTATGAAGACAAAAGAATGGAGGGAGGCTGTTGACAAAGAGCTGCAAGCCTTGGAAATGAACCAGACATGGAAACTTACCTCATTGCCTGAGGGAAGGAATCCAGTGGGTTGCAAATGGATTTTTAAGGTAAAGAAGAAGTCAGATGGAACTATTGAAAGGTACAAAGCACGACTTGCGGCAAAAGGTTTTTTTTTTTTTTTTTCCAACAGTCAGGGTTTGATTATAATGAGACTTTCAGTCCAGTAGCCAAGCTTGTTACTGTAAGGATAGTTCTTTCTTTAGATCTTACCTTTGGGTGGATACTTAGACAAGTTGATGTTAACAACGCTTTCTTGAAGGGTGATCTAATAGAAGAGGTTTACATGACACAACCTCCTGGTTTTGTTAAAAGAGATCAGAGAGGTGTTTCTTTTGTTTGCAAATTGGAAAAAGCTATTTATGGTCTAAAACAAGCTCCAAGAGCTTGCTTTGAAAATTTCAAACATCTCTTGATAGAAAATTTGGATTTTCAGGTGTCTATTGCTGATTATTGCATGTTTGTCAGGTGTTGACAAGCTTTATCTTTTGATTTATGTTGATGACATCATACTAACATGATCTAATTCAATCTTAATAGAATCTGTGATCAGGGCTCTGATTGTGCCTTTTCTTTAAAGGATCTAGGTGGGCTCAATTATTTTATGGGAATGGAAGTTCTATATGAAAAATACTGCAGGATATTGAATCAACGAAAATACATTCTTGAACTGCTTGATAAAACTGATATGCTCAATACATCACCCACACCTACTCCTTTAGTTGTCTCACCATCACTATCTTCTTTTACAGGTGAAACAATGGAGGATGTAACCTTGTATATGAGTACTATAAGTGCTCTTCAACATATTTGCTGCACCAGACCTGAGATAAGCTTTGCAGTCAACAAAATGAGTCAGTTTGCTCAAAATCCCACTCAAATCCACTGGAGGTCTGTTAAGAGAGTTCTCAGGTATTTGAAAGGAACTTTGGATCATGGGCTAGTTTTTCGAGGCTCTTCAGATCTCTCAATTGTAGGTTTCTCTGAATCTGATCTTGGGGGCAACTTAGATGATATGAAATCTACTAATGGTCACTCTATATTTCTAGGAGGGAATCTTATAACCTGGTGTTCTAGAAAACAGAAAGTAGTGGCTAGATCTACTGCATAAGCAGAATGTAGAGGTTTAGTTGAATGCATTTGTGATGTTATATGGATTACTTTTTTGCTAATTGAGATTGGTGTTCAACTTGCAGGTAGACCCACCATATGGTGTGACAATACAAGGGTAGTTTCCATATCCTCTAATCCTACTCATCACTCAAAAATGAAACATGTGGAACTTAATCTATTTTTTGTGATGGACACTGTCTCTCAAGGGGTTGTTTTGGTGAATTATATACCAGCAAATGAACAAATAGCTGATATATTCACCAAACCACTCACTGGGAAATCATTCTGTCCTTTAAGACAAAAACTAGGGATATCCTATCTCAAAGAAATAGATAATGTTCCACATTTTTCTGAACCAATGCAAGCATTCTGTTCATCTCTAATTTCTCTATCTCCTTGTTGTTTTGCAGATGTTTGTCATGCTTTGTCACAAGAGGAACTGAACACTCAATCAAGACTAAAGTTGACCAAATTAGCTTCTTTTGAGACTACCTATAATGCTGCAATACAAAGTGTCTTAGGGGTCCCATTCAAACGTATATGTGATACAAATGTTGGAAAAACGTTGGTCGATACAGGAGTATAATATTAATTCTGAAATATGTAGGACTAAAGTCTAATTATTTATTATTCGGTAATCAACATACAATTAACGAGTAATCTGTGTGTATGAAAACCGAAATTGCGATCCGTAGATCGAATGGGAAAGACGAAGTTTTAACTAAGGCACGTGCGGATCACGCTCTTCTTAAGGAAATTTTCCTTTTTGGTGTTATACAGTAGGGTATATTCTGAAATATGATTTTCTGCGGAAAATTTATAGCTTGGTAAATTTTCTGTGTAACAGAAATTCAAGCTATGGCCTCCAACGATAACGATGAAGTTTTAGTCACTGGTGATGTAACATATGTTACTAACGTGACTGTGGGGGCTAAAGAAATTGTGAGTGCGTATGAAGCCAATGTTCCAACTGTTAGTTTGATCAGTTTGGAAGCTTTGTTAAAAGCACCGGTTACTAGATTTGGAAACAAAATCGGGATGGTTTACAGCCTTGGAAAAATGTGATTGTAAAAATATTCTTGAACAATATGTTGGTTTAGGAAAAATATTTCTCTTTTATTCAAGTCAAATAAGTATATATTGACTAAGAATAATATAGATGTATGTGGGGAAATTATCAAGCTAAGTGTAATGCTCTACGAGTCGGAAAGAACATTGATTGATAAATGTTTCATTTGCTTAGTTGATTTAATTGACATGTTAATTGTGGTACCTTGTGAATGTTAATTAACATAAATTACATCCCTACACTACAATTGATAATAAACACAAAATAGTAAAATTTGTGTTGCATTCGAGCTCACTTGAATTCCCTAGTCAGATTAAAGGAATCTCAAATTGCTTGATTTGGTACATATAAGCGATTGACTTGAAACTTATTCTTGCGTGAGTCGGTAAGAAGTACTTCATCACTTGGTGCATGACAGTACAATATGTAGCAATGTTTAGAAAAGATGTTGAAGAGAAAATTCACACTTTATGAACAAGAGTTGAGAATCAACTTGATAAGAGAATTAAATTATGTGCAGTAGCAATAATTGTTCTATGAATAGTGACATAAATATGGTTTAATCCGTGAAATCACTACACCGCATACATTCTGTAGAGTTGGGTTGCGGAAGGAATATTCGAACATTGAAGAACATTATGAACTCAATGTTGATTAGTTCTGGTTAACCTCAGAACATGATGGGATAAGTTAAATTTATTAGCAATTACTTTGTAAGTAAGATATCCTGTAATATAGAAATAAATTTTAGCGTCGAATGTGGGGGTATTCTGACCGAAATGGTAATACCTCCGCTGCTAAGGGTTAAAATAAAAATAAAACTGTTTGTTGTAATTTCTTCGGATAAATTACAAAACAGTAATTATTATCAGTATATTGTGCATGATTCAATTATTTTGGATATACACAAACTACGAAAAATTGTAAAGACCAAGAGGTGTGAGAATCATGATGGTCTAATGACCAATGTTGACATAATAATGATCTGATGATCTATGTTGACATAATGATCTGATGATCAATGTTGATGTTGTGGTAATTGAGAGTTCGTAAGAACTTAGACCCAACTCGTGTTGAGACACGTTAAACTTCTGAATATGATGGTATACTCTTGTTTCTCCCATCCTTGTTTCTGGTTTATCAATGATTTGAGCATTTGTCTTTCTTTGAGAATGGTATAGCTTAACAAAGATACACATTCTCAGTTAACTTTGGGAGTGGTTATTTCAAACAGGGTTCAGGTGTTTATGATAAAGCTCAGGTTTTGGGTCTTTTGGTTTTTCTAAGGGTTAAGAACCTATGAAAGGTCTGAACTATCACCCATGTTAACGGGAGAGGTCTGAAATTTAAAATGTTAATAACAGAGGTCTGAAATTTCAATTTTGTTGATTTGAGGTTTTCCGTCCATTTTTAGGGTTAAATTTAACAGAATTGTGTGAAATGACATTTTTGCCCCTATAATATTTTGTTTTATTTAATATCTTATTTAATGAAATGTGAAATGACAATTTTACCCCTAAAGTCAAATTAAAACCACCCAACTCCGGCCACCGCCACCCGACTCCGACCACCGCCACCCGACTCCGGCCACCACCACCCGACTCCGGCGACCACCACCTCGACTCCGACGACCACCACCTCGGCTCCGGCGACCCGACTCCGGCCACCATCGGGGCCAAAAAGCTCTGATCGGAGCCAAAAAAGCTCCGATCGGAGCTTTTTTGGCTCCGATCGGAGTCCAATCGGGGCCGGTGGCTCCGATCGGAGCCAAATCGGGGTCGGTGGCTCCGATTTTGGCCCAATCGGAGCCTTGGTGGTGGTCGTCGGAGTCGAGGTGGTGGTCGCCGGAGTCGGGTGGTGGTGGCCGGAGTACGGTGGTGGTCGCCGGAGTACGATTGGTGGTCGCCGGAGTACCGTGGTGGCTTCAAGGGCATTTTGGTCTTTTTACTCCAAGCATGTGAGCGGCACACTTGATAGAAGGGCATTTTTGGAAATTTATTTTATTTCCGGTCACATGCCAAGCATGTGACCAATTTCCGTTAGTTTTAACGGAAAAAACTAACGGAGACCGCTGTTATCAACAAAACAGAAATTTCAGACCTCTGTTATTAACTTTTTAAATTTCAGACCTTTCCCGTTAACATAGGTGATAGTTCAGACCTTTCATAGGTTCTTAACCCTTTTTCTAAACTTGATGAGTGGTCTATAATAAGTTTTTCTGGTCTAACCTATCTGTTTCTAGTTTCTTGTGATGTTATATGGGTTATGGGTTGAGTATTCTGTATAGGTATGTGCAGATGAAGTCTTGGTTCTCCAAAGTATAATCTCTTAGGTGAACCAATCTCCCAACCTAGTATATGAATCCCGATGGTCATTGCTCCCAAGTGAGGTATATTTGAGGTAAAACAAGGGGTGAAGATGAAGGATTAAGAAAACCTTACATCATCAGGTGATAAAAAAAAAAAAAACTCGATGGCCATTGCCCTCAAGAATGGATAAAACAAGGGGTGAAGATGAAGGATTAAGAAAACCTTACATAGATTTAAAAAAAAAAAAAACAGTGTGTATCCCTGTTTTTTCTTTTCTAGTTCAATAAGAGGTTATACTTGGAGGATTAAGCTTGATTCTGGGCTACCCAATGGAAGAAAAATCAAGCATAATGTTAATAGTATGGAACATACAACCTGTTAGGTTGGTAAGATCTTCTATTTTACATTCATCAATAAAAAAAATACCAGCGTTTGAGCTTGTTATGTGCAACATGAATTCTCATTTTGGAATTTGGAATAAACTCTTCTTGTGTTATCTGATTATGTTTGTTTGTGCTAAAAGTATAACCAAGATTCAGACAGCTTTCAGAGGTCTCAAATTTTGTTGAAAAGATTGAAGAATGAATGAGGAATGATAGAGATATACTATTGCATTAGTTACTTACTTGGTTTGTATAGATAGTGTACATATTACAAGTCTGAGGACCTTTCTGTAAATAGTAGTATTCTAGGTTTCCTATAAATACCTACATCTAACTAACTGTAACTAACTTTTGATGAATGAATGAATTCGTTGGTGTCATTTGTTCTCTCTCAAACTTCTATTCATCTGAGAATATTCATGCTGCTTTCTTCAAAGTACTATCAAATAACACCTAGTGGTGTCTAGGAAAATATTGAAATTAATAAACTCTCATTTTGAAACTATGAACTCTCATTTGAATGTCGATTTCCTATTTAAGAATACATATTGTTACAACTTATAGTAAATACATAATATGAATTTTAATTCAAAATGGATACTAATAATACAGTCTAAGATGAACAATTGGGAAGTTACAATGAATGAGTGTGTTTTTCCTTATTCTTATTTGACATTTAACTAATCAATTGCCATAACCCAATGTTGGTTGGACCAATTGGTAAAGCGAGTTGTGTTCCCCGTGGGCGACCCGAGGTCGAAACCCGTTGGAAATGTCGCATTGGGGAGGACTTTAACCTTAACGCTCCCGGTCCGAACTTGCGAAAGCAATGTAAATATATATATATAAAAAAAAAAACTAATCAATTGCCATAATCGATGTGACTCATTTTGATTCTGCCACAACTAGAATTTTGTGTAAGCTTAAAAAAAGGAGAAAGACGTCTTGTTGTGCCAAAAAAGTTCTAGGTACATACGTAAATGGAAGTTGGAGTTTCCTAGAGCGATTGAAGGATAAATATGAAGCATTAGAGCTTTGAACTTAAGTTAATGTTGGAGTTGGATATTCTAATGTTATCGCTTCATTTCCTCATCTAGCGTGAAGATGAAGAGAGCGTGGACGATTTATACTAATTTTTCTCGAGTTGGGTTAGAATAATATATGTAGATATTAATTTCTAAGATGCACAAACTCATAAACGTAGAAGACGAAGAGAGCTATAGCCTATAGTGCACATATGATAATGAGATTTTTTGTCATTAATTGCATAATATAATTGTTAATTATTGAGCATAACATGATTTTTTTTTTTATCTTTACACGTAGTAATGAACGTATTTTATTATTGAGTTTTCTAATTACTGGATTTTAAAATTTTAACTGTTTATGATAGATATACGCTTAATTTAGATCCGTTTTAATTCGGATTGTATTATCACGATAACCCCATACACGATTACAGATCGAAACATTGACCCGAAAACAACCGCCCGAATCATAGCCGGTCTGATCCCTCCTAGAGGAGATCAGACCAGTTGTCTCGCGCATAGCACGGGGTTAGCACCTAGTATATATATATATATATATATTATATATATATATATATATATATATATATATATATATATATATAAAAATAAAGCATTATTGTCTTTTAATAAAAGTAGGAACCAAACTTATATAACATGAGCAGGCCCATATACATGATTCGGCTACATTTTGACGGAGGCCCATTTATGTACTCTATTCGTATGATCCGTGGCTAGATTATGCTTCAAATACTTCAGGACTGAAGTAGTTATTTCATATAGTTGTGATGACCAAATGGTACATTTTCTGATTTTAATTTATTTTTAACCTTATACAAATAAAGTCTTTCTCTCCCTAGCTTATCTCTATTTCCAGATTTTCTTCTCGTTTTTATTTATTTTTGTTCATTTTTCCTTTTCTTTTTCCTTTTTTTTTTTTTTCTTCTTCCTCCTCGAAACCCTAATTCTTCCACTTAATCCCAATCGGAGAAGATGATGCCACAGAGACTCAAGCAGCAGGCGATGATGCAGCAGTCTCTGTACCACCATCCTGGTCTCATGCCAGCTCCTCAGGTTAGTTCGAGCTCTTCTCGTTTTCGGTTGGCTTGATTTGTCGCTCTACTCCTTCTTGAGTGTATCTCTGCTCGTAATTTTTGTTTTTAAGCTGGATATTTAGAGATTGAACTCGCGGTGGATGAAACTCGCTTTGTACTAAAAGTTCGGTTGATTCTCTTTCATTGAAGGATTTCTCGATGCTTGTTTGATGGTATTTGGTAATTACATTTTATTATGGGGTAATTACATTTTTTTGTTTCTCGAAGCTGTTAAGTGTGTTCTTCACAGTGTAATAGTCTTCCTGAATTGTGAACTTCGTATTTTCGAACAGGAATCGATCATAGTTTTTTTTTTTTTTTTGAAGCGTTAGAGTAGACATATTTAGTAATACCATTAAACGAGAATTTTAGGATTCCAAGTAGTTGTTTTATGGGTTGCAGCATTACTTTTGGGAGTAAAGTGTTTATATCTTTGCTTTGACGAGATTTAATTTTGGCCTGTCATTTGACTCCTACATCACTTCGGAATAGTTCATTAGTATGATTAGGAATGAATATTTTTCTATTTAGGGTTTTTTTCTTCTTCTTGCCTTTTCACATTTCCATTTTGCAGATAGAGCCTATCTTGAGTGGAAATCTGCCTCCTCGGTTTGATTCAAGTACATGCCGCAGTGTGTGAGTGTCAGATAGATTTTTTCAATCGTTGTGAATTTCTTTTCTTCTTCTTTTTTATTTGATCTGTCTCTTTCTTTCCACATAGTTCTTTTGGTCTGTTATCATGACTTACTATATCTTTTTTATTTCTTAGATGTCAATATAATTAATTCTAAGAAGAGAATATTGTACTGAAACTCCTAGAATATATATATATATATATATTCTCTTCTTTGCATCCAAAAGTTTACTCGTCTTTGATTTATTGATGAGTTACGGACTTCTTTGAAAATTGTTATAGGTACATTGGGAACATTCATCCGCAAGTTAATGAACTTCTTCTCCAAGAGGTCTTCTCAAGTACAGGTCCAATCGAGGGATGTAAGCTTATTAGAAAAGAGAAGGTTAGCTTTAACAATTCAAATGCACTTTTTCACTCAGTAATGAAATTGTAGTTAAACTATGCTCTTTTTATTACCTGTCGAATCCATTTTGAATAAATAATATTCCATCTCTTTGGTCTAAGGACTCTTTTGGGTTTATTATCAAAATTCTTAATACTTTTGCTTGCAGTCCTCATATGGCTTTGTGGATTACTTTGATCGTCGATGTGCTGCACTTGCTATAGTTTCTTTAAATGGAAGGCATTTGTAAGTTTGAGCTTTAGTCTTCTGCTTTTCCATCAGCACCCCTAGAATGTAAACTTATGTAAAGTTGTTCTCTCCAGGTTTGGGCAGCCCATTAAAGTTAACTGGGCATATGCGAGCAGCCAAAGGGAGGATACATCAGGTATGTAGATATAATGCATCCTTTAAGAATCTCTATTTGCCAGGATCCTTTTCAGTGCTTCCATTGTGCTGCTGTATTCATGATCTCTCTATGTTTTACAGGGCACTTCAATATTTTTGTCGGAGATCTAAGTCCGGAGGTCACAGATGCAACACTATTTGCATGCTTCTCTGTCTATTCTAGTTGTTCGTAAGTTCTAAAAATATCCTTAAACAGATCAGTGTTTGCATGCTCTTTGCTAAAATCTTGACAATCTAGAAATAACTCTTAAAGGAATGGTAAGATGGATATTGTCGCATCTTTTTAGGCATTACTTACTGATATAATTGCTATAGGGATGCTAGGGTCATGTGGGATCAGAAGACAGGACGTTCGAGGGGTTTTGGATTTGTCTCATTCCGGAACCAGCAGGTACTAAATAGTATTTTATTTGTTTCCGTTGTCATTTTCCTTATGACACTCTTCAGATTTGCATCGTTGTTCTCCACTGAATGTTGTTTCATCTATTTAACAGGATGCTCAAAGCGCTATAGACGACCTGAATGGTTTGTCATCTATTCTTGACCGCTTATCTTTTATAAATCCTTCTGCAATACTTTAATTTGAATGAAACAGACTATCTATATTTTTCCATGCAGTGAGAAAAGTAATTTATTTCCCCGTACAAATATAGAGATATAATTTATTTCCCACTGAGCATTGCTACGTCTTTGGAGGACCTCTTGGAGTCTATTAGAATCACCCTAAGATTTTTAAGTTTGACAAAAAGTCGTTCCTTTGTCCATCATATGTTTGCAGTTAGTAATATGACAATACATTTAAGACTGTTACAGTTTCCACTAGAAGCTTGGGATTCAGTTTGATTATCTTTTTTATGGAATCTTCATCTAATATTAAAGGAATACTTCCATGTTTAGCCTCCTTAACGAAATTTAAATTAATTTATGACAGGGAAGTGGTTGGGAAGTCGGCAGATACGTTGTAATTGGGCTGCAAAAGGTGCTACTTCTGGGGAGGACAAACAAAGCTCTGATGGCAAGAGTGTGATGGAGCTTACAAGTGGAACATCAGGTCTGTATTTTTATCTATCTTTTGAACTCTTGCCTGTGAACCTTTTTTTCCCGGCTTAGTGCATGTTAAGCTATAAAATTCAAAATTAATATTAAAAGTAAAAAAGAAGCCATTGCTTCTACTGTAAATCTAGTTGAAAAGCTTAAAACTACCCAGAGTTGAGCCTATATTATACTTGAAGGCATTTTGTCAAATGATTGACTCTTGTTCATCTAATTCTATATTGTCATTGTAGATTATCTAATTGCCGCAATTGACATAGAAAACATCAACATCTTCCATCTATTTATTAGTAAAGATTTCTTGTATGATTTTGTTCCTATTTATATGTAGATGATGGTCAGGAGAGGACCATGGACGATGCTCCAGAGAACAATCCTCAATTTAAAACTGTCTATGTTGGCAATCTTGCTCCCGAGGTCAAACTCTTATACCATATTCACGTGTCCAATCCAATTTATCTTCCATCAATTTGTGCTGTTTATCTGCCATTTTGAAGAAACTATTGAAGATACCTTTTTTTTTTTTTCTTTAATTGTTTCTGCAGGTTACCACTAATGACCTCCATAGGCACTTTTATGCCCTTGGTGCTGGGACCATAGAAGATGTCCGTGTGCAACGTGACAAAGGTTTCGGTTTTGTTCGGTATAGTTCAAATCCAGAAGCAGCTCGGGCTATTCAAATGGGAAATGCTCGAATCCTATGTGGAAAACCAATCAAGGTAGTAGATTATCATGAACTAACTTTGTGGTAGTATATGCTAACACATACCATTAGATATTGGGGGAAAATATCAAAATGGTCCTTAAATTCTGTATATTTTTCAAAATAAACTGAAATACAAGTTTTGCCTTTACCATTATAACTTAGATTGGTTAGATTTTTGTAAAATTGGGGATTTTGTATTGAATGGCAGTGCTCATGGGGGAGCAAACCGACTCTACCAGGCACAACCTCGACTCCTCTTCCACCACCAACAGCCGCTCCAGTGTACCCAGGGTTTTCGGCAGCAGATCTTGCAGCCTATGAGCGGATGACACTTGGCAGGGGTGGTGGGATGCAAGCCCTGATGCACCCTCAGGTGGCTCAACATGCTGCGGCCCTCAAGCAAGCGGCGGCCATGGGGATAGGAGCTGCCGGAGCAAGTCAGGCTATCTATGATGGTACGTACCCAAATGTGGCCACAACTCAGCAGCTCATGTATTATCATTAATGACTAGTCTCGTGTGATATAAAATGTGAAGAAGATGCATACATAAGTTACGTGTTTGGGTCCCCTTTTTCGTATTGTGGGGCTAATAAGTCTTGGTGATGTTTCAAATCTCCGAGATTGATGATTGTTGTACTTTATAATAGTGTGTGCCTTCCTTGGTTATGTTTTGGCCTGTGCAACATCATGTGTTGAGCTTTTTTCTGTGATTTACTTGGGAAAATTATACCATCCACATGGATACTACTAGTTAACAATTTTATTTTAAAATTTTGGTTAAAAAAATAAACTTTCACTATAGTTAGATGGGGTATATATTTGATCAATGTAATTAAACGTAAAAACTAGGGTCAATAACCTGGGAGAGGTCTGAAGATTGACCATTGTGAATTTGAGAGGTCTGAAGATTGAAATGGTGATAACAGAGGTCTGAAGTTTCGACTTGTAGATAATAGAGGTCTTCGTTAGTTTTTTCCGTTAAAACTAACGGAAGTTGGTCATGTGCATGGCATATGATCAGAAATAAAATAAATTCCAAAAATACCCTTATTGCATCTCACATGCTTGAATGAAAAGACGAAAATGCCCTTAAGGCCACCACCCAACTCCGGCGACCGCCACTCACAGCTCCGGCGACCGCCACCCAACTCCGGCAACCACAACTCGACTGCGACGACCATCACACAACTCCGGCGACCACAATCGCGGTCCCGATTGGGCCCAATCGGGGCCGGTGACTCCGATTGGGCCCAAATCGGTGCCACAAAGCTCCGATCGGAGCTCGATGGCTCCGATCGGAGCTCTGTGGCCCCAAATCGGGGCTGGTGGCTCCGATTTGGGCCGTGGTGGCGGTCGTCGGGACAAATATGACCACTTTTGATTCTGGTTAGGTTTATACCTCAAGTATGAGTCACTTCATATTTCACCCCTAAGATATTGAATGGTGACTCGTTCAAGAACATTGAATGGTGGGTCAATTCCCTTGGTCAACAAATTGTATCGCCCATTTCATGCTTCTAGTTCAACAAACGATGGTAACAAGGAATCCCCAAATTTGAGCTCATATTTTACATTGAATTAGGGTTTAAGGATAAGATACTCATATTGGCGATGATGTGGTCGTGGTTGTCTTAGTGTCTCGGGCCTGAGATGAGTACAAATGACGGGAGGAGGCGGATGGCGGGCTCTGCTGGACTTGCAGCAAGAGAGACAGACAACTCGTGAATTATATAAAATGAAAAGCTAGAGGGGCCGTGGCTCAAGTGTGACTAAGGAATATCATTATCAGGGAATACATATATTATATATTCATTCTCTAATTAGGAGGAGGGCTGCAATATTGGATTTTAATCTCTTTATTTTAGTTTTTATTAATTAAACTGTTCCAGGGCAGAAATAATAACAAATAAATCAATTTTGAACTGCATGATAGACAGTTGCTCTCCCTTATATATATACTAGGTGTCAGCGCGTACGTTGCACGCGCGGCAATCATTAATATTTTATATTTGTTAATTTTAATATATAATGTATAAGGTCTTTTAAGTTGGTCAATATTAAAATGTGATAACATATAAGTTAAGAAAGATTTGCAAAAGTTCTTAAATGTAAACATAAAAGAAGCTTGAATATAATAGTGTGTACTAATGATTTTTCAGTCGTGATAGCTAAAATTACTTTGTTTAGGGGTTCATAGGCTACTATGAAAAAAATAATAAAAATGTAATCGGTAAACTTGAAGGTTGCTTAGAAATCTCATACTGAAAGGGTGAAGTTAATAAAATACAAAAGGAATACTATAGGCTTAAAATCAGCATCAAGTACTTGAACATGGAAAAACAGAAGGGATCTTGTGCCCTTGAAGAATGTCGATCCAAAAGAGCTGTAGCTTCAGAACACTTGTGACAGAAAAAGCCCCATTCAACATGAGCATTCGATGGCCACTGAGGATGAGTTCGTGTAGACAGAAGGCCACGCGGAACATAAGGCCACTGTTTGATCGTTAAACTAAACAACTTCTCTGCCAAATCAATACTTGGAAACTAATCAGTAGATCGACTTTAAGGAAAAGACACTTGTAGTTATATATGTCCAATTCTATAAAGCTACCATACAATTTAAGTGTTCATAACAAGATGAAGATAAAACACCTCGTCAAGACTATTCACTTATCACGTTAATGTTTTAGGACAACGGGTCAAGAAGTTCGTCAAAGCATTTTCAAAGTCTTAATGGGAGAGAGCAATCGAACAGATACACACACTTGAATAATTTGCATGACAGGATCTTAATAAGTATGAAGAAGGTATGGATAAACAAGATCGTTATATATTGATGTGCAGAAACCAGGAACTTACAAAAGCAGAGGAGATGGAGCTCTCTCATGCAATGAGAGAAGACCAGTGACAGGATCCTACATAAGTTGAAGAAGCAAAACAATCACCTATCAGATGAAACAACCAATAGAAGCATCAAATCCTTCCAGTTCTAGTAGCCATTTAAAATGCATTTACAATTGTAGCTTAAACATCTTCTATTCCCAAACATTTAAGTCCATATTACAAGCTCCAAGGTACTTATAATTTGAAGCTACTGATATATAACATTAAATCTAGATATCAATGCAAAATCACTCCACTTCCATGAATGGATGCTTCAATACATTGATCCCAAAACACTGATAAACAACTCATGATAATACGATCAGATATAAAGAAATATGAACAAAAATATGCTTTTTCAAAAATGATATATATATATATATATATGCTTGTTAATAAATCAAGAATCACTTAAACCTCAGTGTTGGGAAACCAAATTTGATCTGAGTAAGGACGGGTGGCAGGCCTATATATGAGAAATTATTCACTACCTCGGTGCTAACACGTGGCACCGAGGTGGTGGAACTTCGCCCTATCGTGAGCTGACACGTGGCAAAGTTGTAGATAGAGTGTGCCAGATGTCAGTCTTTAATTGGGTGAAGGTCCACCACCTCGGTGCCACGTGTTGGAACCGAGGTAGTGAATAATTTCTCCCTATATATGAGCAAAGTACCTTTTTTTTTTACCCGAGAGCAAGTACCCATCAAAATCATACACTAAGAAAAAAGTTCAGAATTTGATATGGTTGCATAAACATCATCAATAGGATGGTCTGATCTTAAACCCTCACCCACCAAATCTAATGTAGATACCTAAAGAAATTGCATAAGACTGATTCTATCTATGAGTATCCTACTTGTGTAGATACATAACCAATGATCCGAAAAATAATGGTTTCAAATCACATTCTCTACAACATGTAAAGCTCAACAAGGTTGATTTTAATGAATAGAAATCTATGACGTGGTGTAAGTTGGCCATTCATAAGATTAGTAAGGCTATTTTGATAAGTTGAGGCAACACGATGTTCATAAGGTTATTTAGACAACTTGGGCATTTTCCCAGGACATATAAAATTGAATAAGAAGAAAGAGCATAAACAGTATGATTGTCGTCAGAAGTACCTTTCCTTTAATTGAAGTTTCAATTGAAACCATTGGCTGAAGGCGACTTGGTTTCAGTTGAAACCAAGCATGAAGAACATCACTTGATGCAGATAATTAGATACATTGAGTCGAAGTTAAAGTAAAAACCGTCTTAGATGGAAGAAGTCTGTACACAGGGAGGGGTGCTAATTCAACCTTAAACGAATTAGAGCTGGCAATAACTGGAAGCAGAGAATCAAAATAATTGGAGTTTAAGCAGAGAATGCCTTACCTACTTGTAGGCACTCCAACTGCTGCAGTCGTAGATGCTGGTGGAGACGTGTCCTAGATCAATCTAAGTAATGAATTAATATTGAATTAAACAGCCCCTAAATTTTCTAGGGGAAGAAACCATAAATCGTCAACAAAATCAATCCGCAAATTTTTCGGAACTTCAACATTCGGTGTTTTAGCAAGCCTTCAATGTTCATCTTCTTAAACTCCTATATGGATTAAATAAATACTCTACCGGGCTTTTTTTATTTTCATATATGTATATACATATTATTATCATTAGTATTATTAGAGAAAAGCTGGCATTATTAGACCCACATCCGTTGTTCGAAGAATTGCAACTTTGATCCGTGGAGAAGTCCAAGCGGATCAACATGGGCACCCCCAAGCGGCTCATGTTAAGAACTAATAATTAGGAAATAATTTATCTAAGAATGTTTCTTAAACAAACTTTCTTAGTCAAACATGCAAAAAGGTATTTAAAAAAATCATTAAGGGTAAACATTATGTATAAAAGAACTCATGAGAAATTTGCGAGGATAATGTCATCTGCAATTTGTAGAACTCATGAGCGGTGATTTTCAGGTTCTCAGTAGCCTTTCAAAAGTAAATAAGCCATATAATTACTGTTGGAAGTTGAAACCAGATTAGTGTAAAGACTTACTGACCTTTGTAAAGCTTTGGCACTCTTCCATAAGCTCGTAGCATAGACTTCAGGACTAACCATTGTGCCAAAAAAAAAAGCAATATCAGAACATCAAGATAGGAAACTAACAAGGAAAGACAGTTGAAATATACACTAATGATACTTAGAAAAGGATACAACAACATCCTGGAGAAATCAGGAAGTAGATCCACAATCTTGAGGTAATGGTTTTGGGTAGAAGTAATTTTTTATTTTACAAATACAATACTTATGGTTCACAGCAAATACAAGATAGCATCATTCTTGAAAAAATTCATGAATTATTGCTTAATGAGGTTTCATACTACCATTTTTATTTAAGATCGAAGCAGCCCTTAGCCATTAACCAAAATGATACCTTCAACCAGTGAATCATTAAATTGTCCTTCTGAATGAAATGACAGTAACTTGTTAGAAGTTCTTCGAAACTTATGTTGCTTTCAATGTAAATGTCAATTAAAGTAAACAACCATGAATCAATTACACATCTTTAACCAATGAGTGTTCAGCAACCACCTGTGTTCTATGTGCACCATAATTAGTTGCTATTGGAAAATTTAAGCGAGAAAAGGAAAGGAACCACAAAGAGGATAATTACTCACATAGTTTTCTTGTTTGTTTAAGTTTTGGATCCATGAGACTATGACTGGTCTGTAAACCAATACAAGTTACAAATCTATGAGTTTTACTGTTGAAATTCATTATTGAAGAAGTTAAGTTATAATACGTTATTATTATGAATATAAACAAACACCTTGTGTGTGTTATCAACTGAAAATACAAATCACAAAAAAGAATTTGTAACTCATCTGTGACAGCTTAAGATGAGATTAAGGGTACGTGGGTGTCGGTTATTGACCCGAACATAATTTGGAGAACGCCCGACAGCTAGCCCCTGTGGTCAGTTGAAACAGAGCATCTTAGCAATCCGTTACAACTTCTTTGGCCTCCAACTGCAAGCAAAGCAGCCTGAAAAAGATTTTGGTACACTTGAAGCAGAGCATGGACTGGAGCGGTGGATGTGGTGGTGCTGATCCATGCCTTCATGGTGAGGCCATGTTGAGGTTTAGTCTGTACTCTGCAGATTAATGTTTGGGTGAAAGGACACATGTTTTGCTGTTGAGGCCTCCATTTATTTACTTTTAATACATCATTGAGAGAGAAGTCAAAGAAGAACATGGAACTTCAAGTGGAATTTGTAAAAAGCGGAAAAATCAAGAGCATATGAAATAAACATGCGGCAGTTAATCTCGTGGTGGCCTTACACGGTTCGCGAAATGCAGGGGAGAGTTAGCAAATCTTCATCTCTCACACGGTTGGCGAAATGCAGGGAGAGTTAGCAAATGTTGATTTCTCGTTATTCTCGTTGTTAGAGCAGATGAAATTTTCTTTCCGGTCGAACAAAGAGAATTAGTTGAAGGAGACAAATGAGAGGCAGTTAAGCGGTGAATCCAATGGTTGCAACGGTAAGAAGGTGGAGGATGGATTGTGAAGAGGCGTCTGGTGAAGCATTATGGCTACTGAGTGTGAGGACAGCACAAACATTTATTATAGGTTATAGATATGAAAGAACCAAAGTATGAATTGGTTCGGTTTAGTTCGGCCGAATCAGTTTTTGTGCTATCACTGATATTACCACACTTTTGCAATACTTCCCTTTCGAATATTTAGATAGTTTCACTTAACATAACATGATATATATATATATATATATGATTTTATGAATACGATGTGTCCTGAAATTAATTTTTTTTAATCCCATATACTAAAATTGGAATTTTGGTACGTTAACTTTTATTTCCACCCCGCCTCAAATAGCTACGATCCCCATTGAGAAAATGTCACTAATCGTGTTCGGCGACTTCGAAAGACTAGAACTGTCTGATCGGCATAGCTCTTTCCGATCATCACCGGTGATCTCCCTCAATCCACACTCCGACCTACAAACTGCACTTTCTCCTCTACAAAAACATATATATATGCCAAATATATCAAATGACAATAATTTTTATCTTCATTTAAAAAACTCAGTATTTGATTTTTAAGTATTTTATTCTATATATAATAATAATAATAAATGAAATTGTTTTTTTTTTGTAATAAAAAGAAATTGTTAAAGCACCCACCTGTAATTGTATACGTCGTCTTCTCCATGGAGCTTCTTCTTACAAGAGCTGCAAAAGCTCAGAAGCTCCATCGACGCAAATGGAGGAAACTCCTCCACCGCCACTTGACTCGGCGTTGATTCACTGATTCCGGCGCCGAGGTATACCCCGCCGCCGTAGTAGACCTTGGTGAAGGACTGGCAGTTGGGGCCATAACACGTGACGTACGTGTAGTTCTCTGAATCATCGAAGTAGTCGAGGCTCTGATCGGAGCTGGTGGTGATCCGCGGGCGGCAGAGACAGCGGCCGGCTGTTGCTGATGTCTCTAGGGCGGCCACAATCCCGACGCCGACCCCGCCGAGGTCGTAGCTCTTGGGGCCACGAGGGGAATGGAGCGCTCTCGGCTCGAGCGGCCCTCTGGGGCTGGTGGTTTCGGCGGGATCTAAGAGGGCGGCGCGGCTGCCGGAGACAAGCAGCTCCGACAACTTTCCGATGACGGAGCGCTGGCTTTTGCCCAACATGGTGGAGAAGATGGTGAGTCAAGAGAGTTGAGAGTGAAATTAATTTCCACAATTGGTGTGCAATGCCCTCCAATTTATTATGAGAGTTTATTTTTTAATTAAATAAAAGTTTTACTTATAAATAAATAATAATTATTAACAATAACATAGAAAAATCCAAAGTATTTGGTAGATAGGCAAATAGCTCTTCTTTTTAGTAGAAAAGGGTTGGTATAGATTCCCAAATAATTCATACTTATTTGAATTCTTAATAAGAACATTTTAATTTCTTTAATCAGTACTAAATATACGATTGAACGGGTGAGTTGGTCAATTCACTTTCTTATTTTTAAGGGCGTATGTGGCTAGATTTAATTTATTATTAAGATATTTAAATATGTATTGGAATAATGTGTATGAATAAATTTGGTAGCATTACTTAATATATCTATTACCTAATACCATATAACCATGGAATATAGTAGGGCATAGGGCTTCATTGTTTCATCATAAACTAGATGTTTCGGGGTTCAAACTTCGTATAAACACTGAAATGAAAAATTATTCATAACCAACAATTTACCATTCACATGTTGACTCGGTACGAATAAATATTATACAAGCTCTGACACCTTTAACATTATGTTGGAAAAAAAAAACTCATATATTATATAGTGAGTATTGTTATGTCGTGCGTATCGGGTCGGCGGGTCTCCAATCCGATCAACACTTCTCACGTGTAGGTGGTAGTCTTTTGTAATCCGTCTTACTCAAAGATGAGATCCGTCTCCTTAGGTTGTCCCGTCCTTCCCTTCCTTGCTACCCTGCACAAAGGGGCGATACCGAGCACAGAGAGGGGGGTGGTGTTCGGTGAGCCCTCTCCGATGCCTAAGTTTGATGTTCTAGAGAGAGAAAATCTTAGAGAGAAGGCAGAGCTAAAACAAGTGAAGATATAACATGAACCAATGAATTTAACTTGAGCAGTATATATAGGCTTCGGGGGATTAATGTGGCTTAATGACACCGTTAATCCCTAAGCATACTCAATTAACACATAACGATAGGATTAAACCCTTAATGGCATGGAGAGGTGAGCAAAATTGGCTAAGTGTTGGACATGTAGAGGGTGTCGGGACGCCGTGAGGGATGGTCCCCAATGCAAGGTTCGGGACGCCACAAACACCCCGGGGAGGGGGAGTGGCGTCTGGGCAGGATCCCGGGACCTTCGGGGTCGGGTGGAAAATCCGACCCCCAAGGTCTGGGATTGGTCCAGACTGGACCAATCCCTCCTAGAAGGGATTGGGCTAGCTGGCCCGGTCTCACCTAGGTGAGACCGGTCCAGCTGGTTTGATCTCACCTAGGTGAGACCGGTCCAGCTGGTCCGATCTCACCTAGGTGAGACCGGTCCAGCTGGTCCGATCTCACCTAAGTGAGACCGGGCCAGCGGACAAGTCCGGGCGAGCATTTTTTACTCATCCGGGCCGTTCGCGCTGTGGGTAATGTGTCAGGGTCAAAGTTTTAAATTGTAATCGTAAGTGGGGTGATTAAAATAAGATAGTCCGAATTAAAACGGGTTCAAATTGGGCGTATATCCATCACGTGCCCCCGAGTCAACCAATGACTTAACCCTTGATTGACTTTATTTTATGATGGGATGCTACGCACAGTTTGAAACCGTGATATTACCTCTTGACTAACCCTTCGCTTGTTCTTAGGCGCATTCTCTGTGCCTTGTTCTCAGTTTCTCAAAATAGAGGAAATATAAATGTTAGAGTAAACGTGCGCGTGACTAGACACGTGTTCGTAAAAAATGGATATAAAAATCTAATATTCTCATGTATATATTTTTAAAACATATACATGCACGGGGATGCAATATAATCATGAATATGGACTAATGCGATCTAATTTCATGTTATCGTAATCAATACGTGCACATGCGGGGTGAGCCCTGTCTTATGAAAAAATATCTAGACCGGGTCCAAATTTTTTTTCTTCTAAGTATGAGAATGTGAGATATATGTCTATAGAGTGCTAACTTGAGTAGAAATGTGCCTAACCATAGTTAAAAGGGGATAAATATGATAGTTTTCTATTTAACCCTTAGATCTCCTTTAATTCAAATTAATGGTGGATAATATGTCTCCTCTAAAAACCCTACACACCTTTATTTATAAAATAAGAGAATAGAATTACCTCACTTAGAGACACCATCATCTTTTCTCTTCACTTCACACTCTTGGAGACCAAGAAAATTTCAAGCCCTAGAATTTAGAGGGTGGCCGGCTCAATTTCACAGCGGGGAGAGGGGAGCTCCGGCACGGGAGCTCCGGTGGGGGACGACCAGCGCGGCAAAGTCAGGCTGGTACAGGGGAGGACGCCAGCGCAACATCGACGGGGAGAGGAAGCTTCTCCGGTGGGCGACGCAGGCGGGGAAGGAGCTCGGGATTTTCCGGTGAGCAGCGTGGCAGCGGGAGACGGCGACGACAGCACCACGCCGACGACGATAGGGCTACTCCGGCCCCGACGAAGTCTTGATTTTGAGTCGGACATTCGAATTGGCTCGGGATTTCCTAAGGTCCGATCTTTTCCTCATTCCCGTGAACATATTAAATGCTTGTATTTGAATTGTCTATGCTTGACTTGTGATGATTTCCCGAATGCTCGTGTTGTGATTGTCGTGTTGATTGGATAATCGTCGAGACCCAAGATCTTCTCTGGAGGGAGTTTACGATCCTCCGGTCGAGACCCGTAGAGGTTCTTGTTAGAGAAGCCCTACGTGGTGCACGCTCCACATCAAAGCCTCTGATCGATTCTTGGCACGGGGACATATCTTTAGAGTGTTTGCTTGGAAAGCAAATTGGCACACCCTTGGTGTAGTGAAGGGTTAAGCCGAAACTAGGTGTTGTGGGGTTGAGGGTTTTTCTCTCTAAAACACTCTAATGAGGGAATTGTGATTAACCCTAAAAATCCCCTAACACCTCTTATTTATAGGAGGAGTAAAGTGGACAAAAGTCCACTTTACCCTCCTTATAATTTCGGCCGACCATTAGTATAGGGAGGCCCAATTTTGGGCGTCTCATGTCAATTGGGATTTGGGTCTAGCCCAATTATCTTAATGTGACATTTACCCAAGTTCATTAGGTAAACTATACATATTATGGACTACCAATTACGACGCCCATCACCATATGCTTACATCTGTATGAGGCGGGGATTCGCTTGACCCCTCCCCCCGCGGGTTTGGTATGTCATTTAGTCCTCTTATTTTCATTCATCTTTTGTTTTTTCTTTGTAGGTTGGTTTCACGGAAAAACATATAATGTGCAGGCGGAGCGTTCCGAACGCACCGTTGAGTTGAGCAAGAAGGGGGCACCCTCCAGTTATGCTCCCAAGGCCAAGAAATCTTCTAAGTTAGGGAAAGCTGCAGAGACTTCCGGTATGTTCTTCTTTCCCTTATTTTTCCTTTATGACATGCTTATAACTGTTCTCATGTTGTTTTATTTATGTTGTCAGGGCATTCGCCACTGGTCACCGAGTGTGTCCTCCCTGTGAGCAAGAGTTCGAGCTAAACCAAGTCCAAGGCACGGAAGCCTGACTCTGAGGTCGGGCCCTCGGCTTCCAAGAAGAAGAAAGCCGTGAGAGACTCTCATTCGAGTGCCCGCTTGCCGACAACCTCTCGTGACAAAGAGATAGTGGTTGAAGAGGCGCCCTCTTTGCTTGACAAAGGGAAGCGACCTGCCGATGGTGATGGAATGTTCGTAGATCTTGATGCCTCTCCTCCATCCCTTGCCCCCCAGCCGAGGGGCCGAGTCTCAGGTTTCTTACTATTTCCCGACTTGTAAATGTGTTGTTACTCTTTGTTTGTGGTCCTTTTCTAACTTGTTGAGACAGTCCGACTCTCTGCATTGAGTCGTAAAGACTTGGTTCGCCTGACTGACGAGAACATTGTTGGGACTGAGTGGACTCCTTTTGCTGGATTGAAGGAGTATCACTTCGACAGCCATTCTTCATTGCATACTCCTGAGGTTGGGGTTCGTGTCTTGCATAGTGCTGTTGCTCCTGGAGATCGCATCTCCCACCCCAAGTCTCCTAAGGAAACCAGGCGTTTCGTTCAAGGAGTCTTAAAAAGCTCTTCAACTTGCACCTTAAGGGGTGTGAATTAAAATTTACACCCCTCCTTGTATGTGAGCTTCCTCCTCCTCTTTGAATTCTTCACCATACTGCCTCCTTTCTTTCTCAAATGCCTTGTCCAACTTTTCTTTAAGTTCGCGCATCGTGTTTGTCATCACCACCTCATAATGACCTCCGAAGGCCTCAAAGGAGGTTGGATGCATGTTTCTAAGGAATGCTCTTACAGCCTCCCCTGTTGTTACCTCCATGTTGGCCCCGTATTCCACGAACCTTTCGAAGTAATTTGCAATAAACTCTCCTGGCATTTGTTTTACATCCTCCATGTATCTGAAACCTCTTTCAATTGCTCTTTTTGTTCGCCTTCCTATCTCATTATCTGGCTGCCAGGGTATACTTGTTACCTTTACAACCTTGTCAACCCCTGATCTTCTGGCCAAACTTCTAAACACCTGCTTGCTTAGGCGGAGTGTGACTCCTACACATTTTTTCTTGTGACTTAGCTTTTCCTTCTTCCCTTTTCGAGATTTCTTACTCAGTCTGCCCCATGTCATTACCATTGCCACTGAGCCTGATTTATGTGACCTTCGTTTCATGGAATTGACGTAACTCTGTCTTGCAGTGCGTTGGTCACCTAGGACTTCTCCTACTCCGTTCTCAGTGATGTACTTCATTTTTTTGATGCACTGTTGAGGGCATGATCTCGTATGGGTCTATCATGGTTCTTCCTAGGATCCCGTTGTAGGCTCCTAAGTTTTCCACTACCATAAAGTTCACATTTATCCTCAGTTGTGTCCATCCTTGCCCCAGTGTCACTGGTAGAGTTATCATACCCAGAGGGTAGCTTGTCGCTCCTGAGAATCCGACTAGAGGAAAGCTCACCGGTTTGATATCTGACTTAGATTTTCCTATCTCTTCTAGCACGCGCATGTTTAGTAAATATGCTGAGCTCCCTCCATCAACGAGTATTCTCTTCACATCAAAATTGTCGATGTCCATTGTTATTACTAGAGCATCGTCATGCGGGAAGACGATGTGGCTCTTATCCTTCTCAGAAAATTCAATCGCCATTTCCTTTTCCTCCCTTGGTCTCTTTCTCCACTTTGTTGTCACATCTATCCTGGTCCCTGGAGGCATACACCTCTCTCGCATATGCTGTTGGTCCACCTGTCGCGACTCCACCATGTATCATGTTAATCGTTCCTCTTTTGTTAGGCAAAGTGTTGTAATCAGTCTTCTCCTTGCCTTTTTCTTTTTGAGTGGGCCTTGCGGGTGCATTGCTGCCCCCGTGATCTACAAATTGCTTCAGCTCTCCTCTTTGTACTCCGTTGGTTATACTTAATTTTAAACTGTAGCATTCGTTGGTGTCATGGCCGTGTGCTTCATGGTTGTCGCACCATTTTTCCTTTTCATTTCCTACCGTCGGGGCTCTCCATCTTGCTGGGGGTACCCATATCTTCAAGTTCCTCATTTCTCTCAATACGACTGCTGGGGTCGTGTTCAATGGTACGAACTTGATGACATTGATATTTTTTGCTCTCAGCTGCTCTCCTGTCTGGTTCCTTGGCTGGGGTGGATGCCAATCCTGTTGTCTGATTGGTTGGGGAACCTGAGGTGGTTTTCCTCTATTTGGCTTTGTGTTCTCATCCTTTGTGGCCTGAATCTTTGCTCTCTTTCTTATTCTATGTCTTTCCAGATCTATGTGGGTTTTCACCCTTGCCGCCAGCTCCTCCAGTGTGCTTACGAGTTTCTTAGCCATTTTTTCTGCCAAGGTTGAGCCAAAGCGTCCAAGGTTTCTTATGAAAGTCCTTATGATCTCGCCCTCAGTTATGTCCTCTTATATATCAGCTAGGTTATGAGTGAACCCGGTGTAATAGTTTGCTAGCGTCTCCTCATGATCTTGTTTCACATCGTCAAGCGAACTTGTTCCCTTGAGTGACTTCCTTTCTCCTAAGTACCTTTGGAGGAAATTTGCTTTCTGTTGTTCCCATGAATGGATGCTCTCATTTGGTAGGCTGAAGAACCAGTGCGATGCTTCCCCTGACAATGTATTTGGGAACAATAGTGCCTTATAGAGATCATATGTTGTCCTACCCAAGAGGGAGGCTTCATGTTGTTGGATGTGCTCCAAGGGGTCACTCTTGCCATTATACTTTTCTATCTTTATCATGTGCAACGCGCTAGACACTTTGTTGCTCTCCAACTCCCTTGTAAATGGATGACTTGTGCTATCCCTTAACCAGTGTAACGTCTTAGATTCATTCATCTTCTTCGCAATTATTGCCTCTATGTCTTCTTGAGTTAGCATCACTGGTGATGGACTATAATTTCTTTAAAGTCTGTCATAGCTTATCACCGGGCATGCAGTGATTCCGTTTCCATGATGATAAGGACTGTATGTGTAACGTAGATATCACTGCAAAGGTGGATGCTGAAATTCCTGTCTCCCTGGTTGTTGAGGTTGTGCATTATCCCTCAATGGAGTGTATGTCCATGCCCCTTGCGGTGCTTGGGGTTGCATTGGAGGCACAAACTGCTGCATGTCCCTTGGGGGTGGTACTTGCTCATTTCTGCCTTGATTTTCACGCTGCTCTGTTGGAGGGCGCGTGTGTTGTTCTTCTTCCGGAAACTGCTCTGCCTGCTGGTACTGCTCTGCCTGTGGATGTCGCTCCTCTTGTGGGTATTGATTCGCCTGCGGGTGTTGCTCCGCTTGCGTATGCTACTTCTCCTGCCTGTTTCTCACAGTCTCTCTATAAGCCAACAACTCACTTAATGCATTCATGAACCCTGGAGTCACTGTTTGTGCTCCTTGTGAATACATAGGTCTTATATTGATGGTATGAGCCCGGTTGTTGTTTCTTTGTGCTGGCATTCCATATGGATACTACTGAGGATGTGTTTCATAGTGGTACCCCTGAGGAGGTGTCGTATATTGGTATCCTTGAGACGGTACTCCTTGTCGCACACCATGCCCATGTGGTCGTTGACTCATAGGGGTCGAAGTAGTGGAAGACTCAGCCCCAGCTAGGGGTGAAACCGGTCCGGTCGGACCGGTTTTTTAGCTATTTCGGTCAAGGTCCGATTTATTCGGACCGGATTTTTTCAACAAAAAAACCCGACCAAAAATCCATATGGAAAAAAAATAAACCGTCCATGTTTGGTACGATTTTTTCGGTTCGGTTTTTGGTTTAAACCGAAAATCCGAACGTAATAATCAAATTTTAAAATATCTACAACTTTTACACGTAGACCACAATAAAGTACCCTTTAATTAAATTATGTAGAATACTAAACAAAATTTCATACAACTCAAACTTATCGAATATACTCAAAGTTCCAAAATTAATAAAAAGAGAAATTTGAAACTACTGTGAATTGAGATGTTAAAAATTATAAATATAGAGGAATGGATAATTAGATAATTTGATTACCACTAATAAAGATGAAATTAATAATAATAGAAATAATTGATTTCCTTAAGAAAAAACTTTAAGTTATCTTAACATAATATATAATATATATCATGTTATATTATAATATTGGATAACTTCGGTCTAGTTCGGTCTAATTCGGTCTCCACGGTTTTTATAATAAGAGGACCGAACCGAACCGAAAAACCGAATAATACCTAAAAAATCCGACCTCATACCAAACAGTCTATTTGCGGTTCGGTTTTTTCGGTTTTTCAATTTTGTCGGATTTTACTTTCAGCCCTAGCCCCAGCTGGGCGTGACGGTCTTCCTTGATTGTTTGCCTGGGGAGCTTGTGGGGTTGTTTGACGTGCAGGGGGTGCAAGGGGTGCAAGCTGCCCCTGAGGAGTAGGTTGTCCCGGGGGTACGGGCTGTCGTGGTGGATGTACAGGCTGTCCTCTTTGATTGTTTGGCTGCCTGTTGTCCCCCAGTGGACGGTCGTCCCTAGATGGCAGGATGTTCTTCATAGATCTTGTGATAGCCAGGCTTTTTGTTCAAAACCCACGGACGGCGCCAAGTGTTAAGTCATGCGTATCGGGTCGGCGGGTCTCCAATCCGATCAACACTTCTCACGGGTAGGTGGTAGTCTTTTGTAATCCGTCTTGCTCAAAGATGAGATCCGTCTCCTTAGGTTGTCCCATCCCTCCCTTTCTTGCTACCCTGCACAAATGGGCGATACCGAGCACGGAGAGGGGAGTGGTGCTCGGTGAGCCCTCTCCGATGCCTAAGTAAGTTTGATGTTCTAGAGAGAGAAAATCTTAGAGAGAAGGCAGAGCTAAAACGAGTGAAGATATAACATGAACCAAATGAATTGAACTTGAGCAGTATATATAGGTTTCAGGGGGGATTAAGGTGGCTTAATGACACCGTTAATCCCTAAGCATACTCAATTAACACATAACGATAGGATTGAAACCTTAATGGCATGGAGAGGTGAGCAAAATTGGCTAAGTGTTGGACACGTAAAAAGGGTGTCGGAACGCCGTGAGGAACGATCCCCAAGGCAAGGTTCGGGACGCCACACACACCCCGGGGAGAGGGAGTGGCGTTTGGGCAGGGTCCCGGGACCTTCGGGGTCGGATGGAAAATCCGACCCCCAAGGTCTGGGATTGGGCCAGCTGGCCCGATCTCTCCTAGGGGAGATCGGGCCAGCGGACAAGTCCGGGCGAGCATTTTGTACTCATCCGGGCCGTTCGCGCTGTGGGTATTGTGTCGGCTCAAAGTTTTAAATTGTAATCGTAAGTGGGGTGATTAAAATAAGACAGTCCGAATTAAAACGGGTTCAAATTGGGCGTATATCTATCAAGTATTAACTAAATATGACTTAAAACATTACGTTATTTAATACATAGTGACTAATAACCAAAATACAATTACTATTGAAGTATTATCTAGTGGATAGTGACTACGACAACATCGACCAATAATATAATTAATTAAAAAAGAATATATATATATATATACCTATGGTTACTTAAGTCTTTAGTAACTTTACAATATATACTTATACAAGTTTCATTTAAATATTAAGTAAATACCGACTATAATATTTAGTTAATACTTGGCTAATATAATACTTTGAGCCAAACGGGTCTTAGCTACTCTGAATTGTGCGGAAGAAAACAATTCTCTTTAAAATCTGAATATATATATATATATAAAATAACAACTAGTATTGTAATTTTTACTATGAAGAAGAGGTTATTTGTCAAGTGGGCCATTTCGAAAACGTCCATTGTCTAATTATCTTTGTTTCGGGGCCCATCTTTCTTGTATTTTTTTGTCATACCTTTCAAAGCTCATGGCCCACAAAAGATTCCAACATCGTTGTCCGCCATCAAAGTAACGACACGTGTCATAAATCCAGCGAGGCCTGAGCACCGAATGATTTTTATTTTTTATTTTTTTTAAGTTTTCAGTTTCCAAAAGCACCCCAGTCTGGATTTTATTTTTTGAGTCGACTTAAAAAAACCACAATAAGTATTTAAATTTAAAAAATACAAATGCGAATACAATACTTCTTGAGAAAGTGAAAATATTAAAAAAAAATTGTGGCTAAAATAAAATCGACTGTAACTCAAATCAATTTTTATATTGTTAGATTAAATATATTGAGATTTGTATGATAAATATTAATTATTTTATAAAATTTGATATCTACACTCTTATAATCTAATTGTTTAAAAATCGATTTAGATTATAGTCGACTTTAGTATAGCTAAACTAAAAATGAAAAGATTTTATCTTCATAATCAAAATAAAAGATCGAGTATATATATATATATATATTTGCAAATACAAGGAATATTTGTTAATATAGTTTTGATTGGGACATTCTAGTTGGAAAATAGATGTAATAATAGTTTATCATTATAAGAATTATAATGTATAGGCAACATTATTATTAATTAAGTGGAATGTGGTGTACATACTCCCAACCAAGAACACAATAATTAATCGAATTATGGATCCAACTTCATTGTCATCAACTGACATGCGCCTTCCTTTTCCAATATCATCAATCTTTGATGTACTATATATGAAAATTTTATTTTATTTTATTTCCCCCCTAACAATGGTTGGTTCAGCATAGGACTAGATCCGACCATTGTTATGATCGGTTAGGTCAGGTGATCCTAAACATGATCGGATCTAGTACTAGGTTCAACTCGAACTAAGTCAATCGAGTCATTAGTTTAATTGGAACAAGTTTAGCGACTAAATTATACAAAAAAATTAATGATATATATTGGAGAACAAAAGTAAACAAATTAAAATATTGGGGCTAGTCACGTAACTATTTATCTGTCAAAATTAACAGTTAACTAACAGATGCACAAAAATGTACAAATTCCAAACGTATTGCAACAAATTTATGCCAAAAAAAAAAATTTGTTACACCAAAATCCAAAATTGGTCAAACATGTTGTACCAAAAAAAATATTAACCCTACTTTTATATGTACTAGTTATTAACGCGTGCGTTGCACGCGTATCAGTCGTCTAAGTTTCAAGATACATAATTTATCTTAAATTTTCTAAAGTGGTAATATTTAGGTAATACATGGACAAGTTGAGTGGTTGCGAGAAATGAATCTGTGTGATTGAGAAGAATGACACAATGTAATTAAAAAAATAAGAAAATAGAAGATGATAATTAGGAACAAAATTAACTATCGTTTTCAATTACGGTGCTAAAGTAGCCTTACATGTATATATTTTTACGGTAAGAACTAATAATTAGTTGGATCGTGCATGACGTGGGTTATAACAACAAAGTTGTATCTAACTCCTCAACTTGAGCAGTGAAGAATGTAAACCTGTAGCCACTTAGAGTCATCGGTGGAGCAGTTTGACCTATACAAACATAACTATACACTTTTCATGCAATTTTATACCATAATACCAACAAAAGTTGATTTAACGCTAGGAAAATTCAATTCATTACAATATAAATTTTATACTTGACTTTACGTCAATTACTTATTTAACTACTAATTAGGTTGCACACGATTTGATTAATTTGACAGGCGAAAGAACTAAATTAACAGTTCGAGACCTTAAATGTTGGACGATGAGTAACATGTTATCCGTAAAATGTCAAAATTCAAGAACCGTGGTTGACCCATATTTTGACACTATATGATTTGAAAAGTGACTGATCTATGTGATACAAAAAACATCAACATGTACTCGAAGTTTGTACGAGTTGCGTACCTATCATACTTTGTGGGCGACTCAAATTTATAGGTATATATTGCATTAAAAAGTTAGTGATAATTAATGTAACATGTAAGTTAAGCGACCTTAGTAAAAAAATTAATGTAATTTAACTAATGATTTTTTTAGCAATACCCAAATATAGTAGGGACTAAATCATCAATTTTTTAAATCACTAATGTCTGAAGATTATACTTGAAATCACCTTAACTAATTATTCTCCTACTAATTAGGATATACCTAATATGATTAAATTTACAAACACAAGAACTAAATCAATAGTTCGTGTCAATAAATATTGAACATTTTGAGTAACATGTTATATATAAAGTCAAACTTAAAGAACCACATTTGATCCATATTTTGATATGTTATATGAGTTGGCAAGTGACTGATTTATATAATACAAAAATGTCAACAGACGGAACACCCCTAAATCTGTGATATGGTGAATGAAAAAATGCATGCCCCAACATGTGCACATATTGAATGCATATCATATGTTAAGGCTGACTCTAATTGATAAGTATATTGAATTGAGAAGTTAATAATAAGTACAGTGACCTGCCAATTAAGCGAAATTAAAAATTAAAATAACAAAATTTAACTAAATGATTGTTTTAGTAAAGATTAATAGATGGGTCTCAAAGATAATAAGGAATAAATCATCAATTTTATAAAAATATAGGAAATAAATATTATATATAATATTAATAATAAAAATAAAATTTTTTTTCAAAAGGTACCTATTGGGGGTGAGGACAACTCTCACATTTTATATTGGTATAAAGATAAGTCAATCTCGCTTGAGTATTTAGTTTTGCCTTCTTATGAGACGTTCCACTTTTAAATTGCATCCTCATTATTCGCCCGCACACTCTTATTCCTTTATTAGAAATACGTACATTTTAATTAATTTTTATATGAAAAAGAAGGCCAGTATTGAGTTCAAATGATTACGTTACAAGCCACTCTCCAGCCGGTCGGGGGGAAATTTTCAAGTCCGAGTGGTAATCTATCCTATCATCCTTCATGGAAGACTCTTAATGTGCCTTAAATAACGTTATATACCTGATGGGCCCTGGCTAAGATCGTTAGGCCCCTTAACGATTGGCAAACGGCGACTAGGCCCGTTGGGCTAGGAGCTGGGTTGCTGGAAGACTAAGGGCTCCGACGGAAGGAGGCCCCGACATTGAATGGCCCCGAGTAAGTATGGCCCCGATAGGGGAGAGCCCCGAAGATATCGGACCTGGACGTAGTCGGTCCCGATATGGGAGCTGACACCACTCCTCGACACCGAATCCTCAAAGATGCAACTTGGGAGTCTCCGATAATGATCGAGACTCGCCAGTAAGAGCACAATCCCGGAAATCTCGCCATGATTACAGTAGTGATATAATGGGCGAGATATGTGGGATACGTATAACTGTACAGATACGTGGCGAGATATATGGCGGAATATGTGGGATTGTGGATCACAATCCAACCACCTAATCAGGTAACTGAGATAACCTTCCCCCTATAAAAGGAGGGAAGTTATCACAGGTTAGGGTTACGTTTTACACATACATACACATACTGCTTGCCTGGTTGATCACCGTACTTACGTTAAGCATCGGAGAGGGATTTTGGGCCACCGCCCTCTATTCCCCTTCTGCAGGATAGCGAGGAGCTAAGGAATCCGTCACCGTAACTGAAGTTCCTGCCGCGATCCAACATTGGCGCCGTCTGTGGGAACGCAACAAAAAGCCAAAAGTAAGTTTGCTTCCCTCTGATTCCATACCATGGCTGGCAACAGACCGCAGCGTTCAGGCAAGCAGGTGCCGGCCACCAGCAATCCCCCTGAGGATGCTACCCAGCATCAGGATTTGAGAGATGATGGTGACAACACTCGCCGAGACGACACCGCGCGAAGGAACAACCCCCTTGGTGGATCCAGAAACGAGACACCTTCCCAAAATCCAGAGCTGGCCAGGGTAGTGGCAGAGGCCATGCCCCTATTCATGGAGGCCATGGAGGCCCTCCTAGACCGAAGAGAAGCTGCTAGAAGGCAGGCCGATCTACCGCCGCTCCCTCCGCGGCGAGATGCTCCCAGAAGGCAGGTGGACGACAACCTGCCGCCACCCCCTCCGTTGAGGGAACAGCCCATTCCCCCTAATCCAGCACCGGCGGAGAATTTCGTGGTCGATGGACCAGGGCCAGTGCAACAAAGGACAATTCCCCTGAATGGTCCCCTCACTGCCGACCAGGTAGTAAAGATTGTGGGTATTTGCATGGGAGATCAGAAGCCCATGATGTCGGAATTGGGGAGTCAGGAGACCCATCCTTTCGTTCCCAGGTTGATCCATACCCTGGCCCCACCGGGCTTGGGTATCCCGAAGATAGAGGAGTACGACGGAGTTGCGGACCCGGTCCGCCACGTACAGAAGCACTTGACAGCGTGCATGGGCAGGACCCCAGATGAGGACGTTATCTGCGCATTGTTCCCGAGTACCTTGGGAGAAAAGGCGATGACATGGTTCTACAGTCTGCCCACTGGATGCATAACCTGCTGGAAGGATATGCACCAACGATTCATCGCCCAGTACCAAGGGCGTCGACGGCTGCTGAAGAGCGTTCGGACCCTGCATGAGGTGGTCCAGAGGCCCGACGAATCGCTGGCCCAATACTACCAGCGTTACACGGCTGGTATGACCGAGCTGGATGAGGAGATATCGGAGGGCGAGGCCATCCGTACCTTCCTGAAAAACCTCAATCCCCCCTACGGCTCCGACTTACTTCACAGCGTCGCGGCCAAAAACGTCTGGAACATGGAGGCGCTTCAGGCGAGGGTAAAACAGCAAATCGACGTCCAAGAGTCGAAGATCGCTGCCGGAGAGTTGGCTCCTCCCAAAGGGCGCGAAGGAAAGCAGTTGTTCAAACCACTGGACAACCGACACAAGAAGGATAGCTCCGAGGGTAGTCGGAGTCGTGGACGCTCCGATCGGAGGGAGGATAGGCGTCCGAACAAGAGGGACAGTCAGAGGGAGGAGTTCACCCCCCTCAACAGGCCTTTGAAAGAGGTCTTGGCGGTAATGGAGAAGCAAGGCCTCGCTCGTTTCCCCAAGAAGAAGGAAGGAGAAAAGTTGGGCTCCCGCACCGACCGTTACTGCCGATTCCATCGGGCCTCTGGTCACGACACTGACCAGTGTCGGGAGCTGAAGAAGGAAATAGAGAAGCTTATCCAGAGGGGTAAGCTGAAGGAGTTCGTGGGAGACTCGCGCTGCAAGCCCCGTTCCCGATCTCGGTCAATGTCCAAATCTCGATCGAGGTCCCCAAGGAAGAGGAGGTCCGACGCAGAGCCTTCGGAGGGCCCATCAGGGTCCCGACAGAAGAGGGTTATCAATGTGATCCATGGAGGGTTCGCTGCAGGAGGAGACACATCGTCTTCTCGGGAGCGTTATGCCAACCAAGTGCCAGTCGCAGTGGTTTTGGGAAAAAGGTCTCGGTCGTGGACCCCGAAGGAGGAGATGGAGATCACCTTCTCGGCGAAGGATCTGGAGGGAGTAGAGACCCCCCACGAGGATGCCCTAGTAGTGACATTGGATGTAGGGGGATTCGAAATGAAGAGGATCCTCATCGATGGAGGAAGCTCCTCCGACATCCTCTTCTCCGACGCCCTGGAGCAGATGGGGAAGAAGAAGAAAGACTTACGGGAGGTTAACTTCCCGATGGTAGGATTTTGCGGTACAACCTCTTATCCATTGGGGGTTATTACGTTGCCAGTGTGGTTCGGCAGTGGTTGGAAGATGGAGAAGAGAGATGTGGAGTTCGTCGTGGTCGAATCCACAGGGACGTACAATGCGATCATCGGAAGAACCACTATCAACCCGCTGATGGCGGTGGCCTCAACTGTCCATCAGAAACTGAAGTTCCCGACTGAGAATGGGGTCGGTGAAGTGAAAGGCGACCAGGTGGCGTCGAGACGATGCTATGTCAACGCCACAAGGAGATCAAGGAAGGAAGCTATGTCGGTTCTCCAGACAGACACCGATCCTCGAGAGGAGTTTGGGCGTCTCGCCCCCATGGAGGACCTAAAAGAAGTCGAGATAGATGGACCCGAGAGGAGGGTAAAGATCGGATCTGCCCTATCCGAGGAAAAAGCCCAGGAGTTGATCGCCCTATTGAAGGAATTCAAGGAGTTATTTGCCTGGTCCCCGAGCGATATGCCAGGAATCAGTCGTGACGTGATCGAGCATGAATTGAATATCGACCCCACGATCAAGCCGATCGCGCAAAAGAGACGTCCGATGGGAACAGACAAAAGGATTGCAATCCAGCAGGAGGTTGGCAGGCTGCTCGACGCTGGGTTCATTAGGGAGATCCGATTCCAGACTTGGGTAGCCAACCCGGTGCTGGTGAGGAAAAGCAATGGGAAGTGGCGGATGTGTGTCGACTTTCGCGACCTGAACAAGGCTTGCCCGAAGGACTGTTATCCGCTCCCGCGGATCGACCAATTGGTGGATGCTACATCGGGGCATGAGCTGCTAAGCTTTATGGATGCTTATTCTGGTTATAACCAGATAAAGATGGCGAAAAAGGATGCCCAACACACCGCCTTCTACGCGGACAGTGAAGTCTTCCAGTACGATGTCATGCCCTTCGGCCTGGTAAATGCGGGGGCAACCTATCAGAGAATGGTGAACAAGCTGTTCGGGGATATGATTGGAAGTACCATGGAGGCTTATGTAGATGACATGCTGGTAAAGTCCCGACGAGCATCGGACCACGTCGGTAACTTGGCAATGGCCTTCGAGAGGATGAGGCTCCACCAAGTCCGCCTGAATCCAGCCAAATGTGCCTTCGGGGTACATTCAGGGAAGTTCTTAGGCTTCATGGTGAGCCAGAGGGGGATCGAAGTGAATCCTGAAAAACTAAGGGCGATAGAGGAGATGCAGTCCCCGACAAACCATAGGGAGGTGCAAGTACTGAACGGTCGACTGGCTTCGATGAATCGCTTCCTATCCAAGGCAAGCGACCGGTCAATGCCATTTTTCAATGTGCTAAGGGCCAACCGACAGTTCGAATGGACCACTGAATGTGAGGAGGCGTTCCAAGCGCTCAAACAACATCTCCGTGCCCTACCACCACTAGCAAAGCCAGCTCCAGGCGAGCCGCTCTATCTTTACTTGGCTGTTTCTTCATTCGCAATAAGCTCTGTTTTAGTTAAAGCTATCGAGGGCAATCAAATCCCCGTCTATTATGTAAGCAAGACGTTTGCCAAGAGTGAAATGAATTACCCTCCGATTGAGAAGTACCTCTTTGCGTTGATAATTACCGCTAGAAAGTTACGGCCTTACTTCCATGCGCGTGAAATTACGGTGTTGACTGATCAGCCATTGAAACACTTCTTGAACCGACCTGATGCGTCGGGGAGACTAGTAAAGTGGGCCGTGGAACTTAGCGAATTTCGAATTCATTTCGCTCCGAGAACAGCTATCAAAGGGCAGGCATTGGCCGACTTTATAGTTGAATCTACTGTTCCCGATCCTGAAGCAACGAAAACAGTAGAGGGGGCAACAGGGAATACCGTAGGGGTCCCGACGGTGGAGCAGTCGGAACAGCCAAATAAGGAGAACACCTGGGAGTTGTACACGGATGGCTCCTCAAGTTCGGATGGATCGGGTGCGGGGTTCGTATTGATTCCGCCAGGCGGGGCAGAACCACTTCGATATGCATTGGCCCTAACATTTAGAGCCACCAATAACGAGGCGGAGTATGAAGCTCTCATAACGGGGCTGAAAATCGCAAAAGGCACTGGAATTGAACATTTGAGGGTGAAGTGTGATGCAAGTCTGATTGTAAATCAGGTCCGGGGGCAATATGGAGCAAAGAACCCGATCATGAAGAAGTACCTTCAAGAGGCTCGGACCTTAAAGGAGAGCTTCAAAAGCTTTGATATCGAGGCAATTCCGAGGGGAGAGAATGTGGAGGCTGATGCCTTGAGCAAATTTGCCTTGGGGGCACCTTTGGAAGACAGTCGGAGGATACACTTCTTGGAGAAGGTGATTCTATCGACAACCGATCCATTGGAGGTGTGCGCTATCGGAACAGGGTCAGAGGAGGAACCCACTTGGATGACCCCGATAATTGTGTACTTAACTACGGGGGCACTTCCTGAAGATAAAGTGGCAGCGGAGCGACTGCGACGAATGTCAATTAATTACGCGATGGTGGATAACTAGTTGTACAAGAAAGGTCTGCTTTCGACGCCTTTCTTGAAATGCGTGGCCGAACCCGATACGACTCGGATTCTGAGAGAATTGCATGAAGGAGTCGCAGCCTGTCACGAGGGCGCTCGATCTATCCTGAGGAAGGCGTTGAACTTGGGATATTATTGGCCTACGATGAATAAGGAAGCAACGGCGCTTATTCGATCCTGTGACGCGTGTCAGAGATATGCTTCGAATATCACAGCCCCCGCCGCTGATTTGATGCCCATTGGGAGTGCTTGGCCCTTCGCACAGTGGGGCATTGACCTGGTGGGACCCTTTCCGAAAGCAAAGAGCCAGTGCACACATCTGCTTGTCGCGATTGACTACTTCTCGAAGTGGATCGAGGCTAAGCCGTTAGCCAAGACAATAGCGGGACATATTATTAAGTTCCTTCAGACCCGAATTTTGTCGAGATATGGGGTGCCGAAGGTGATCATCAGTGACAATGGTCCTCCGTTTAATGGGGCCCAGTTGGAGAAGTTCCTGGACGAGTTTGGTATCGAGCATCGGACAGCATCCGTCCATCACGCTCAGACCAATGGGCAGGTGGAGGCTGCCAACAAAATCGTGATGGAGGGTTTGAAGAAGAGGGTCTATGCTTTGGACGGAAAATGGTTGGACGAACTGGAGAACGTGTTGTGGGCGGTCCGAACGAAACCCAAGCGGTCAACAGGTGAAACCCCGTTTGCACTTGTTTATGGGACGGAGGCGGTCGCTCCCGTGGAAATCGCTGTGGCGTCCCATCGAACCAGAAGCTATGAGCCCTCGACAAGTCCAGAAAGAGCCAGGATAGGACCTTTGACGAATGACGAAACAAGACGCCTGGAGTTATCCTTGCTAGAGGAGAAACGGCTGGAGGCCGACATAGCGCAAGCTCGGATGCGTTTGGCGACGGCCATGTACTACAATCGGAAGGTCAAGTCGCGACAGTTCTACGTGGGAGAACTGGTCCTACGTCGGAATGAGTTCGCCCTACAAGATCGGATCAACAAGATGTCCCCGAAGTGGGAAGGGCCTTACAAGATCGTAGACATGCCGGTCCCGAACGCTTACAAGTTAGAAGACCTCGATGGCAAGGTATTAAGAAACACCTTTAGTGGTGAACATCTGAAGAAATGCCATGTTTGACAAATAAGTCGTCCGTAGAGGCGCGAAGATGTAATTAAGTCGCCCTGAGTGGTGCATGCTATGTTAAAGACATCAATCAATAAAGAGGTTACTTCTGATCAAAGTATTCCTAAGTTGTTCTCGATACATTAAAAAGCGTCATTGGACGTCCGAAAAATCCTTAAGTTTTTAAGGTTCGATTAAAAAGCGTCATTGGACGTCCGAAAAATCCTTAAGTTTTTAAGGTTCGATTAAAAAGCGTCATCGGACGTCCGAAAAATCCTTAAGTTTTTAAGGTTCGATTAAAAAGCGTCATTGGACGTCCGAAAAATCCTTAAGTTTTTAAGGTTCGATTAAAAAGCGTCATCGGACGTCCGAAAAATCCTTAAGTTTTTAAGGTTCGATTAAAAAGCGTCATTGGACGTCCGAAAATTCCTTAAGTTTTTAAGGTTCGATTAAAAGCGTCTTAGGACGACGGAAAGCCTTAAGGTTCTTAGGGTCCGATAAAAGCGTGATGAGGAATATAATGTAGCCGGAAATGATATTAATAAAAGGCTTGAAAGCCTAAGGAGTTCCATACGAGAAAGATAGCGATAAAAGACTACAAGGACTTAAGTTGTAACAAATTAAGCTCGGTCCTCGGATGCTGGATCTTCAGAGGACTTCGGAGGGGCAGGCTCAGAGGGATCTGTAGGAGGGTCGTCGGCGTCTTCAGAGGAGCTCTCCGACGGGAGGCTGAAGTACCTTTCTGCGGCTCGGCCGAGAATCTTGGACTTCCTCAAGTCGATGGAGTCCCCGTAGTTTTCGTTAAGCTCTTCGACAATGTCAAGGAAGGCATTCTGCAAATCTTCCTGACAATGCTTCGCCGCATCTGCTTTGAAGTCCTCCGATCTCCGATACTCTTCGCGGCCCTGGACCTTCGCGTTTTCTATTTGGGCGGAATGCTCCGCCTTTGCCTCCTCCAGCTCCGCGATGACCCTCTGCTTCTCAAGCTTCAGCCGCTCAGCAGTTTCTTTCAATGCCGCTTTATCGAAGGCAGCCTGGCTCCGATCAGCCAAGGCCGTTTGCTGCTCCCGCCTAAGCGAGCTCTCAAGGCTTAGAATTTGCCTTTGCTGGGATTGGGCCTCTTGAGCAAGCTTGGCCCTACCTTCCTCGGCCTGCTGCCTACCCTCCTCGGCCTGCTGCCTAACCTCCTCGGCCCACTGCCAACCTTCTTCGGCCTGCTTTCTGCCCTCCTCCGCTCGGAGCCTTGATGCCTCGGAGGCAGCTAGGTCCTCCTGGAGCTTGGTCAAGCTCTCGAGGTTGGAGTTGGCCCGTTCTTGCTCCAAAGCCTCCTGCAGGGACAGGATGTAGCCGAAGCAACGATACTGGTCCGCCATTTCCTGAGGACAAATACAGCTTAGTATTTAAAAGTCGGAATACTTTCAGATGAATAAGAGCAAAGGGGGCGCCTCAGTGAGGGCGGGATCGAGCCCGACACCAAGTGCAGGGCCAGGTTCTCCTCCTGGCACCCCCGACGTAGAGGAATCCCCTGTAGAGACTCCACTGGCCTCCAAGGCTCGGCACTCTGGTCCGAAGAGAAGGCCTGGTAGTAGTCTCCATCCAAGGGGAATGGAGGTACTACCAGACGAGCCCCCCCATCTTCACTTATCCGGGCTTCGGGGGTCGCGCCCCTAACTGGTGACGATGGTGGCGCGAAGGGGAGTGGGGACGTCTCCTTACCAGGTGACTTAGCAGGAGTCGACCTCGATTTTCCTCGGAGGATTAGGCCTTCCTCCTCAGCTTGGTCCTCGGAGGGGGACTCCTCCAAGCTGATCACCCGACCAAACTCTCCACGGACTTCCGTCGGGGCATCATCCACCCCCGGCTCCGCTGCAGGCACGGGGTCCGAGGCAGGTGCGGCAGGTGCGACGTCCGTGTGACCTACAGCGGGGCGAACAAGGTGAGGAAGTAAATTGATATCGGTGTGCCAAATTAGACAACGCTCCATATATCTCTCGTGGCCGAAAAAGTCGTAATAACCCGCTTCGAGGACGTGTGGGGTTTCCCCTCGAAGGATATTCCTGACATCCCTGATCCGCCCCTCCATGTCGGAGGCTTGAAGGTCTTGAGGCACTAACTCTCTATACCTTTTTATAGCACGAAAAACTTCATTACCTTCCTTTTCGGAGCGGACACCGAAGGCGGTCCTAACCACGTCTGCATTAGTCTGCCCCTCAGGTGTGGGGGCAGACCTTGGTGCCTCAGAGGTCTTCTTTCTCTTCTGAGACGGCTCCGAGGCGGCGGAGGACTTCCTCCTGGACGTCTTCTTCTTACGTTTCAGCGAGTGGGAGGCATCGGTATCCTCCTGAAACAGATGGGCGGTCAGCGATGATCGAGGGGCTGTAAGCAGTGGAAACAAGAAATAATTAGAAGATTACCCAGAAAATTACATTGGAAACGCCATCACGAATTTTTCCCCCGGCTTCGGGATCAATCAGCATAATGGAAATTTTTATCCGCTGTCGGTCAGTGACAGAAGTGGCCTCGAAGGGCTGATAACCCTCCTCCCAGCGACGGGCTTGGATGAGCATCAAGGCCCTCTTGGTCTGTTCCGACCATGTGCGGAAGGGCACAGGAGGATCAGCTTCCACGACGGTCTTCGGCCACTCGATGGGACCAGGCTTGATGAAAAAGTATTGTTCCTTCCAGTTAGCATTGTCATGCCCCTTATCGTGGATGATGGCCCGTTCCTTGCAAATCTTCCAGGATACCTTCCTATCCCAGCCCATCTCCTTGTACTGCTCGTCGGTCCCCTCGGGTTGGCGGGGGGTAAAGGAGCATACCCCATCTTTGTTACAGGTCATCTTGTAAAGGACCCGCCAAAGCTCCAGAGTATAGCTCCAGTCCTCTTTGTTGATATCACACCACACTTGGAAGGCAATCCATGTACGGATTGCGTGTGGAGAGAAGGTCGTGGGGTAAGTCTTGTAGTGGTTGCACAGCTCCACCCAACTCGGACAGAAAGGGAGTCGGATTCCCGCACGAATTTGCCCTGGGGAGATGAACACCTCGTCTCCTTTGGGGAGTGTAACCCGGGTGTCGCGAGGGTTGAATCCAAACTGCTCGTAGGGATAGCGAGCCCCGAAGGAGGATTCGAAGATACCACATTCTACGCAAGCCCTATCGTAGTTAATAGGCGCAAGCGAGTTCTTGAGATACTTGAAGACGAAGGGTGGTCCAACAGGAGAAGACCCGCTGTTGGTGGCAAATCCCTCGGCTGAAAATCGTCGAGGGAAGGAAGGAGGGGAAATTGAAACCTAAGAAGATCAAAGATGAAAGAAAAAAGGGCAATAAGGTGAAGAATCTTACCAGACATGGTGATTGAGGCCTTGATCGGAGAAAATAGGATGCTTGAAGCGCCGGCGAAACCTTGAAGTACGGAGAATTAGGGCTCTTGAGATCGCAGAGAAGAAGAAGTAAAGGAAAAGTGAAACAATGTCTGGGTTTAGGGTTTTATAAGAGAAGGAAAAGAGAACTGAAGGGGTAGGCAATCTGAGCCACAGAATTCAAAACGATTCAATCAGAATCGTCCAAGGGGAAACGTGCTAATTCGAAGAAGGCGAAACGGTTTTAATCTGAACCGTCAGGGCGCATGGGACAGATAAGACAAGAATGTTGACGTACCGGGGTGGTTGAAAAGTGCTTTTTCAGAAAGCAGGCGTGCAGAACTCGAGACGTTCCTTCACCTTCTATCAGCATTTAATGCTGGTCTGATTAAGAAATCCCCTCGAATCCAAGCAGGATCCCAAAAGATCTTGAAAGAGATCCGAGGCAAAGGCCTCCGACAAAAGTAGGGCAATGGCCTCCGATATTTAAACAAAGACCCCGACTGGGATGTTGAAGGGTCCGATATTGAAAGACGCGACGCACTATAAGTCCCTCACGCCTTGGGGGCAAATGATGGGCCCTGGCTAAGATCGTTAGGCCCCTTAACGATTGGCAAACGGCGACTAGGCCCGTTGGGCTAGGAGCTGGGTTGCTGGAAGACTAAGGGCTCCGACGGAAGGAGGCCCCGACATTGAATGGCCCCGAGTAAGTATGGCCCCGATAGGGGAGAGCCCCGAAGATATCGGACCTGGACGTAGTCGGTCCCGATATGGGAGCTGACACCACTCCTCGACACCGAATCCTCAAAGATGCAACTTGGGAGTCTCCGATAATGATCGAGACTCGCCAGTAAGAGCACAATCCCGGAAATCTCGCCATGATTACAGTAGTGATATAATGGGCGAGATATGTGGGATACGTATAACTGTACAGATACGTGGCGAGATATATGGCGGAATATGTGGGATAGTGGATCACAATCCAACCACCTAATCAGGTAACTGAGATAAAAGGAGGGAAGTTATCACAGGTTAGGGTTACGTTTTACACATACATACACATACTGCTTGCCTGGTTGATCACCGTACTTACGTTAAGCATCGGAGAGGGATTTTGGGCCACCGCCCTCTATTCCCCTTCTGCAGGATAGCGAGGAGCTAAGGAATCCGTCACCGTAACCGAAGTTCCTGCCGCGATCCAACAATACCTTAACCCAAACTAAAGAGAATTTTTTTTCCAACTCTCTTATTTTGTGTGATTCTTCACGTCAAGGTACTTGAAATCTACTAGCCAATCTGATACTATAGAGTTGCACTCTCTCATTCATCTGCACATTATGCCTCTGCAATTATGCTTGCTCCCACTAGCAACATCAGCTTTGCAAGAATCTAAAGCCTAACCTTGGAATAAAGACACTCATTGTTGACTATACACAGCTAAATGGTACTCTTGCACCCTCATTTATTATTAAAACTCTGACAGGTTCCGTTCCAAAGACGACTCTTTAATTATTTATAAAAACTATTTCAAGACCCAGTTGATCCAACAATTATTAGATAATTGGAATTCTCATATTATTAGTCTATGATTTATATTTTTAATCATAGGTATCCTTTTCGAAACAATATGATTTATCTAATGAGGCATGATGATCCTATTGGAATTGGGATCCAAAAGAAACTTGGGTATTAATTACTTGGACCATTTTTGTGATTTATTTACATACTCTCGAATAAATTAAAATTTTGAAAAGTGTAAATTCTGCAACTATGAATTTTCTGAGCTTTATTATAATTTGGATATACTATTTTTGGGTCAGCTTATTAGGAATATACTTATATAGTTATTGGTTCATTTAATTTACATTAACAATTAATGAACTATACATACATTTATACTTATTAAAAATTTGTAAAATAAAAAAAATATATATATAACTAAAACTATAAGAATAAGATAAGTAAACTTCGTATAAGGTGCACAAACCATTTGATTCAAATGGTTACCAAATCGATTTGGTTCCAATTCATTATTTTTTGTGAAAACTATGTATGTTCTATCTTTCATTTATTTCTTGTTTGTTTTGAGAAATATATCGACTAGTTCCGATTCTTTATTTTCTATATTGATTATTTTCCGATCGAAATATATGGATCCACTGTCCATGTGTCTATAGAGATTATAGGTTCATGAATTAACGAAAATGCGCAAAATTTCTATTTGTCTCTACCATTCTATGATTCTCTTTCCTTTTGTGTATGATATCGCCACTCCCTTTGAAAGCATCCTCCAAATTGGAACTTAGTTTGAAAGTCATATTTTGACTCATACGTTTTTTAGATGCCCTTAATAACCAACGAATGACAATTGTTTTCCTTGTGTGGATCATATTTCAATGAGAACTGAATGAGTAGATCCACTTAAACGTCTTGCTTTTCGAATTTCTAAATGTGTTTTACACACTTTTATACATTAATAATCAAGGCTTATTAACAACTTTAATGTCTCGATGAAATAATTCAAAATTGGCAAATTTGATATAGTTATAATTTTAATTTTAATTTTTGTAAGAGTATAATTCAACAATATAGATGAAAGTAAAATGCATTGGACGAACCTCTAAATAGAGTTATTAACTCGACTTAATTAATAATAACTAGATGTTGATCGCACAATACGTGGGTGAATTTTGCTGTGCAAGTGAATCTTACAATAATTTTATAAAATAAAAAAATTGTGCATAAAGTGACTATTATATGCAAAGAAAATTATGTTTTTTTTTTATGAAAAAAGAAAATTATGTTTACCTTATTTTATATATATATTTATATATTATCAAAACTTTCACCGTCCAAATTTATATGCATGTACATTTCTATTTATATTGTTCAAAAAGAGAACATTTGTATCTAATTATAGTAAGCTCCATCCCTATAAAATATCCCTTGCGTGATGAGTCGTATTTACATAAATTATTATAATAATATTCAATAAATTATAGTGATTAATTTTGAATTAAGTTAAACCCAAATAATTTTTAATAAAACTTAGTTTCAATTATACATATAAGATTTCATGTTGACATGTATATACTCTTCATAATTTCATTGATAATCAGATACTTAAGACTTATAAGAGAGCTTTTTTGCGGCTGACATGTCAGCATCACTAGCCTATTACGATGTGACACATTAGAAATTAGTTTTAATTCTAAAAATAGAGGAAAACAATTAATGCCTCATTTCATCAACACAAATTCAGGGAGTGACACAAGTTCGGTCACAGAGTGACACTTCTGATGCCATGAACACTTCGATCTTAGACTATCAGCTCCTCCAACTTCTAAACTCTTTAAAAGCAACTTATTCATTTACTGAAATTCCAAATCATTCAATTTTATCTTTTTCATTTCAAAGAATATTAATGACTGTCGCTATGTGATCATTACAAGATTGAAAATTAATAATAACCGAATAAATGATTAAAACAATAGTATATATTGAAGTGAAAAAGGGTGACCTTAAAAATTTTGGCCCACCCAAAAACCGACCCGGCGACATTAATAGTCGGTGAATTCTCCATCCGTGGGAAATAAAATTTCCACAGAACCGATAACAAAATATTATTTTTAGAAGTTCCAGAGGAAGGATCCCCCCTGATTTAAACTACTGTCGTAATTGTCTTCTAAGTCGGTCGGTAGGGCGTCGAGATCCGTATAAAGTCCGAACTCATTCGGGTAATACCCCGACCCGGAATATTGACCAGGATCCATGTTAACATTAATGTTGTCGTCGTAACTGTATCCGTAATTATTATTATTATTGTAATTGTAATGATACTGATTGAGGTCCCAAATAGAGTTGTCGTTGTCGAGCGCGTCCAAGCTGACGTCACCCACGGTCCCTTCCGACGGAGACGGCGACGGCGCCGAATCGGAGTGGCTCGGAACCGGGTCCGACAGGGAGGTCGATAGTGAAGAGGCGGCGGATTTGGCGAAACGGGAGGCGGCGGCTTGGATCTCGGCGGGAGAGAGGAGGCGGCCGCCTGCGATGTCAGGAGGGGTGTCCGGGAAGTTGAACTTGGCGTTGTGGCCGCGGAGGCAGAAGAGGGCGGCGTCGAAGGCTCGGGCTGCTTTCTCTGCGGAGTCGTAGGAGCCGAGCCAGATGCGCTCGCGGCTGTTGGGGAGGCGGATCTCCGACACGTACTTGCCCCACTTGCGCTTCCTCACTCCCTTGAATTTGGAGTCGGCCCTGTCGGACGGCGAAGACGTGGTGGGTTCTGTGTTCTTCACCATTATGTCGGAGAAAAGACAGTAGAGTGGAGTGGACGATGATGAGTGTGCGAGATGGTGTATAGGATGGATTATCCGAATTGGAGATTTGATTGTGGGGATGTGATGGAATTAATTTTGCGGCTCTGGTTATTTATATGAGGGAGGAAGGAGAAGAAGACAGAAGGGTCAAAGAGGCGCGTTGAGTAAAGAAACGGAGTGACACGTGGGGAAATGACGTAGATGCTGATTCTTTAAAACGCGGAACTGAAGGTTATACGATTGTGGATCTTTTAATACACGTGCTTCTAATGATGGAATTCGAAGTACACACCAGTCTTTTTGCTAAGTGATGGATATACGCATGATTCGGGCTCGGTTTTAATTATTCGGACCTCATACACGCACGAGACCCACTACGAAACCCGATTTCGAGCTAACCGGGGTAAACCGGGCAAGTCGCGAACTTGCCCGGCACCCCGGGGGGCTTACCCGGAAAATTCCGGGTAAGCCTAGCCTACCCGGAATTTCCGGGTAAGCCCCAGCTTACCCGGAATTCCGGGTAAGTTCAACACCCGGGGGGGTGTCGCGCACACCCCCCATTTTGTCTCGGACGTATACGGAGACCCGATTTTTAACTAACTCCTATGTGTTCGAGACCTATGTTTTAAAGGCGCGCGCGTCCCGCTCGTGACAGCCGCCTGAGACGCGCGTCAGAGTCCTTTTCCCAAAGCTCTCCCCTGCATCCCGGTTCACATTTCCACATTGAACCGGGTCAAAACCGGTTTACGGTCCAAGGTTGCCTATAAATAGCCACCTTGGGGGTAAACATTTTCAACTAACTTCAAGTCATTCCAAAATCATTTTGGGCAAGAGTGGGAAAAGCTCTGACCTCTCTCTAGAAAACCCTCTCTTTCTCTCTCTAGAAGTCGACTAATGTTGATCGTCGGAGTGAGCACACCAAGCACCCCCCCCCTCTCCGTGGGGACTGCTTGGTAACGCTCCTTTCGCAGGTGCAGACAGACGATCTTCCAGAGAGCCCAAAGGACTTACCGCCATTCAGAAGACGAAGCTAAGGTCTGCACGCGACTTTAGAGGACGGACTTGGCTCGCATACAACCCGAAGACCTCGACGAGTTATTCCGCGGACAACCCGCAATAACTTGGTCGAAACACTTGGCGCCGTCTGTGGGAAACGCAACAGAAAGCCTGCGTTACTCAAACAAACAAGCAAGATGGAAAACACATACACCATACACGGAGGCTTCAGTGCAGGGGGCGAAACCTCTTACGCAAGGGAGAAGTACGCCGCCGGGAAAAGCACTTGGTGCCGTCCGTAGATCACTCACAAGGCCAAAAGCATGGCAAGCAACGAGCAGCCACCACCGACTAAGACAAAGAAAAGAGGACCAGGACGTCCAAGGAAAACTCCGACCCCGGAGTCAAGCATGAGATCTCCTCCGCAGAGAGACCCCCCGCAGAGCCAAGGCGAGGCCTCAGTCGCCTCGTCTATGCCAACAAGAAGCGTACACTCTCGGAGTAACGCGCAAGGGGTCACACAGCAAACCGACGCTCCTCCAGGCTTCGCCCATCAAACCTTCAACACGCAGGAGCAACCATACGGAATGCCAAACGCTGGGGCATACAATCAGGCACCAGGGGCACAGGCTGCGCCTGCAGTCACCCCAGAAATGATGGCGACACTCGAACAGCTGCTTCATCTGAGAGAGGCCCTGCGCAACCAAGGATACGGGGCGTCACCGCCCCCTCCCGCGCAACAAGCAAATATGCCCCCGCCACCAACGCAGGCGCCTCCAATGAATGCACTTCAGCAGAGAGGCCCTACAATCTCAAAAACCCCGACCTTTCACGGGAATGCACAGCAAAGCAGGCAGTTCCCCCAACAAGGGACAAGACAGGAGCTCTCGCACCCCCAAACACCCTACCAAGCAGGGCCATTCAATGAAGGAGCCTGGAGGCAGCCGTCTCAGACATTCCAGGGATATCAAGTTCACTCCTTGCGTAGGAAAAATCACTATGTAATGGCAAGATACCCCGGTCCAAAACCAGGAACAAGCCACATACATCATCAACAAAGGCCCTAACTCTACACGCAGAAAGGGCAAAAAACAAGAAAAGCCATCAAAAGGATATCAAAGCAAGACCAAGCAAAGCTCATGCCTGTATTCAAAACAGAGGGAGCGCGACGCATGCAAGGAGTTGAAATATCTTCATCAAGGATGTGAACGTACTAATCTATTCACACCCTTGCAAAAAGTCGGGGGATAAGCGGATCATTAGGAATCCTCCCTCGCAAACAAAGGCAAGTGTCGGACGTACTAATCTATCCACACTTCGCCACAATACAAGGATGTGAACGTACTAATCTATTCACATCCTTGCAAAAAGTCGGGGGATAAGCGGATCATTAGGAATCCTCCCTCGCAAACAAATGCAAGTGTCGGACGTACTAATCTATCCACACTTCGCCACAATACAAGGATGTGAACGTACTAATCTATTCACATCCTTGCAAAAAGTCGGGGGATAAGCGGATCATTAGGAATCCTCCCTCGCAAACAAATGCAAGTGTCGGACGTACTAATCTATCCACACTTCGCCACAATACAAGGATGTGAACGTACTAATCTATTCACATCCTTGCAAAAAATCGGGGGACAAGCGGATCATTAGGAATCCTCCCTCGCAAACAAATGCAAGTGTCGGACGTACTAATCTATCCACACTTCGCCACAGTACAAGGATGTGAACGTACTAATCTATTCACATCCTTGCAAAAAGTAGGGGGACAAGCAGTTCCTCAGGAATCCTCCCCCTCAAAAAAAATGCAAGTGTCGGACGTACTAATCTATCCACACTTCGCCGCAGTACAAGGATGTGGACGTATTAATCTATTCACATCCTTGCAAAAGTCGGGGGACAAGCGGTTCCTTAGGAATCCTCCCTCGCAAACAAATGCAGGTGTCGGACGTACTAATCTATCCACGCTTCGCAAACAAACAACTATATCAAATATGTGAACGTACTAATCTATTTACATCCCTGTAGAGGAAGACAAGCAGTCCAACATAGATCCTCCTCCTTACAAAGCCGCAGGTGCCGGTAATACTGATTCATCCGCACCCCGCCACCAACAGAGATGCAATTTCCTAAGGAAAACCATCGGATTAAGGAAATCGACCTGTCAACAGAGCTACACTCTTCCAAAAGAGAACAAGTTATAGAGACAGCAATAAAGGAAGATGCAAAATAATACTAAGTATTATATCTTTCTAACATCTCATGTCAGGCATATATATATATAATATAGCAGGTCTGAAAAGTAAAGATATCCAGCCAACATAAAAAGTCAAGACCGGGACACACCCCGCCAAAATCTCACCCATGCAAGGGGAGCGACCATATATACACAAGAGAGTCATATAAAATAAAGAAAGATCAACCTGACCCAACGTCAGGAGCACCAGAGCCAAACGCGTCAGCCATAAAAACATCACGCGCAGGGCTGCTGAAAACAACACGGCGATCGTCACCAACAGGGACGGACACCTGTCCCGTCAAACCACTCGCTCCGCCCACATCGCCCGCTCGGATCCCCGCAATGGCCCCGAGGGCATAGCCAGTATATGGCCCAGTATATGGCCCAGTACTCTAAAAAGGAAAATCGGGGGCAAGAGAGTATATCCTCCTGAAGTAATCCACAGAGAAAGACTCCATGTAATCAGCACGTGACTTCTCGAGAAGTTTGGAGTAATCAGCTGTAGTAGGAAACTCAACCATCCCAAGCTGATCACCCAGGGCAACGTGAGACTCCTTAGTCTCCTTCAGCACCACAGCATGTGCCGCCTCGTCGACCTTCTCCTGGCGCAATAAGGCAAACAGCTCCGCCTCCAGCTGAGACGCGCAATCCTGACTTCCCTTGAGATCAGCGGAAGCCTTGGAAGAAGCATCTGAATGTGCACGCGCCTTCTCCCTCAACACAACGACATCCTGAGACAAGCGCTCATGACGACCCTGCAGACCCCTCGTCTCCTCAACAAGCTCAACAAAGGAGGAAAGATTGGTCATCACGGCATTCACCTGCAACAACAACACAAGCGCATCACACACAAAGAAACCAGACAAACATGGTAGATCCAGCATAAAAAAAAAAAAACAACATACAGGAGCAAAGCCGCGCGAGCGACTCCTTAACACATTTCAAAGCAGCCTTAGGGTCACGGGGGCACTTCTTGCGGTCAGCCGGCGGAACAGACCGCTGAACCACACGCACACCGACAGCAGGTGTGCTCAAGGAAACATCCTCGGGAAAGCGGACAGTAGACTGAGAATACGGAACCCACTCATTCCCAGACACATCCCGGTCAAGCCGGCAAATCAAATCAGACTTGCGGAGAGCCGGAGGAGTAGGAACAACTACACATCAAGGTCCTTTGCAAGGATATCCAACCCAACGGACCAACTGTCCGCAAGCAAACAGCTAGGGACCCTCCCGCTCGGGAGTCAAAAATCCTTACGCTCATCAAAGGCCTAGGCCACCTACTAATCAAATTTTCATACATTTGTGCAATGTGACACAGGTATTCAAGCGCTCTACAAAGCGACAAGTTCAAGAGCTAAAGAAATCAAAGACATACAAAGTTGGTTATAATTACCAAAATGCCATCCGACCACCTTTCGATCAAATTTTATCCTCAAAGTGGCTCAAGGCTCCGGGGGCACATACAAGCAGCTCAAATGCACTCAAGCAAGCCCATTGCATGCCACAGGGAGACTTACCCCTCCCCGAACAACCCGAAGAACACTCGGGTCAACTAAGCCACTAATGAAGGCAAAACTATACCAATACAACAAGAAGTCAACCACAGTCACCTGCCAAGGAAGGCACCTCCGCTGAACGGCCGTTCCCCGACCGGGGGGCAGGCATGGTCGAATCCGCATACATTGGCCCCTTCCCTTTGTCGCAGGAAGGAGCAAGAGGCATGCCGGCAGACGTCGACCTCTTAGGATCGCTCGGGGAACGGACGTCAGCATCATTCTCTCGGACAGGTACAACTCCCCCCGCCGTCGGGAGTACCAAGCCTGCAAAGACAACCACAAAAAGACCATTAGCATGTTAGCATGGGAAAAATCTCAACGAAACCTTTAAAGGCACAAGTCCCATACCTGGGCCAACAGAAGGAGTACCGCCAAGGCCGGGAACAGTCTGTGAAGATCCGCCTACAACTCCGCCCTGTAAGCAGGGGCATCTGTTAAGAAACCAACCTACAAGGAAACGCAACGACAAGTCATGGCGTACCGCTGTTATTCTAAGATCATCAGTTTACAAGATTTGGGAGAGCCGTGTAAAGCGCGTACACCTCCTACCAAACACGTACATCTGCGAAGCACGTACACCTCCTACCAAACACGTACATCTGCAAAGCACGTACACCTCCTACCAAACGCGCGTGCATCGACGCTCTAAGAGGAGGAGTAACACCTCTCGCTCAGAAACTAAGTATAGTAGCAGCGGACACTAGGTGCAGCACTGCGCGCACAGCATCGCACGCGCGTACACGTCGACATGGCAATGTGAGGTCTACCACCTCACATACGAAGAACCTAACAAATACACTAAGTGGCTATCACGTCCACGCATCTCGAAGTAGCGGTCGCTAGACACACTCTACCTTGGGGAAAGCCAAGTAGCGGTCGCAGAATGCACTCTACCTTGAAAATGCCAGGTAGCGGCAACAACATGGATAGGCAGTCGCCTTTCCGACCTTTGACCGACGCCATTGAAGGACACGTCGCCTCGCCGACCTCTGGCCTTCTCCCTACCTCGGAAACATCAAGTAGCAGTCGTGGAATGCACCCAACTTTGGAACAACCAAGTAGCAGTCGTGGAATGCACCCAACTTTGGAAAAACCAAGTAGCAGTCATGGAACACACCCTACTTCGGGAAATCCCAGTAACCATCAACATGGGAGACAACTACATACCTACGAGACTTGTTAGTCTCTACTTATCACATAGCGAACACCCCACGAGGGGGGCAACCCCCTGTACACATCAACCACTATGACGACACCTACTCTACGTCGACATCAAGCCTATAGTGACAACATGCATGGCAACAGACAAGGAAAAAATTCTAAGGGTTGGAACAAGCGCGCACATACAGGCGCACACATACAAGCGCGCGCATACTCAGCTAGCACGCGTATGGATGGTAGTATGGTCATGAAAGAAAGAGCCAATCAAGGAACATTTTCTAAGTGTTCCAACATCTCAGCAGTCGACATGTGACGAGGTGTCGACTATCAAGGAACATTTTCTAAGTGTTCCACCATGTCAGCAGTCGACATATGACGAGGTGCCGACTGTCAGTGAATATTTCTAAGTGTTCCACCATGTCAGCAGTCGACATATGACAAAGTGTCGACCATCAAGTAATACTTTCTAAGTATTTCCCTATGACGGCAATTAACGGCAGTCGACAAAGATCAAATGACAACAACCATGGTAACGAGTCATTAGACTAGCGCTACCACGTCACTACAAGCACCTCTACTCCGGGGGCAATACTATGTCAACAAGGGCCTCGTCTCCCGACATATATGTTGCAAACATACTCCGTTCGTCAACGACGCGGCGGATGCATCACACCTCGCGAGCTTAGGACCCGCGTGTCCGTGATACCCGCTCCCTCATAAGTGTGTGGGTAACCCTTTACCTATCTCTATTTTTTCTAAGTCTTTTAGTACATGACTATGCATCCTTTACACATACGTCATACACACGTCATCGTCATGCATTGCACACATCCATGATTTACATCCATGATTTTTCATATCAAGTCCATCACATGTGATTTTCCAAACCCGGCATTATTTCATTTACTAAATCCGTCGTCTCGCCGTCAAGACGGCCGTCTCGGACGACGGGCTCCCAAAAACCATCATATTGCATGAGAAACGTTTTATCAAATCTTTCATGATTTGTTATCACTTTGATACATTTAGTCGTGGCATGAACTTTCCATATTTATTTGATCATCGTACGAACCCAAAAAATTTCATGTGCGCTCGCGCCTTACTTCTTCCAAAATCACATTTATCATATTACTCGTAGTCTGTTATGCTACTAACCCTTCACGCAGTTATCAACCGTGACCATCTCAAAAAACTAAGGCAAGGAGCTCGGCTGAGCCGCGCGTATCCACCCTTGGTAGGTCAAAACTCAAGGTGAGCAGACGACCCGTATCACGCGTATACCCTATCTTAGAATAGAGTTAAATAAAGGTCAAGCCATTATTTAACTCGAGGGCAAGTGATGGATATACGCATGATTCGGGCTCGGTTTTAATTATTCGGACCTCATACACGCACGAGACCCACTACGAAACCCGATTTCGAGCTAACCGGGGTAAACCGGGCAAGTCGCGAACTTGCCCGGCACCCCGGGGGGCTTACCCGGAAAATTCCGGGTAAGCTGAGCTTACCCGGAATTCCGGGTAAGTTCAACACCCGGGGGGTGTCGCGCACACCCCCCATTTTGTCTCGGACGTATACGGAGACCCGATTTTTAACTAACTCCTATGTGTTCGAGACCTATGTTTTAAAGGCGCGCGCGTCCCGCTCGTGACAGCCGCCTGAGACGCGCGTCAGAGTCCTTTTCCCAAAGCTCTCCCCTGCATCCCGGTTCACATTTCCACATTGAACCGGGTCAAAACCGGTTTACGGTCCAAGGTTGCCTATAAATAGCCACCTTGGGGGTAAACATTTTCAACTAACTTCAAGTCATTCCAAAATCATTTTGGGCAAGAGTGGGAAAAGCTCTGACCTCTCTCTAGAAAACCCTCTCTTTCTCTCTCTAGAAGTCGACTAATGTTGATCGTCGGAGTGAGCACACCAAGAACCCCCCCCCCTCTCCGTGGGGACTGCTTGGTAACGCTCCTTTCGCAGGTGCAGACAGACGATCTTCCAGAGAGCCCAAAGGACTTACCGCCATTCAGAAGACGAAGCTAAGGTCCGCACGCGACTTTAGAGGACGGACTTGGCTCGCATACAACCCGAAGACCTCGACGAGTTATTCCGCGGACAACCCGCAATAACTTGGTCGAAACACTACACTTAACTCGTAACGCGACAAATCTGAGGGTGCTTCGTGGACTTGGGCTGCTCCATACTCCATAGTCCAAAAACGTAAGAAAGACAATAAGAAAAAAACATTATTTTCTAGCATTACCAATATCACAATATTCAATGATAATTGATATGAATAAAAAGGAATTCATGTAAACACTTTAACTTACGGGTTGGTAATATCACAATATTCAATGATAATTGATATGAATAAAAAGGAATTCATGTAAACACTTTAACTGTGATTATTTTAGGTGTAGAATAAACATTCTATGAGTGTTGTCATTTTGATGAGATCCCTTCTTAGGACCATCCCACAGTAATCTAAAAAAAATAACTGATGGATAAATGTCCAATTCGGGTTCGTATTTACGCTTCGGGCCTCGCAAACACGTCAAAAATTACATCCCGTCTCGAAAAACATCTCCCACGGTATCAAAACGGTCTGGAGGCGCGTTTAGGGTTGCAAAGCAACCCGGAGGTCCGGGTTGCAGCAATCCGGAGGTCCGGGTTGCGTGACAATTCGGACCTCGCCGAATTGCCCAAATTCGACGAGGTCCGGATTGCCTTACGGGTATCGCGCTATTACCGTACCCGCGATTACCGGTACGCGTAGAGAAGTCAAGTTCACGTACTACCAACAAGGATGACGGTTACCGCACGTTCTTGAACCGTCATCAAACCGCGTTAAAACCGGGTCCGGTCCCAAGAAAGCCTATAAATAGGAGGTCTTGGCCACCCATTTTCATTCATTCTCTCATTTGCCCAACTTTGGTATTTTGAGCTCTGACTTCTCTCTAGAATTCTCTCTCTCTAGAAATTACATTTTTGCCACTATAGTGACTTAGGCATCGGAGAGGGCTCCGCTAGCACCACCCCCCCCCCTCTCCGTGCTAGCATTGGTCCTTTGTGCAGGATCCGACGCTTGAGACACAGACTTGCCGAGTCACAACCTTGCCGGGTCACAACCTTGTCGGGTCACAACCTTGCCGGGTCGCAACCTTTCCGAGACTCAGACCTCACGCGGGAGCAAGTCCGAACACTCGTCAGTGGCCCAACCTCCTCCTGACAGAAGGGTTACGGCCCGCACAATTACACAAACCGACGCGTCCTCGTGACCTCGTTCGTCCCGGACGCAACATTGGCGCCGTCTGTGGGATTCGAAAAAAAAAGCTACTGTTCAGCAGAAATCATGGCGAGTGATCACAACCCTCCCGAAGAGGTGAAAACCTAAGGAAAAGGCCTGGGCGCCCCAGGAAGTCCCCGGCGAACAAAAGAGCAGGATGCCAAGCTCCAGCTGGGAGCCAGTCGGGACCCTCCCACATCCCAAGAGCTACTTCCGTAGCCTCATCCATACCGACGGACAATGTGCCCAACGCACAGCACAGAGAGCCAAGGGACAAGCATCACGCGCATCCACCCGGTTTCGAACCACAAATGCACGAAGATGAATCCCAGACAGAAATGCCGCAGGGCGAGCAAAGAGCGGGGGCAAACCCGATGCCCACCGTCACTCCAGCGATGATGGCCGCGATAGAAGAGCTACTCGCATTCCGCGAGTCTCTCAAAAACCAAGGATACACAGCTCAGCCACCTCCAGTCAACCAACAGTATGCTGCGCCAGCAAGGGAGACATCGCAAGACACCACTCTCTATGGCAATCCTTTCCAGGGTGGGAACCAACACGCAAGATATGAACCTGCACGGTCATATACTCCTTTCCAAGGAGCTCAACAATGGAGGAACGAAAGGCAGCCCCCATTCTACCACCCACAGCAACCAACGAGAGACGAACCTTATCAGGCCACAAGCAAGGATCAATCTGACATCTACCGCAACAATGGTCAGCCAAAACCTTCAACAGGTTATGCTGAACCGGTAAAGGGATTTACCGCCGAGATGTTAGAAGAGCTGGTGGAGAAGAAAATGAAGGAGGCAAAAATGAAGGGTATGCACGCTCTTGAAGAAAGGGCGTCACATCCGTTCGCTGAGTACTTGGTAGACAGTCGCGTCCCAGACGCACTGTATCGAATTGGAGGCGACCCCTATCGAGGAAAAGGAGATCCAATTGAACACGTGCAAAAGCACGAGGCCTCTCTGCTAGGCAGAACAAAGAACCCGCATCATTTCGCAATGACGTTTTCACAAACTCTTGCCGGGTCGGCAGCGCACTGGTTCTTCTCACTACCATGCGGAAGCATTACTTCATGGGCGGACCTAAAGGCCAAGTTCATCCAGCGATACATGGGCGAGCGCACACTGTTAAAAGGGGCAAACGCTCTGGACTATGTCCAACAGCAGAACGAAGAGTCCCTTGCCGACTACTACGTCCGCTTCAATCAGAACATTTCTGACATTCAGGGAAACCTGACTGAAGGAGAAATTTTTCGGGCGTTCATCCGAAACCTCGGACGAAGAGGCAATGCCTTAGCTGAAAAAATGGCAAAGCGCCCAGCGGAGTCCATGGAGGAATTGGCCGCAAGAGTAAAGGAGTACATAGACCTTGAGAGATTCAGAAGCCAGAACAAGGCAAAAATCGCTGCAGCAAAAGCGAAGGATAATCCAAAACAGAACCAACCAAAGCCACACCCAGGTGGTCAACAAGGAAGACAGTGGCAACCTCAGCCGAAAAGACCTTTCCAAGGGGATTTTCAGAAGCCAAAAGAGATAAATTTGGCCGACTGCATTCCTTTGAATGCCCCGCTGTCTATAATTTTGAAAGAAATGAAGGAAGCGAATTTGTGGCAGGAACCAAACAACTACAGGAAAAGCCCACTGGGAAGAGATAAGGACAAGTGGTGTGAAAACCACGAGGTCTTCGGTCACGAGACCGATAGCTGCGTCAGTCTACGCTTCCGAATCAACAACCTCGTCCTCAAGGGCGAATTGAAACAATTTGTTGATCAAGGCAACAACCCCTCGAGAAAGACTCAACCAGAGTCGTCAAAAAGAACAAACAAGGGAAAAGAGAAAGTCCATGACAACCCTCCGCCAGCCAAGCGAGGGGTAATCAATGTCATACATGGAGGGCCTGCCGCCGGAGGACACATATCCAATGCTCGGGACATTTATGCATCCCAAGCAGCAACACTGCCGAAGTACGGAAAGCGCAAACAACCCGAGCAAGAAGACGTAGTCATCCAATTCTCCAGGGAAGACTTGAAGCATATCGTTTACCCCCACGATGATGCTTTAGTCATTACTATGGATATTGACGGGTACGATGTGAAGAGATTTCTTGTGGATGGCGGAAGCTCTGCTGACATTCTACATGTCAGAGTCCTGGAACAATTAGGAAAATCTGTCAAGGACTTGTCTCCAAGAACCTTCTCATTAGTCAGCTTCGCAGGAGCAGCTACACAACCCTTGGGTACAATCACACTTCCTGTCATCCTTGGCCAGGGGTGGAGAGCATTACATATCAACGTCACTTTCGTAGTTGTAGAATCTCTCGGAGCCTACAACGGAATTCTGGGACGAACAACGATCAATCCCTATGTGATCGTGCCCTCCACCGTCCACCAAAAGATGAAGTTCCCAACAGAACACGGGATTGGGGAAGTGCTCGGCGATCAAATAACCGCAAGACGTTGTTACGTCAATGCCTTGAGAGCAAAGCATCGGTACAATGTGGCCATGATAAGTTCCTTTAAGAGGCAGAAGGTCGTTGATGAAAGAAAAAAGCAACCGAGGGAACATGCTGTTACAGTTTGGTCCCAACAAGAAAATACCCAACTTTCACCATGGCACCAGATATGGCTCGTAAAGCAGTGAGAAGACGAGCCAATCATGGAATACTTCATCAAATTTGCCTCCAATGCCTCAACCGCAAAAGCAACAAGAGAAGAAGTGATAAGCGTGTTCTATGCAAACATGAACGTCAAATCTTTCCTTCTCTTTGGACGAACTCATGGATGACAAACAACAAAAACCACGGCGGATCTAAAGTATAAGCTTGAGACAGCAGTCTCATGCGAGCAAGAACTGAAGTGGGGTACACCCCTCAGTTGGGACAAAGGAGTTCGAGCAGAAACGAACAACCAGGGAGACGCAAGCTTGGATATCAACAACATCTTCACACCGCTAAACACGGTGGCCGAAGACATTTACGTCAACCTGCTGGAAAACAAGCTCCCAAGTCCGCTTGCCCCGGAGACAGCTTTCTTGGGCAACGACATCAGAGAATGGTGCAAGTACCATAAAACTTGGGGGCACAACACAAACATGTGTCCACCATTAAACTGGGAAATCGAAGAATGCATCACGCTAGGTGCACTGAGGCGATTTGTTGCAACCAACTACGCGACATCGTCATCAAACCAGCCATGACGAAACGGGAGAAACAACTCTCTTCTAGATTACTTTGCGCATTCCTACTACTTCTAGTATAATCAATGTAAATACGCGCAAGTATCTAATAAAGTCAATCTACGTTTGTAGGTACATACTTATCTTTTGCACGCTGTTTTTTGGATTAAACGCGAAGCAACAAAACTACGCGCATATTATCTACTTCAATAATCCAAGAAACTATGCAATGTGCAAGCAAAATCTATTACGCGTTATGGCAACGCTTATCAACAACAACCTACTCATATTGACGACTACATCAAGGCGTCATCATGGAATCAAAAACTTGGAAGTACAGGCTACGCTACGATTACTACTCAGGAATTACACCAAGTAGTAACCTATGCACAAATATCTACTTCAACAATACAAGCTAAGCATTGTGTGAAAGGAGGGATTTATGGTATACAACACCAACATATCTGTTATCTACACCAACAAGGAGTTTATTCCTCCATTCATATCATAGGCGTCTATCTCTAGAAGGTGCCGACAACACAAAGCCATCAAACTATGTGTACAACCAACTTATGCACCGCAATAACAACTTGCGGACCTATTATTAAAACGACGACTATTCAGGGCGTCAACTACAAGCAATGTCTCGGATTAACACCAAGACCTATTATTAAAACGACGACTATTCAGGGCGTCAACTACAAGCAATGTCTCGGGTTAACACCAAGACCTATTATTAAAAAGACGACTATTCAGGGCGTCAACTACAAGCAATGTCTCGGATTAACACCAAGACCTATTATTAAAACGACGACCATTCAGGGCGTCAACTACAAGCAATGTCTCGGATTAACACCAAGACCTATTATTAAAACGACGACTATTCAGGGCGTCAACTACAAGCAATGTCTCGGATTAACACCAAGACCTATTATTAAAACGACGACTATTCAGGGCGTCAACTACAAGCAATACCTTGGAATAACGCCAAGGCCTACCGTCAAAATATGCATGTCGAGGTATCCTCTTTTTTAAAAAGACAAGCCCCATGTTTACTTCTTTTAATGACATGCTGTGACATCTCTGGTTAAGAGGCAAATCCTCATGTTGATAGCCATTCCCTGAATTCAGAACAGGATGGGCATACAGGGCTGATCACCCTTTAAGTGACGGAAGTTCTCTGTTTAGACAACGACCTCACTCTATAACAAGTGCGTATATCCGGTTCAGGGTGCACTCTTTATGGCGAATGTCCTCTATCTAGTCGGCATTCCCATATTACGAACGCCATCAGGGTTCGTTTAATACGACGGAAGTTCTCTGTTAAGACAACGACCCCACTCTATAACAAGTGCGTATATCCGGTTCAGGGTGCACTCTTTATGGCGGATGTCCTCTGTCTAGTCGGCATTCCCATATTACGAACGCCATCAGGGTTCGTTTAATACTGCGGAAGTTCTCTGTTAAGACAACGACCCAACTCTATAACAAGTGCGTATATCCGGTTCAGAGTGCACTCTTTATGGCGAATGTCCTCTGTCTAGTCGGCATTCCCATATTACGAACGCCATCAGGGTTCGTTTTACACGGCAAAAGTCCTCTGGCAAAGATGACAATTCCGTACTACAGATTTTCAAACCGTGTTGCATGGTTCCTGGACGCAGAAAGCATGCATCACAATTCATATTCTCAAAAAGTGTTACATGGTCCCTGGACGCAGGAATCATGTATCACAAATATTTTTTCAAACATTTTACCAAAAATTTTGCCAAAAATTTTATCAAAAATTTTATGTATCAAACACCTTTCCAAAAAAATTTCATCAACATGGTTTTTTGGATGTATCACATTCAATGCCAAAATATTTTCTCAAATATTTTATCAACAAGCCTTTTAGGTTTCACAAAATACTTCTTCAAAAACTTAAATGTTTTTACGTATGCTTCCCCAACGCGGGTTGATACACGCTGTCAGGTGCGTACCCTGTATAAAACTCATAAAATTTACAAGTCGAGTCTTGTACAACGTCGCCTTAGAGTGGAACTAAGAGACGGTATAAACTAGTATCTTGCTTAGCCAAGATAACTTCTCTCAAATAATGTTTTTACGTATGCTTCCCCAACGCGGGTTGATACACGCTGGAAGTTTGCAACACATATAGCGGCAAGCTATTCAGGAAAGAAGGGCAATATGCATAATGCATCAGGCAGGCAATCAGGAGAACATCTCAACTTATCAATCAGGAAGTGGCTATCGGTCACGACCGCAGGGACTATGTCTACGTTACTAGTCATCCACATTCAATAAACACAGTAAGTGGTAACGGTATGAAATATTACTAACAAGCTATCATGCAAACTACTGTGTATAAAGCAGGTTCAAACGACGTAGTTCAAACCGAACAAGTCGTAAGCAACAACTAAGGAACAACTACAACAAGTCTTCAAGCATAGAAGCCGGGGGGCAAACAGACTCAGAAACGAGTTCAACATATCTAAAAGATGGCACAGATTAAAGAATGCCATCATCTCTAACAGGACTCGGCGGAACAAGCAGAAGTTGTCACCGTCTTCTCCAAACAAAATCTATAATGTGCAAGTCACAACATCCTATGCTCTACCCATCCTGCCATGCCTTGGAGTCTAGCCAAGAGGGGCGACCACAGTACTTAACAATGTCCAGGTGACGAAATGTCATGCAAGCAAAAGCATGAACAAAGAATTATCAACAAACACTTACCTCAGTAGGAGTAACGCTCCTCCTTGGGCCGGTCCCTCGACCGGGGGGCAGAAGACGCCACTACACAACCCTCAACTCTATTTCTCTTATCACAAGAAAGAGTTAGCACGGTCATGCTCAACATAAAGAACCAAGAATCGCTCGAGGAACACGCCCCTGCGTCGGATCTTTCGAGAATTATGCTAAGAACAGAAACTGCAGCTGGCAATAACTGGGAAAATCAACAAGATCTAATATCTTGTAAAGTGCTATCAACGATACAGTCAGTGCGCAAGCGCACACCAATACTTATTCAAGCACTTATGCGACAGACTCTCCGTGTGAAAACAACCACAAACTTACAAGACTTATTAGGCCTTCGTGCAGCAAGTAACAAACATCGCGCAAGGGGGGCAACCTCTTCAACATACATGTCGACAAGGATGCATGTCGACGAGGAGAAAATATTCTCTAAGTGTTTCCATGTACGTACATACATGTCGACAAGGTTGCATGTCGACGAGGAGAAAATATTCTCTAAGTGTTTCCATGTACGTACATACATGTCGACAAGGTTGCATGTCGACGAGGAGAAAATATTCTCTAAGTGTTTCCATGTACGTACATACATGTCGACAAGGTTGCATGTCGACGAGGAGAAAATATTCTCTAAGTGTTTCCATGTACGTACATACATGTCGGCAAGGTTGCATGTCGACGAGGAGAAAATATTCTCTAAGTGTTTCCATGTACGTACATACATGTCGACAATGTTGCATGTCGACGAGGAGAAAATATTCTCCAAGTGTTTCCATATACGTACATACATGTCGACAATGTTGCATGTCGACGAGGAGAAAATATTTTCTAAGTGTTTCCATGTACGTACATACATGTCGACAAGGTTGCATGTCAACGAGAAGAAATTATTTTCTAAGTGTTTCCATGTACGTACACACATGTCGACAAGGTTGCATGTCGACGAGGAGAAAATATTTTCTAAGTGTTTCCATGTACGTACATACATGTCGACAAGGAGAAAATATTTTCTAAGTGTTTCTATGTACGCACAAACATGTAAACAAAGATGGATTGCATACAACAAGTAGCCATGCCCCTAGGCACACCTACGACGCTCATCGACAAAGCTCATACGACGACATCTATGGTAACAAACATTAGATATCGTTTAAATATTTTCTAAGTGTTTTAGCATACTTGCAGGCAATAACCAACAGTTTATTCCTGACGCTCAACACCAACGCGCGTATCAACATCAACGCGCGTATCAACATCAACGCGCGTATCAACATCAACGCACGTGACCAAGTCCCACGCACATAGTAAAATTGGTACGTACCAAGGAAGGGACTAACATCCTAAGGTGCCATCATGTAAACGGGGGATTAACACGACGAACCGTAAGGATCGAACGTGGCAACGCTTAAGGAAAATTTTTCTCTAGGGCATCAAGACGACAAGTAACTATGCCTAAAGTTACTGGGCAACCCCCGTCAACCAAAAACCCGCCAAGAAGGAAAATCATGCATACCGACCGAAAACTCCTACACAAAGACACGGGGGCACTATGTCCGAACGGGGAATTGTACCTCAACTACCCACGAGAGTGAAAATCGTCTAAGTTATGAACTAACGGCGATAATAACGGCAATCAATCAGCAATTATTCGACATACAAGCATCAACAAGCAGCTCCATACATCAACAACGAAAAATAGCTCAAACGAACAACAATCCGGCGACATCCAAAGTCAAGTCGAAGCTATCTGTTAAAATTGGGTTTCCAAACTACCTCAAAACGTGACGAAAAGTATCACAATGGATTCCTCTCGTCGAGACGATTCCGGGAAGGTAAGGACCGCAGCGAGACGAGGCCGGGAAGGCGGCGCGTGGGTCACACGCTCCGGCGAAGAAGTCCCACTCGCGGCGGCGCGTGAGGGCTCCGGTGGCTCCTGGAGGCTCCGAAGGCGGCGCTGGAATCCTTGCGACGAACCGAGTCGAATGGTGGTGTCAACTTCCAAAAACAAGCCAAAAATCGGACTCGAAACTGTCAAAACGTATCTAAGCTCCCCGACGGCGAAGGAACTTTGAACACAAAAGCAATTTCGGGAAAGGGTGAGTGAATTACCTGCAAAGGAGATGGAATGATGAATTCCCAAGGTGCTGGAAGGATAATTGGGGATGTGTGTATTTACAAATCCCAAGAGATGCTTTGTTGATAAGGATTAAAGGGTTAACTTGTCTACACTCAAGTCTAAACCCCTACGGTATACTCTATCCTTTTTTTTAAAAAACTATCTACTCCTATGCATATCTTGACATCGCACGTATCAAACCCATCATTATGTGCATACGTTGCAATTACATGATCCATGATTCGGTAATCACTTAGTCGTTTTAGAAACGTACAATTTCTATTTTCTTGCATTGTGTAATTACGATCTTGCCACGTCCATTATTCATGCATACATGTTGGTAGATGCATCCTCGTATAACGCATTACCGCTTGCTCATGTCTCCGACGATAATCATATTCGCACATCTACTTTTCCTATTGCACTAACCATGATAATAGGAAATAGAGCCATTCGGCCGGAAAGTCAAGCGACGGACGAAATCAAGATTCCTACGTCCGACCGACGATCAAAATCGAAAGGTTAGCGTCAAACTCAAATTGGACAAATATCCTAACTTAAAATAGAGTCAAGAAAGGTTCTAAACCGTTGCTTGACTCGGGGGCAAGTGATGGATAAATGTCCAATTCGGGTTCGTATTTACGCTTCGGGCCTCGCAAACACGTCAAAACGGTCTCCGGAGGTGCGTTTACGCGCGTCCGGGTTGCGTGACAATTCGGACCTCGCCGAATTGCCCAAATTCGACGAGGTCCGGATTGCCTTACGGGTATCGCGCTATTACCGTACCCGCGATTACCGGTACGCGTAGAGAAGTCAAGTTCACGTACTACCAACAAGGATGACGGTTACCGCACGTTCTTGAACTGTCATCAAACCGCTTTAAAACCGGGTCCGGTCCCAAGAAAGCCTATAAATAGGAGGTCTTGGCCACCCATTTTCAATCATTCTCTCATTTGCCCAACTTTGGTATTTTGAGCTCTGACTTCTCTCTAGAATTCTCTCTCTCTCTAGAAATTACCTTTTTGCCACTATAGTGACTTAGGCATCGGAGAGGGCTCCGCTAGCACCACCCCCCCCCCTCTCCGTGCTAGCATTGGTCCTTTGTGCAGGATCCGACGCTTGAGACACAGACTTGCCGAGTCACAACCTTGCCGGGTCACAACCTTGCCGGGTCACAACCTTGCCGGGTCGCAACCTTTCCGAGACTCAGACCTCTCTCGTCAGTGGCCCAACCTCCTCCTGACAGAAGGGTTACGGCCCGCACAATTACACAAACCGACGCGTCCTCGTGACCTCGTTCGTCCCGGACGCAACAATAACAATATTAAATATTAATATTATCCAATGCACTACATATGACATAAAAACCAAACTAACATATTAAAATAAATTATTGTCAAAAATATTCAAATAGAAATTTATTACAAAAACTAACATAAAACCTTACTTCGTCCTACGTTTGCGAGTATTATCAGAACTGGACATCGAACCGGCAAAGTGTCCGGTTCCCGATTCACCCGATTCAAACTAGGGCTGAGCATGGTCTGGTCCTGGTCTAGGACCAACCAGGACCATGTAAGACCATTTGAAATGGTCCTCCTCTAAATGGTCTAGGACCAAACCAGGTACATTTGGACCATTTAAAATGGTATTGATCTTTTTGGTATTGGTTTTGGTCCAGACCATTAGGACCATTTATGACCATTTTTATTTTTATTTTTTTTAATTTGTACAATATTATTTTTTATGATAATCATATTATAAATTGAAAATGCACTTATTATAATAATATATAATATAGTGAAGTAGAGGAAATGAAAAACTAATTATTAAGTGGTTTTTCTAGTGGGATAATTATTGAGAAACTTATTATAATTATTTCAACTATTATATAAACATAAGGATTCCAAATGATGTTGATGTAAATAGCACAACATTTTATAACAAGAATCCGAAAGAATACCACGTATGTCCATTACGCATCGAATAAACTAAATAATTTAGACCTGGAAAAAATATTCTAACTTCTCCTGGATCCAAATGATTGTAGATCCAAATCTATATTAAGTCTACTTACGTGGAAACTAAGATCATAGAATACACTTTTGGCAATAAAAATTGTGTATCTATATTATATATATATATATATATTATATGTTCATTCTTCCTAAAATAAATATAAATATAGAATTTGAAAATGAAAATGAAACTTAATATACATAGAATTTCCCTAAAATATATAATCCTAAATTAGGATACGAAGATAATTATGCAATAATTTTGACCATTCAAACTATATATATAAAAATATATATTATTATCTAAAGTAAATATATTTCTCATAATGTATATATTTTTCAGAGTTCGAGACGTTCAAAATTTCTTTATTGTTATTTTCAGTTTTTTTTTTTTTTATAATATAATGGTCTTAAATCTTAATGGTCTCAAATGGTCTTAATGGTCTTTTCGGTATTGGACCAAAATTAAGACCATGACCAAATAAGACCAAAATAGAAGGACCAATGGTCTAGATCCAAAATGGACTTGGTCTTTTGGACTCGGTCTTGGTCTTAGTTTTGGTCTTGGTCGACCATTGCTCACCCCTAATTCAAACAATTTCGAACCCGAGCCGACGCTCCTCTCGTTCCCTTCCCTCTTCCCCGTTCTCTCCCTTTTGCTCATTCCCCCAAACAACAGAAGAATGGCGTCGGAGATGGAAGAATTAGTGGAGTTCTTATCTTCTTCTTCTCCAATAGTATGTTTTTCTTGTCGTGGATGAAACAAGTTTTTATCTGAGATAAAAATATCCTCAAATTAGCTTGACTAGAGCCAGATAAGCTGATAACTAGGTCTTGTCAGCCACTTCCCCTCCCAGATAAGTTCGCTTGTTGGGGAATCTCAGCGGCGATGGCGTTGCTATCTGAAATTGGGGCGGAGATCGTAATCCCTTTTTGCGCCGTCATCGGGATCCTGTTCTCCCTAGTGTGGCCAAGGAGAAGGTCCCACGCAATTTCCCCAAATCCCCTCTCATCATTCATCGGATAGCCCCTATCCATCGATCAATCATTTCTTTTTCACGCCAATTACGACGCTCCAGTTTCATCTCTCAACTGTCTCCTCCATCTCAGACCATGTCGTGGAAGAAGATAGATGTTTGCAGCACTGAACCGGCAGACGATGACCCGCCTGGGTAACTAAAAATCGTCTGGTTCACTTAAAAACCGCTGAACGAACCGAGTTCACCTCTTTAGCTGTCTTTTCTGCAGACTGGACCGTCTATGAGTCCAGTTCTCGATTCGAATCGGACGGATCGCCGGTCCGGTTCTGATAACCCTGGTTTGGGGTGTTAGTACATATGCCGGTGGGCCCCGGCCTTTGCTCGGCTGCTAGCCAAATAAAATTTTAGAAATCCTACTTGGATTTTTCTACCATGTTCCAAAAGTACCATTTTTTAGTTTTTTTATTATTATGGTGGACTTAATTGTAACATATGTACACCTTTAAAAGTATGAAAAAATATGAAATTTTTTAACCAAACCTAATATTTGCATCAAATTATTAATAATATCAATTTCTTTTTGGGTTCACCTTTAGGACGATAGAAAAATACAAAAAAAAAGTACCAAAAGCAAAGTGCTCTTGGAGCATGATAGAAAGATCCATCCTACTTGTGGATCCAACCAAATTGCCATTAAATTGAGTTTCAGAATTTTTTTTATAACAAGAATATATTTTTTTGAAAACGTACTTTTTTAAAAAAATTAAAAAATATATATTTTGAAATATGTAAAAAAATAAAATCTTGGCAATTTTGTTTGTTAAATAATTGGAAAAAAATTAAAATATTTGTAATATCTCTTTGAAAATGAATATTTAAAAATAAGACAAATGTACCAAATTTGTATTCATACATTTATTTATTCATTTTTCGTATTTAAATAAATTTGTATATTATATTTAAAAAAAATATAAATTCAATATTCGATAAATGTTTTCAAGATACTACGTGTAGATTGATCAAGATACTACAAGATATTGATTTTTGGGGATGGGTCGATATAGTTTCTCAAGGTTCGGGTTCTCGAATTTTTGTGCCCACTTCTACATGTAGTAACTTGAACATATTTATCGAATATTAAATTTATATTTTTTTTAAATAATGTACAATTTTATATAAATACGAAAAAAATGAATAAATCAATATACAAATAAAAAAATTGGAATTAAATATTCATTTTTAAAGAGATATTACAAATATCTTAATATTTTATAATTAATTATTAATTCAACAAAAAAAGTTTCCAAGATTTCTTTTGACATATTTAAAAATATTTATTTTTCATTTTTAAAAAGTTACCTTTTAAAAAAAATTATATTTTTATTATATTTTTTTTAGTCGACATATGACAAGGTGTCGACTATCAATGAATATTTTCTAAGTATTCCACCATGTCAGCAGTCTACATATGATAAGGTGTCGACTATCAATGAATATTTTCTATGTGTTCCACCATGTCAGCAGTCGACATATGACAAGATGTCGACTATCAAGTAATATTTTATAAGTATTCCACCATGTCAGCAGACAACACATGACAAGGTGTCGACTATCAATGAATATTTTCTAAGTGTTCCACTATGTCAGCAGACGACACATGACGATGTGTCAACTATCAAGAAATATTTCTAAGTATTTTGCTATGTCAGCAGACGACACATGACGAGGTGTCAACTATCGAGAAATATTTCTAAGTATTTTATTATGTCAGCAATCTACATGTGACGAGGTGTCAACTATCAAGAAATATTTCTAAGTATTTTATTATGTCAACAGTCGACATATGCTGAGGTGTCGACTATCAAGAAATATTTCTAAGTGTTCAACTACGATAGCAGACGACACATGACAGACGACATATGACAAGTAGTAAGCATCAATCATCAAGAAATATTCTCTAAGTGTTTCGTCATGAAGGAGATAACAATGAGCGATTATCAACTATCAATAATCAACATTGAGCATGTCTTGATGCTATCTACGCCATGCTGCATCATCTCAACAATGATCACTATACATGAGGGGAGTACTATTACTTGCTATCATGATTATGAATTTTCAGCACTTAGCCAAAATATTGGCCAATTTGGAAAACTAATCTCTTTTGGGAATTTTAACAAACACCTTGTGTGCATCCTAGATTAACCAAATTCAAGAGGCAATCAAGATCGAATTGAAATTAAACGAAGTTGCGAAGGGTCCAGCCATACCCAAAATTAGACTCGCCACCACGAGACGACCCCGGAAAGCTGTCCACCACAGTCGGAAGTCACCCGCCGCCGCCGGAACTCCACGCGCCGCTGCAGCTCCGCCACACGCCGCCGTGAACTGCACCGTGGCCACCTCCTTTCTTCGCCGGAATTCCGTCGGTGATGAGCCTTATATGGCTGCCTCAAAATTGCTTGGTCTTCAAAGGTGCTTAGCCCCAAAATTGGCTTCTCCAAAAGTTTCTTCTTCTTCAAGAAAAGAAAGAATCTTGAAAACTATTAAGGATGAAGGTTAAACAAATGGGTATTCTCTCTCCTATTTTCCCTAATAGTGTTCACACTTTTAGATAAGTCATAAATTCCTTTCTATTTTTCTATAAGTCCTTAGTATCATGGTTAAGCATGTTTACATCACTATTACAACATATGACATTCTATGATACGTTATATGCAATCACACTCACATGTCATGTACCTATGATTTAATTATGATCATCTAGTTTATTTTAAGTCATGAATCATGTTGTTATCATCATATGATTGATCACATGATTTCGTTATTAATAAAACATCATTGTATCATAAACATCGTTATCATCGCATTCGTCATGTACGTATTGAACACATCCATGATTAGTGCATCTTTATGCATGTTGACATTTATGAATGTGATCATATGCATCCATTATATATATATATATATCTGCTACATTAACCCTGTCAGCAGATAACGAATCACTCGTCAAGAAAAAATCAAGGATTGACGAAATTAAAGTTCAAGTATCCAATCGATGATCAATCAACTTTTGAGGTCAGCACCGAACCTAAATTGGACGATTATCCTGTTTTAAAATAGAGTCAAGCAAGGTTTGAACCTTCACTTGACTCGGGGGCAAATGATGGATATTCGCCCAATTCGGATTCGTATTTATATTCCGGACTTCGTAAACACGTCAAAATCACATAAATGGTTGGAAAACACATCCCCGAGGTTCAAAACGATCCGGACGCGCGACACACACGCCCAGACAGGACTTCCAGATTGCTATAGCAATCCGGACACCTCCGGATTATCTTAGGCAATCCGGAGAGGTTCGGATTCCCCAAGACGACCCGGAGTACGTCAGGTTCGGAATCGCCCGAACCCGACGTAACCCGAGTCGTCGTTTGCGACGTGCGTGTTCCCTTTGTGTCATCACACTAAGTTATAGTTTTCCAATAGCCAACTCTAAAACCGTCGTCAAACCGCTCAAAAACCGGGATCGGTTCTAAGGTTGCCTATAAATAGGGGACCTAGGCCATTCATTTGAGAAAAATTCCACTTGAGATTGGCTTAGGAGCTCTGACTTCTCTCTATCTTTCTCTCTCTAGAAATCTCATTTTAGCATCGGAGAGGGCTCAACCGGCACCACCCCCCTCTTCATGCTGGTTACTGCCCTTTGTTCAGGTCCGGACGACTAGGTGTGAAGTAAAGAGCGCGAGAAGGAAGGACCTGACAAGACGATAACTTGGAGATTCGTCAAGGTCGTTACCTCTAGCGGTTCAAGACGAAACAATCGTGATTCACTTATCATCGACCATTAGAGCATAGGAGAAGTTCTTGCAATATCTGTCGTCAATCATAGAAAAGGTAACACCAAAGACGATTCAAGACTAATCAATCAGATCACCAGTGAAAAGGAACGATCGAAGCGAACACAACATAATCGATGGAAAAATGAAAGAATTGAGACGACAAACTGCAATTATCATGAACTGCGGAGTCGGATCGCAAAAGAAGAATCGACAAAAGTAAAAAGACAATTCAATCTTCAGGAAACCACGGAAGCATAACAAAAACAAACAACATGACCGAAAATCAGAATTGTGATGAATCATGTGGCTCTGATATCATGTTTAAATCTAGTTATTGGAACGATCGAAGCGAAAAGGAACGATCGAAGCGAACACAACATAATCGATGGAAAAATGAAAGAATTGCGACGACAGAATGCAATTATCATGAACTACGGAGTCGGATCGCAAAAGAAGAATCGACAAAAGTAAAAAGACAATTCAATCTTCAGAAAATCACAGAAGCGTAACAAGAACAAACAACATGACCGAAAATCAGAATTGTGATGAATCATGTGGCTCTGATATCATGTTTAAATCTAGTTTGCAAACCCTAGCTGAGCAAAATGTAAAGGAGACAAGCAATTCAAATCATCATGCAAGTTTCTTCATATGGTTGACATCACTTTTAAATACCTAGAATTTAGCTAGGAAAATATAATTTCATTCTCAACAATTGAAGGAACGCTATAAATGCTCACAAAAATAATCAAAAGCTATCAACAAATCTCCAGTTGCTTTGTATGATTCATATGAAGCAATCAGATCCACAACTAAGACAACACAAAATGCCCCTAAACTAATAATACAAAAAATATAAAATATAAAATTGGTTCTCAAACTTACAGATTGTGACAAGAAAGTCCTCAATATCTTCGACACGACCTGTAAACAATCAAGAAGATCAAGACTGTAACGTTTCTGGTTAAGCATCGCGTATAAGGGTGCTAATGGGGTGGGCGGGTATCGCCATACCCGGACCCGCCCCGCGGGTTGACTTGGTTGACCCGTACCCGTCCCATACATCTTGCAGGGCGGGGCGGGTCGTCCCACTATGGATATAATCTATTATTACAAATTCTAAACCCTAAACTCTATGTTCACCATATCCAAGTTCAACTCCAAATTCGAATCACATATTACAATTTAACTCCAAATACAAATCACCAAACTCATTAGAACCCTTGTTATATTGACTATATATTATATTACACATATAGTTTTATATAATATACACATGATATATATAATACATGTGTGGGATATGCCTGTTACTCAAAATCTAGACGCATCTCACATCCCACTAGGGATGGCAACGGGTCTCGGGGCCCCGCTGACCCGCGGGGCCCTGACTCGATTTTGACCCGCCGACCCGCGGGTCACGGGACGGGGTGGGGCGGACCCGGGCCGGGGCGGCTCCGGGTCTAGGGGCGCGGGGCCCCATAGACCTGCCCCGAAGTGCTTTTATATATTAATGTTAATATGGTGTAACATTTACTAAACAATATGGTTAATATAGTACATATATAAATAACAATGACCAAATTATAAATATATGTATATTTAGATTATTAGGATTTGTTAATTTGGATTTGGAGTTGTTTGTGATGAATTTGATGTTTTTGTTATTTGTATTTGATTGGTGTTAGATTTGTGGTTTGAATTTATATAATGTAATTTTTTGACAAAAAAAAATGTTATATTGAGAAGTGAAACAAAAAAAATTTGTTCACGCGGCGGGTCGGAGCCCCACGAGATTTTTTTCCCTAGCTGACCCGCCCCAGGAGGTACACCTGTCTGGGTTCAGGTCAGCCAGGCCGACTCGCGGGGCGGGTCCGGGGCAGCGAAAACCCGCCCCATTGCCATCCTACACCCCGTGAGTCGCGGGTTGGCATGGTAAAATAGGGGAGGAGGCTAGCGGATCGACATTTACTCAGTGTTTTGAAACCGGACCGGACCGGCTGTCGGACCGGGTCAGACTGCGAACCGGGTGTATCAGCAGTCCGGTTCTGATAATTTATAGGTCTGCACAGCAGAACCGGTTCGGCATGATAAAACCAGGTTGGATCGGGTCGGACCGGATAAACCGGCACCGGTCTGACCGGAAGAGAGAAGAATGTACTTTTTTTTGTTAAGAAAAATATTAATTAGAGATACGGATACCAAGACTCAAACCCATGACCTCTTTTGAAGATTACCACATGCTACCACTGAACTACATGACAACTTGTAAATATAATGACAGAAAAATATCTTATAAATATATTTCTAAATTCTAATCATTTCAAGCAATAAAACCGAATTGAACCGGGTCGGACCGGTTAGACCGAGAACCGGTCATCTTTCCGGTCCAAGGCCCGGTCCGGTTTTCAAAACACTGCATTTACTCGTGATGTGTTGACAACTTGACACTCCTAGGGGGGATGACAGAAAAAAAAAAAAATATAAGAAAGGGTTAAATTGGTAAAATTTTAAACAATGCGGTGCAGAGTAAAGTAAAAAGTAAGAGACCATTTTAAAATTAAGAGAACAGATAAGGAAAACTATAAAATAGGTGCCGAGGAAAGCGGTAATGGAAGGAATCAGACGGAATCGATGAAGATGCTCTAGGTCGTCGTCTTAACTATTATTCCCTTTATCAAATGCCTCACTGCTCTACAATTCTGATCCATCACATTTCTCCAAGATTTCTGCTACTCTCTCTCCACACTCCATAGAGCTTGCTTCTCTAATCTGCTCTGCAACCTCTAATGACGTTTCTTATGCGGCTCTGATAATACCTTGGTCTCGCATTATCCAGGTAATCCATTTGTTTCGTTCTGGTTTCAATTTGCGGTGGAATTGGATTCCGATTAAGTGTAGTGGGATTACGGTTTGAACAGATCAGGTTCGGGATTAGCCAATTGGTAATATCTTAGTGCTTTAGTGGAGTTATAGAACGACTAGCAGCGCATTGAATCCAGAGCGCTTAGATGAGATTCTTCTGTTCTTAGTGAGTCTCTTGCGGATTTTGATTCTGGTTCCATCAACTCGATGCCACTGTACTTACTGCCATGAAAAAGACAAACTGATGCCGCTTTCTCATTCTCCTGGATCTGTCAAATTAGGAAACCTCAGTCTTGACTCTCATGATATTCTTCTTTGTCCTGGAAAATGACAAAGAGATCCGAAAATATGGTGAATAAAGCTAAATTGTTCTTTTTGCAAATCATTTCCTTTTTTTTTTTGCTCGAATTTTTGCAAATCATTTCGTTATATGGCTTTGAGTTTCCCGTCGTTCTATGACTAATGTATTCCTTATTTGTACAACTACAGTCACTAAGGTTTAACTAGCTGGCTGTCATCGTGCAAGAGAACTTTCAAAATTTAGTTATTGTTCTTGTTGATACTATAATTGTTCTGCTTGTGTCATTCTTATGATACCAACCTAGCAATGAATTCTATTTAAACTATGGTTTGGAAGTAAATTACTTGCTGTGCTGATTTATCAAGAATGAGATGGAACATGACAAGAAACTACATTGACCTGGGTAAACCTTTAGTTACTTACTGCTATGCTGTGGACATGTACATGTAAATGCACCTGTTCTGTGACTGCTTGTCTTGTTTGCTGGTACCATGGAGGTAGATTCTAGGAACCTTTATATTGGTGTTGATTTGTTACTAATGCATACTCACGTCACAAAATCAAACTTGGTAAAGATAGAACAATTACAACAAGTTCATTAAAAGAATCAAACTGGATTAGTATCCTTATTTTCAAGCCTTTTTTTTTTATCTGCTACATTAAATTTACTTGAATTCCTTCACTTTTGTAGTACAAATCAAATGATGGATGACAATGAAAGCCCCAAACTGTCAGGAATTTGGCAGATCGTAAAGCTTAAAGAAATCATTCAAAGGTGGCAGGCAGTTACAGTAGGCTTGAGGGAAGAAAGCTCTCCCGATGTAGAAATCTCTCACGCAGGCATACCTCCATCCATTAGCAGGAGATTAGCAGGTGGTGTGTGCTTTGACTCAGATGAAGATGGCTGTGCAAGCCCCGAGCCACCAGGTGGCGTCCCTCGAGGATACTTGGCAGTTTACGTGGGATCAGAGCTTCGCAGATTTGTAATCCCAACAAGCTATCTCAACCACCCACTTTTCAAGGTTTTGCTAGAAAAGGTTGAAGAGGAGTATGGATTTGATCACAGTGGTGGCCTCACTATCCCTTGTGAGACGGAGACCTTCAAGTTTCTTCTGCAGTGCATGGAAAATCAACGGAAGGATGTGTAACAACAAATCATCAGGTAATTCCTTTTTTCATAATAATAATTAGGGTGTTGTTATGCATTTATGAACGACTGTTAACTGCGGAAGTTGATGTGTGTTGAGGCTAGATATGAGAGTTCATCGGATGTCAATGAGTTGTTGGCTAATTCTTAGAAGTTTCTGTGATGTTGCAGCTTAATGTAAATGGCTAAGTGTAGGATCGTAAGTTGAATCAAGAAGAGGGGTAGATCCGACAATGTTCAGGTGCTCAATATTTGTAATTCTGAGTTGTGATAGATTCTTTCTTCTGGTAGCTTCACTTCATTCATTTGATGTTTTAAAGCGATTTAGAATGGGAAACTTTGATGAATCTGCTCAGTCACTGCTGGAAGTTGTGGAAAATAAATAAACAGTAAGGAGGAATTTTATATTGGTTGTAAATTTATTTAGAGGGAGGAGAAGATCTTTTTGGTACCTTGATTGTAGGTGTTTGCATAGAATAGTTGGTACATTTAACTTTGTTTCTTATAAGTGCATAGTTTTTAGTTTGGTGTCAGCTTGAATGGAAGTTGGTCATATGAATCCAATCCAAATGTAAAAAGACATCCTCATTGCTTAGCCAATGTTCACACGATCATCCTAAGTTCCTAACCGTTATGAGTCAGTCAAATGGCCAAGTCTAGGAGTGACCATTGACCAGTAGCTGGTCACCTAGCCGGAGCCAACCAGGTTGGATCCTCATTAGTTCGGTGCTCGTCCCTTGCTGGGTTGGTCGAACCTTACACATTTTATTCTTCTTCTTCTCTATAATAGAAATTTCATTAATAAGATTAAAGCTAGAATTTTATACTCAAATAGGAAATTTACAAAGTCTAAATTTTAAAGGGTTGTTGAAGATACTTTTCACACCACATGTTTGACCGTGTGATCGAATGTGACTTTTAATATTGGATCTTGGTTTTGTATATTTTGGTTCCAAATGTTTGAAAAAATATGGCTCTTATTTTAGTATATCCATTAGTTGACCGTTAGTTTTGACCGTTAAATGACATGTGCAAGTCACGTGACCGATCCTAAACTTTTGATTTTATTCAACTTAATCCCTCAAATGTATTCATAACTTTTTTTTTTTAATTTAGTTTAAAACTTCAAAATCGAACCAAATTAAACTAATAGACCCGATCCGATTTTGAAGTTTTAGGACTAAATTAAAAATTAGGAATACATTTGAGGAACTAAATTTAACAAAATCAAAAGTTTAAGATCGGTCACGTGACTTACACATGTCATTTAACGGTCAAAACTACCGTCAACTAACGGATGTACCAAACGTCACATTTTTTTCAAACGTTTGGTACTAAAAGTATAGTAAACCAATATTTAGTACTAAAATTCTCATTCAGTTAAACGTTTATTGTGAAAATTACATTTAAATATAACAAAATTTTCGGAAAATGACAAGATAATCACTGAAGGATTTTAAAAATAATAATAATTGGAGCGCTTAACTTAATAGCTATCAGGTCAGGTGTTTTAATGAATGCTGACTTAATCTGCTGGCCCTCACCTCCATCTCTCTTCGCAGCCGTGAAATGAAACCCACTTTTTTTTTTTTTTTCCCAACAAATGGAACCCATTTCCAAACGTCTGTATCCCCTAAACTTGATTAGTTATTTTTGGCCAACACCTAAACTTTGATAATTTATTAACAAAACGGTGGCAGGCTGATCAGGCGCTCAAAGTTTTTTGGTCGCCGCTGTTTAGACAGTGATGATAGTCTACTGCCGTTTTAAAGAGATTTAGTGGTTATTTTAGTATTTCCCAAAATTTTCATCACATTTTACAAGTTGCTATTTGAGTAAAAAAACTAATATTACAATCTAAAGAAATACAACAGACATGCTAAATCATTATATATATATAGAAAAGAGGCATCAACATAAACCACATATGTACTCTTTCACATAGTTAAACATGTACTCTTTGTAAAAAAAAACATAGTAAAACAATATAAAGTGACCATCAAGGTAAAGTAAATTCTTCATAATTATGAAGTAGTGATTTAGCTTGTCAACCATTAATCAAGAGATTAGTCGTTAATACTCCGCTGAAATTTGAGGATTGAAAAATATTCATGATGAACATTTTACTCATCACAAACTGACCTAATGTGAGTGTAAATTAGTATAAATGCATAGCATTCTATATGTATTAATACCTATAAACTAATTCACACCCACTAATCGTAATAAGTAAATGTTGGATTGCTCTTTTGAAGTTTATAAACAATCTATGCGACGGGGGAACAGAACTTTTAATAGTAATTACATGGGCTATAAGCGGGGCCCGCATATAATGGTACAAAAATCTGATTCGAGATCAATATGGGCCTGAGACAGCATGTGGGCTGGTCTCGTAGCATCCCACTATTAACGTAAAAGACCAGAGTCACCAGACTACCCTCGGTCTCTTCCTAAAAGGACAAGGATGTCGTGTCAGCTCAGAAGATCTTTCTCGTGGTTAGCCGCATAAGGCGGCGATCTGTCCCCCTCCATGCATGTGCTTAAATTTTGTCTTCTTCGATACAAACAAACAGTGATGCGATTAAATAGGATTCACGACCAAAATCCAAACAAATTAATTAAATCACCAAAAATGAGATTTGCTGCTCAATTTTTTTTTTTGGGCAAAAAAAGTTCCAATTCGAAAGTCTTAAATTCTGGAGATCAACGAAAGCTACCCGCTTTAAACATGTTGTATAAGTTTGAGCGTGAATTCCACTCATACTAAACAAGAGTATTAGTATTTAATACTTTATGTATAATATGTCCAATTCTAACAGAAAAAGGCAATGACTATATCTTTTCAAATAAAATAAGGGATATATAGTCTTCATAAGAAAAATGTCGTAGTTTTGGAATAATTCAACACCCCCCCCCCCAAAAAAAAAAAAAAAAAAAAGAATAAAGATTGCTTAGCTAACAAAGTACTTTGCAACCTCTACTGTCTAAAGTCATATATAATTATATATGGCTTCAATAATGGCATCCCTGAAAGATGAGTGATCAGGTTACTAAAATTATCTGAAACAAGTTAACTTGTATTTAGTAAACCCTGAAAATAAACATTGACTTCCCGATGAAGTGAACAAATTAAGCTATTCATTAATCAATCAAAAGTATCTACACCAGACTTAATCATTGCCAAATGTATGTTTATTCAACTTATCTTTATTTGCTCTCCTCATCACACACACACACACACACACATATATATATATATATATATATATATATATATATATATTCATGATTTGTTTCAATACTAGCTTCTATTATTAGTATTAAAATACATCCTTAATTAGTTAGTTCCTCCCATTATTAATTATCAGAATAATCTCTCCTAATTAAGGGGAATCTACATTATGTTTTATAGTAGAAATTACATTTCACATTGCGTTCAATATATATTAGTAGATAATCAAAATAGATTTGGAAGAACAAGACTTTCCTTCATTGATCAACATTTGATGTTCCTCACCTCACGTTATGTAGTATGTAGCACAGTAGTAGCTGCAGGGCCAGAGACCTAGCTAGCTACATACATGGTTCAATGAAGAAAAACGTTATTAATAGTGATTTTATATTATATATATATATATATATATATATATATATATATATATATGCATGTATAATGTTCAAAAAAATAATATAAGAGATTAAGGTGTAATATATATGAGGTCCTACCGTCCTAGACCCCCCATTTTCTAAGAAAAAACATATAATTATTTTCATTTATTAAACTTTTAAGTAAGTATTTATTTTTTTAATAAACTTCTTTACAAAAATCATAGATATGCCATTGTTGATATATATATATAAATAAAATTATAAATGTAGAAGAGAAAATTTAATGGCGAGAGAAATAAAAATAATAATTTCATACCAATATTTTTTCACTGAACCACCCCAATTTCCCGCCCAGGGAAGGGTGCAATACACATACACAAAATACATAATAATAATATCCTAAGTATCCCTCTCTCTTTATATAATAATGATCTAAATATGTGATTATATATGTGTATGATAATATACTCTATAAATTATTATGACTTTGTAACGATCGAGAAGCTTCATTCTGTCTGCGCCGGCCACCCGTTAATTAATGCCTCAGCAGCAAGCGTAGTAATCAGCCATCTGTCCATCCATGGCGGAGTCATCGCCGTTCTCCAGCATCCACAGCAGGTGCTCGAACAAGACAACCTCGCAGGACACGGCGGTGCTGTCATGGTCTTCCCCGCCGGAGCGCTCCACGAGCTCCCTGAACAAAGGGTGGTGGACGACGTCAGTGCTGACGTGGTAAAGTCGGCGGGATTTGCCGACGAAGACGGGGTAGGTGCCGGAGGAGGAGGTGTCGTCGTCGAAGCTAGCTCCGGCGGGGGAGATGGTGCTCTGGCGGCTGAGGGTGGAGGAGGAGCGGCTGAGGGAAGAGTTGAGCTTCTTGAGAACTGACTTGAGCTTCATGGGGATGCCGCCTTTCGCCATTTCTGAATTGATGATCTTAGAGAGAGATAGAAAGGTGTCAAGGGTTTTTAGAGAGAGAAAGCTTGTAAGTTTTGATGTTGAAGAAAGGAGAAGGGAAGGTTCGTATATAAAGAAAGGGTTTGTTTGAAGAGATTGGTGGGTTCAATTCAATGCTTCCTTCCATGGCTACTGTGGTGGGAGGGAGTGGGACCCCATAAAGGGGCGGCAGATGGACCCCAAAAGTTCTTGGATATGTTTTCTTTATTATATATAAATTATTATTTATTTGACTAAATATTTATTTTCGCTGAAAAACATTAACTGCTTCTTAATTATTTATTTTTTTATAAAATTATTTACGTAATTTCATATTAGACGTGTTAAGATTATGTCATTTTCAAAGTGGTATTTCTAGCGGGATTTATATTGTATTCGCTCCTTTAAGATTCACAACAATTGATTACTTTACCGGTTGATTTAAGATTTACGAGTTGGTCCAACAAGTTTTGGTGGAATATTTGCGTATTAACATTATACATATCACCTACTCGGGCTATTCTCTACCTCGGCTCAAATAACCATGGGTGAAATTTTAGACCAACTTGCTGCGGAAAAGTTATTCAAAATGAATATGGATCAAATGTTTTTTTAGAAGGCATTTTTCATGCTGTTTAGTGGCTCTGTAATAATAATAACTTATCAGAGATGGAATTTTTATGACAACAGATGAATTAGACACCATTTGCATATAGACTACCATAATAATCCATGAACCATGATGGCAGGCAGGAAATTACTATTTTTTCATGTTCATATGTGAAGAATATTAATTAGCTTTTTCATAGAGGAATTTAAAAAAAAAATGAATATTTGATTATTATGAAAATTTAGATTTTTATAGGGTACACATTTATATATGAAAAGCTATTATTTATTTATATAGTTGTTAAATAAACGTGTAAGCATATAATTTATAAGTCATATAAACTCTGCCGGTATGCGGTTGTTTCATTGGGCTATTAACGCACCTTATGCATATGGTTTTTCCAGCCATCATCTTATTCATATGTATGTTAGAAAATAATATATTAGTTTGTATATATTAGCTTCTGAAAGCGACTGGCATGTGCAAGTGCAACAACACTAGAATAGTTTAATATGAGAGTCAATACACAAAGTATAATGTACTTTATATATATTGAAAAGCATAATATTTTAGTTTTGATCGTAATAGTTCATTATATTATTATATATGAAACAATGAAAGCTTTGCTCTGAAAGTAACCGACATACAACAAAATTAGACTGAAAAATATAATAAAACATATCATTAACGTGTATATGATTGGCGGCTATAGTTCATCCTTCATATATAGACAATAAATAAAAGCCTTTTTTTTTTCTCTTTAAGTAATAAATAATGATAGTATAGCAGCATACTTTATGTGTAGTGCTCTGTTGTGTAGCTTGAAGGATTCCTTTTGGCTGTATTTACCTCTCTGATACATCATATATATATATATATATATATATATATATATATATATATATATATATATATATATATATATATATATATATATATATATATATATATATATATATATATAATATCAATCAATCATACTATAGCATTTTTTTCCCTATTTATTTAATTAATTAATGTTGTAGTAGGCCGCACCATGCATGAAAAAACTAATCAATTAAGCTTTGATAATCAAGCAACTATATTTTGACTATTAATTTTGAACTCTAGACCGGCCAAGAGTAAGACCGTTAAATTAAAGGTTTTAGGACCCGATTTTTGAGAGGCCTTATACAGGTGTGGTTTTTTTTTTTTTTTTTTTGGATTAAATATCTTATATAATTAAGTCATAATTATGAAAAATAACAGAATTAAAAGATCAAAAACTTATTTTTTTAATAAAAAATACATTTAATTATCAACTTAATGTTTAGATTAAAAAAATACGTCGAATTAAGATGTGAGTTTAGGCCTCAATTTCGAATAACCAGCCCTGCTGAACTCCTACATCAAATAATAACATGGTCTTTGCAATTCATTCGTTTGCTTGGTAAATATATATATATATATATATATATATATATATATATATATATATATATATATATATATATATTAAAAGAAACCTACATTCCAAGGATGAGTAGGACTGTTACAGTCTGCTCCTACGAGTCAACTTCAGGGCAAGCGGGACGGTTACAGTCTGCTCTCGTGAGTCACCATTCAAAGATGAGTAGGACTGTTACAGTCTGTTCCTACGAGTCAAATTCACGGCAAACGGGACGGTTACAGTCTGTTCTCGCAAGTCACCACTCAAATGATGAGTAGGACTGTTACAGTCTGTTCCTACAAGTCGCAACCGACAATCAGGATCTGAAGTTTTCCAGCTTCCTGAGAGTCACCCCCGACGAACGAAGCCTTAGTATTCAGCCTTCGCAAGTCACGCCACTAGAGACACTTCTCCAACGAACGCCACTAGAGGCTCTTCTCTGATACACGCCACTAGAGGGTTTTTCCTTATCGCTCGCTACTGGAGGCATCATCGATTAAGGTTTTACTTTATTGCACGCCACTGGAGGCTTTCTCTTGTCGCTCGCCACTGGAGGCATCATCGATCAAGATTTTACTTTACTGCACGCCACTGGAGGCTTTACTTTACTGCACGCCACTGGAGGCTTTACTTTTCCGCACGCCACTGGAGGCTTTACTTTTCCGCACGCCACTGGAGGCTTTACTTTCTACATCGCCAACAGGGGCACGCTAATGGAGACACCGCCAATAGGGGCACCGCCGACAGAGGCTCTACTTTTTGCACTTTCCGAAATAAGCCAGTAGTTTCCTTGAAGATTCGAAGACTCAAAAGAAGATATACTTCCCAACCAAAATTAGTGTTTACTCGTCTTTGGACAAATCCCCTCGAACACGTTCTACGGGAATTCGCCCAAAGAGGGGCAAGCTGTAAACACCTAATTTTGGTCCACGCGTAGCACGTTCAAAATGTCATATGTGACGTGTAAAAAAAAGGAAGTATTTAAATATGGAGAGTCGCAAAGTTTCCAAAGATAGGACTGGCTTAAATTAGGATAGTTATTTGTATTTATTGCAGGGAATATTTGTTGAATATTTTCTGAATATTTAGCATTTATTGTTAGAATAAATCAACAATATTTATTTCCTAGTTAGAATAGTCACTAGGTATTATAAATAGAGTTGTAATTTACATTGTATGGAACAACAGAAAATAAACAATAAAAATATTATTCCTCCTTGATTTTTGTGCAAGGCATCTTCTCTCTCTCAATTTTTATTTTTCCTCGTCCTTCTCCTTCCAGTGCTTCGTCCGGTGTCCATCTACGGAGATTCGTCGGAGCTTTGCCGCCAGTTGTTGCCACGGTGGTCCTGCCTTGCCGTCGTCTCGGACTGCCGGAGTCACTGCTGGAGCTTTGCCCGTGTGCTGTGCGAGCTACAACATGTCCCTCTGTTGCCGACCGGATCTCGCTGCGCCGCCGCTGCTGCTGCCTGGACCTTCGCCTTCTCCTCGTCGGTGCACCCCACGGCGTCCAGCCACCACCTTTACCATCACTGACCACTTGCTTTCTAATATTGGCAACGGAACGACCCTCCATCGGCTCCGACCTCCTTCTCACCGACCTCTCTCGCACGACACCAGTAGCTCGACTCACCACTCCGCCCCGAGCTTCGCCCTGATCCCACCGTTCCTCGCCGAACTCCGAAGGCCGTCGCTGCTGTAGCTGGTGCCCTGGTCGTCTTGCTATTGCTGGTTCAACTATTGCCTTATTTGAAGTTTGTCTTGTTGTAGGTAAGTATATTTCTTATTTATTCTTTTTATTGGTAATAATTGTTTCTTCTTTATTCATTTATTAATTATTGTCGTTATATTAATATTATATATATCATATAGAATGGCCAAAAAGAATACATATCATCTAGACATGGATAGACACATGACGTAGGTTTATTAGTAGTGTAGGTGTAGACTTAGTTAATGTATTATGTGTGTTAAGTGCATCGTATGGTAGTTTGATTAAGGACGTTTTTAGTAATTTTAGTGCTTTGGGTTTCCACTTGGTTAAGTAGTAATTCAATTTGCTAAAATTATTTTATAACCGGTAAAACCTAGTGAAATAAATTTAAAATTACATAGACTGTTTTTTTTAAACATGAAATTATATGCATAGGTGGCAAATAAGTTAATTGAGTACCGAAAGGGCGTAATTAAAAATTATTATTTTTAATTCGTAACAGAACCCCTGAACTCGAATTTCTGATCGTAGACCGATTTTATACCTAGGTGTTTAATCTGTTATTCGCTTAGGTAATTTAGGATTCTAGTTAGCCTTAATTAACTAGTGGCGACTCTTTCAAAATCCGCGTTTTCAAAACGTAATTCGCCCTACATCAGATTTTAGGTCCGACAATTTGGCGAATCTGCTGGGGACTTAGAGGGTTCGGGCTCATTATATTTGCTTATTGCCATGTTTTTTTGAGTTTTTTTATATTTTATTATCGTCACCATTCTAACTTTGTTTTTTTTGTGTGACAGGTACATATTTTTAGAGTTATTAACTAACGTTTTCTTTTTTGTGGCATTATTTGAATTCGCACACACTCCACTTTAGAATAATCTCCAAAACGCCTAAAACCCAGGGCGACTAGGAACCCTGGAGGTTTAGTACGGTACGACCGGAGCGGCTGGGTCGCCGGTACGACTCGGAAAAACTCCACTCGCTTGTGAAGGTCTCGTGATCCCTTTGATGGGGGGAGGAAACCACCTTGTCGGGAACCTATCAGTGGAACCTACATTGTAGAGCAAAGCCACACATTTTTTTACCCCCCCTAACATGTTGTGTTTTATCCGTGTTTTTTGTTGTAAAAAAAGTTATCGGGAAAACTGTAAGTTTTTTTTTTAACTGTGTAACTTTTATTCTCATACATTCACCTAACTGCATTTAAAACAAAAAATTCAGCTAAGTAGTTAATCATTTAGAAATTTTCTTTTCGAACATGCATTTTGTATGCATTGTTTTTATTAAAAAAAACCTCTTAGCTGAATTTTTTTTTTATTTCAAACTTGCGTTTCATACGTATTATTTTTTTCTTAAAAAAATTCTTCAGGTAAGTTGTAATTTTGGTTGCGTGTCGCATATGCAAAAAAAAAACATTTTAGAAAAAAATGCAATTCCTCTTTAGCTATTAGAGCTTCTAATTTCGAACGTGCATTTCATATGCATCATTTTTAAAAAAACTTTTTACCTGAATTGTTTTATTTTTAATAATGCATCTAATATGCATTAATTTTAAAAAAACTTTTTAGATGAATCGTAAGCTCTCTTAGTTTTAGGGCTCTTTGTTTAATAAAACATTTTTCCTGATTTTTTTTTTTCCAAAAGACGTGCATCTCATATGCATTATTTTCGAAAAACCTTTCAGGTAAATTATAATTTTTCTTAGTTGTAGAACTATCATTTTTAAGTTTGCATCTTGTATTTATTTTTGTGCATCTCATATGCATCCTTTAAAAAAAAAAACTTTTCACTTGATTTTTTTTTTTTTTAAGTTTGAGCAACCAAGATGCATTGAATTTTTCCTCGTTAAAAAAACATAAAACAAAAAAAATTTCAGATAACTTGTAAATTTTCTTAACTGTAGAAATTTCACATCAAGTAAGCATCTCATGTACATCTCATAGGCATTGTTTTAGGAAAAACAATTCTTTTTTTGATAGATTGTAAATCTTCTCTTAGTTGTTGAGCATTGCACTTGCATTTGTTTTTATAAAAAAATTTACCTGGATTTTTCATTTTGTACATACATTCCATATGTGTCATTCAGGTAAACCGGTTGTAAGTTGTAAGTTTCTTATCAGTAAAACTTTAACTTTCGAGCATGCATGAGCATTTAAAAAAAATCAAAGCGTCATTCGTTTTTATCCAATGTGTATTGCACTTTTTCGGCTAGATCGTCTCAACATTCGCGTGAGTTAGCGTTTTAAAAAAGATATCTGATTCTATTTTTTGAGGAAATAATGTGCGGTTGAGTGTGACCATTAGAGTTTAAATAAAGGACAATAAAATCTTTTTGAAAAAAATTTTGTTTTGAACATCTGTCCTGCGTTTGAGCCAGATAGTGCACTCAGCGAACTCCATGCTAGTGCTAAACACCTTAGATCATAAATTTTGATTCTTTCTGAAATGTAATCAAAATTACGAAATGAATGACATTAGAAGTTTTCCGAAAAATCATGCATGACTTCTTTTATTATTTATACTAACTTACATGTTTGGTCTTTTCAGGTACCCTTGGTTAGGTATCCCGCACATACAAGTTGTGTCGGCCAAAAGGGGCAACATAAAAAGAACGTGCAGTCATCCAGTAGCACGAAGAATAAATTGCGCACTCGGGATATCCAACAATCAGGTACGATGAATTGTACTTGATTTTTCCTTGAGATTCAAGTGTCCCTACTCTTTTTGCAGATCAGACGACCACTTCGACGAGGTCGCATCCACGTGAAATGTGATTGCTTCAAAGAAATTCCATGCTAAAATTTCACCTACCATGTGTGGAATTCATACGCGTCCCCTAACCAAGCCGTACATCTGTTTTACGGCGAGGTCTAAACCAGTCGGCGGTAACCAAGGGGCATCTCCCGTTGAGATAGAACATGTCCGAATATGGAAAATATCAGGAGATCATCGAGTGTCCCCAGAAGATTCAATGTGCCGATCAATGATCGTTTGAGATGTCAAGCAAATGAAGCATTATTGTTTGTGCCTTCTGTAAGAGGTTCAGGGGCATTTACTTTCCGGCAGGTGTTCATATACAAGTTGTGATTTCTAGATGGAGCAGGAAAATCAGGACATGCAACAGATCCATTCACATATTGAGCAAATTTCCATTAAAGATATCAGGCACCCAGGTAAGAGAAGTCGTGATCAATTTTCTCCCCGAAATTTGATTTTTTTTCCTTACTCATTGTGCAGCTCGGATAATCATCCGAATCAAGGCCCCTGAATTGCACATCACGTGCACGAACATTTGATCGCCGAACGTTCGAGGTCAACCGCCGAGTTTGTCCCAGATATTTCAGACCGTTTTCATATGTGGCCTTCCTGGCCAAACTCCACGTCATCCATGTGTGATCCTCAACCAAGTCATACATTCTTCATGCGGCGAAGTCTAAAATTGGTCAGTGTTAACCGTGGGGCATCCCCATATGAGATTGGGCAATAGCCAGGGCACTTGAGAAGCCAAGAAAAGAAATCATTGCCTATGTCATCCATTGTCGTAGGGTTAATCTAGGGCGTCGACAAGACCAATATGTTTTGACTCAATCACTTGAGTCATTCTCTAGAAGATGTTTGAATTAGAAATTTCAGATTTGCCATTAGGGGCATGTACATAATTTGTTGTTGATTATTTTCGCTAAATTTTTTTTTAAAAAAAAAAAAAAGAAATAGCAAAAAAAAAAAAAAAAGCAAAAAAAAATAATAATAATAATAAATCATTTTCTTTAGGGTCACAGCCGCCCTTTAATCGGCTACAGAAAAATAAAGAGAGTTTTTATGTAAATTTTGTGAGAGCAGTGAAAAATAGAAGGGTCACAGTTGTCCCTAAATCAACTACATAAATAAAGGGTCTCAGTCGTCCCTAAAACGACTACAAAAAAGGGCCACAGCCACCCTTCAAATGGCTACAGATAAAGAGCGCTCCTGCCACATCAAAAGCGGGAAACAGGTAAAAGGGCCACAACCACCCTTCAAATGGCTACAAATAAAAGAGTGACCCCGCGAACCCTGTGAGGGAGGGAGAATAAAAAGGGCCACAGCCACCCTTAAAATGGCTACACAAAAAAAGTAATCCCGCAAACCTGGTGAGGGCGGGAAAATAAAAGAAAGGGTCATAGTCGTCCCTCTAAATGGCTACAATCAAAAGAGCTCTCCCGGAACATCGATGGCGGGTATTAAGTGAAAGGGCCACAACCACCCTCAAAATGGTTACATACAAAGAGTGTTTCCCATCAGAGATGAATAATGAAGGGCCACAGCCACCCTCCAAATGGCTACAAATCAAAAGAGCTCTCGCAACATTGAAGACGGTGAGAAAAAGGTCACAGCCACCCTCCGAAGGGCTACAAATTACTCCCGCATCTAGGCGGAAAATAAAGTACGGGTCACAGCCACCGTTTAATCAGCTACCAAACAAAGAGTGCTTCCGCTAGGTTGAAAACTCGAAAGGGCGACCTAGGCAAAATCGGGAAATGAGAGGCATGGTTGCAAGTTCAGGAGTTGCAATCATGGCAAAAAGAAAAAATAAAAAAATTGAGGGGCACGGTCGAAAATCTCTCAATCAGCCGTGGCAAAAGGAGAGAAAAAAAGAGAAATTCTCAATAAAAAAAAGAAGAAGAAAAAAGAAAAAGATCCCACTAAGTTTTCGCACCCTGCGCAATTTAGGCAAAAATTAGGGACAAACATTCATGCGCCTGGGTATAATCTACGGTACAGCATCTTCCAAAGTCAACTTCACGACAAGCGTGACGGTTACAGTCTGTTCTCGCGAATCACCATTCAAGGACGAGTAGGACTGTTACAGTCCGTGCCTACGAGTCAACTTCACAGCAAGCGAGACGGTTACAGTCTGCTCTCACAGGTCGCATTCCAAGGATGAGTAGGACTGTTACAGTCTGCTCCTACGAGTAAACTTCAGGGCAAGCGGGACGGTTATAGTCTCCTCTCGTGAGTCACCATTCAAAGATGAGTAGGACTGTTACAGTCTGTTCATACGAGTCAAATTCACGGCAAACGGGACGGTTACAGTCTGTTCTCGCAAGTCACCACTCAAATGATGAGTATGACTGTTACAGTCTGTTCCTACAAGTCGCAACCGACAATCAGGATCTGAAGTTTTCCAGCTTCCTGAGAGTCACCCCCGACGAACGAAGCCTTAGTATTCAGCCTTCGCAAGTCACGCCACTAGAGGCACTTCTCCAACGAACGCCACTAGAGGCTCTTCTCTGATACACGCCACTAGAGGCTTTTTCCTTATCGCTCGCTACTGGAGGCATCATCGATTATGGTTTTACTTTATTGCACGCCACTGGAGGCTTTTTCTTGTCGCTCGCCACTGGAGGCATCATCGATCAAGATTTTACTTTACTGCACGCCACTGGAGGCTTTACTTTACTGCACGCCACTGGAGGCTTTACTTTTCCGCACGCCACTGGAGTCTTTACTTTTCCGCACGCCACTGGAGGCTTTACTTTACATCGCCAATAGGGGCACGCTAATGGAGGCACCGCCAATAGGGGCACCGCCGACAGAGGCTCTACTTTTTGCACCTTCCGAAATAAGCCAGGAGTTTCCTTGAAGATTCGAAGACTCAAAAGAAGATATACTTCCCAACCAAAATTAGAGTTACTCGTCTTTGGACAAATCCCCTCGAACACGTTCTACGGGAATTCGCCCAAAGAGGGGCAAGCTGTAAACACCTAATTTTGGTCCGCGCGTAGCACTTTCAAAATGTCATATGTTACGCGTAAAAAAAAAGGAAGTATTTAAATATGGAAAGTCGCGAAGTTTCCAAAGATAGGACTGGCTTAAATTAGGATAGTTATTTGTATTTATTGCAGGGAATATTTGTTGAATATTTAGAGTCTATTTTCCGAATATTTAGCATTTATTGTTAGAATAAATCAACAATATTTATTTCCTAGTTAGAATAGTCACTAGGTATTATAAATAGAGTTGTAATTTACATTGTATGGAACAACAGAAAATAAACAATACAAATATTATTCCTCCTTGATTTTTGTGCAAGGCATCTTCTCCCTCTCAATTTTTATTTTTCCTCGTCCTTCTCATTCCAGTGCTTCGTCCGGTGTCCATCTACGGAGATTCGTCGGAGCTTTGCCGCCAGTTGTTGCCACGGTGGTCCTGCCTTGCCGTCGTCGTCTCGGACTGCCGGAGTCACTGCTGGAGCTTTGCCCGTGTGCTGTGCGAGCTACAACATGTCCCTCCGTTGCCGACCGGATCTCGCTGCGCCGCCGCTGCTGCTGCCTGGACCTTCGCCTTCTCCTCGTCGATGCACCCCACGGCGTCCAGCCACCACCTTTACCATCACCGACCACTTGCTTTCTAATATTGGCAACGGAACAACCCTCCATCGGCTCCGACCTCCTTCTCACCGACCTCTCTCGCACGACACCAGCAGCTCGACTCACCACTCCGCCCCGAGCTTCGCCCTGATCCCACCGTTCCTCGCCGAACTCCGAAGGCCATCGCTGCTGTAGCTGGTGCCCTGGTCGTCTTGCTGTTGCTGATTCAACTATTGCCTTATTTGAAGTTTGTCTTGTTGTAGGTAAGTATATTTCTTATTTATTCTTTTTATTGGTAATAATTGTTTCTTCTTTATTCATTTATTAATTATTCTCGTTATATTAATATTATATATATATCATATAGAATGGCCAAAAAGAATACATATCATCTAGACATGGATAGACACATGACGTAAGTTTATTAGTAGTGTAGGTGTAGACTTAGTTAATGTATTATGTGTGTTAAGTGCATCGTATGTTAGTTTGATTAAGCACGTTTTTAGTAATTTTAGTGCTTTGGGTTTCCACTTGGTTAAGTAGTAATTCAATTTGCTAAAAATTATTTTATAACCGGTAAAACCTAGTGAAATAAATTTAAAATTACATAGACTGTTTTTTTTAAACATGAAATTAAATGCATAGGTGGCAAATAAGTTAATTGAGTACCGAAAGGGCGTAATTAAAAATTATTATTTTTTATTCGTAACAGAACCCCCGAAATCGAATTTCTGATCGTAGACCGATTTTATACCTGGGTGTTTAATCTGTTATTCGCTTAGGTAATTCAGGATTCTAGTTAGCCTTAATTAACTAGTGGCGATTCTTTCAAAATCCGCGTTTTCAAAACGTAATTCCCCGTACGTCAGATTTTAGGTCCGACAATAGGTGAACATGACCATCCCCATTGCTTATACCCTTGGTCTAACTCAACCGGTTTCCAAAGACGTGGTCACTTGGCCGTTTTCTTTGGCTCTACGCTCGTACGCCGGGAAGCGAACATTGAGCTAGAACTTAGGTATAAGTTCTGAGTTCGAGAGGATACTTTGGGTGCCTCTTCATAAGACACCCGGGATCAATCACACGCTCAAGGTGAAGAAGTATGCGCCCTTTGAATCATAAGGATTCTAGCTAGCACAACTGAGCATGACCCCGTTGTCGAACATGGAACGCGTAGTATGAAGCACGCGTCGATAGCACACCTGGGCAAGCCAGGGATGGGATATGTCAATCATGCTATCGCATAGTCTTTATTATGGCCCTGAATGTGATTTTAATGATGGACAGAGTCTAACACGGCGATTTACAAAACAAAGATTAAGTCATGCTATAAGCGTGACCAAGTTATCGTTTCGTTTAACCAGGTTTATCCCCCTGGTTCTTAGCCAATCTTGCTGTGGTAGAGGTTCCCCTCTCCTACAAGATGACTGTGCCTGTGTGACGAGGCAAGGTTCACATCCGACATAAATTTGGTGGAAGAGTTTTACCTCTTCCTACGACTTAGTTTATAGACTGTAAAATCCGATGTTATTTATCATTATGACGTCGATAGATCATATACTCAATTTGCAATTCTTTTATTCAGTCGAAATATTATTTCAAATGTCAAAATGTCATCACTCATACAAACCACTTATTAAGCCCTACGTAATCCAAGCAGTTTTACGTGTTTTTCGAAAATTTCTCTACGTAATGGCTTAGTTAATGGGTCTGGGACCATATTTTCTGTGGGCAAGTATCCTAAAGCGATTATATTGTCTTCCACAACTGATTTGGCATAATTCTATTTCACATCAATGTGTTTGGTCCTACTATGGTACTTTGGATTCTTAACCGCTGTAATGGTTTGCTGACTGTCGGAGTATACCTTCACAGGTTTGCTCTTCCTGTCAGTGCCAATTAATGTAGTAAGAAGCCTTTTCAGCCAGACTGCTTCTTGTGTGTTTTTAGAAAGGGCAACGAATTCTGATTCCATAGTGGAAAGCGCGACACATGATTGCTTCTTGCTTACCCATGATATGGCAGCATCAGCAAGGAGGAAAACTCCCCATGTGGTGGACTTACGATCGTCCGGATCGCCACCATGGTCGGCGTCACTATAACCAGACAATTCGATTTGCCTGCCCTTTTAGCACAGAACATAGTCGGTAGTACATTTTAGTTATCTTATAATTCGTTTAATAGCCTTTAATTGTTGATAGTCAGGATCTGTTTGGAATCTTGCTACTAGGCCCACAACGTAACAGATCTCTGGCCGAGTACATAGCATGGCGTACATTAAACTTCCTACCATGCTTAGATACTCTGCATTCTTCATCTGTTCACACTCCTGCTTGTTCTTTGGGCCATCACGCTTCGACAGCGCGCACCTGAACACAACCGGCTTATCCACAGGTTTAGCATCGAGCATTCTGAATCTTTTCAACAGTTTTTTAATATATGATTCTTGAGATAGACACAATCTCCGGCCGGCACAATCTCGGAAAATTTTAATGCCTAAGATGTACGTAGCCTCTCCCATGTCTTTCATCTCAAATGCTGATGATAATCAGGACTTTGATTTGTTAATGAAACTCACATCGTTTGCAGCAATGAGTATGTCATCTACGTATAAGGTTATGATGACATATTTAGACCCGGAGGTCTTGGTGTAAACGCAGGGATCCTCGTGAAGATTCACAAATCCGTTTCCGACGATTTCCTCGTGGAATCTGTGATACCATTGCCAAGATGATTGTTTAAGAATGTAAATAGATCTTTGGAGTTTGCAAACTTTACGTTCTTTGCCAGGAGTAATAAAACCCTCTGGCTGCTCCATATAGATCTCTTCCTCCAGGTTTCCATGGAGAGATGCGGTCTTTAACATCCATTTGATGCAGGCTCGTGATCGAGGCTTGCAATAAGGGCAAGGATGGCCCTAACTGTGGTGTAACGCACAATTGGTGAGTATGTTTCATCAAAGTCCTTTCTGTGAATTTGGGTATATCTTTTTGCTATCGTTCGAGTTTTGCACCACTCAAATTTTCCATCAGTAGTGAATTATAAAATTTCACTTTCTAGCTCTGTGGTTAGCAGATTAATCAACTGAAGACCAAAACTGAATACGTTCTAATTTAGGCATTTTCATCCTCCATTGTTTTCCTCATTCCGACGTTTGAGGTTCTTCCAATACTTGCTGAACCGTCACTGGTTCGTGAACGAATTTCTCACTTGATGGGATACTTCTTAAAAGAATTTGGTTGCCTTAGACTAAGTCTAGGCTTGATAATCTCATCTTAAGTCTGATCGTTACTCCCACTCGGAATAATGCTTCTTTTCGGAGCATTACTCCCACTGGGAACAATGGCGGTGCTTGAAATTTTTGGTCTACAACTTTCTTAGAATGACCTCTTGGTCTCAGGATTTTACCTCCGAGATTTATTCCTTGATCTCTAGGATCTGGAATCAAGTTAGTCATTTCCTCCCACTAGGAATAATGGGCAGTGGTGACGACTATTGGATTTTCATCCAATGGTTCAACATTATGATTATCAGGTCCGACTTGATTCGCATTAACATTTAGTGATGATTATGTGAGGGGGAGTGAGCCCTCCCACTGGATTTATTATGAGGACGTTTCCATCATCATTTACCATGTCATTCACTAATGCATTCACTATATCATTCTCCCACTCGAAGTAAGTGGGACCTGAGAATTTCCGTTATCCATTTTGATCTGATCAGTACTTTAGTTCGTTTCGTTCCGCAAAGCATTGGAAGTCCATCCTCAAATTTCTATAATGTTTCATGCTCGACCACGTTACCATTAATCCAAGTTAATCTTAAACTTGTATTCTTTAAGTGTAGACCGTACTCTTGATAAATACATGTTTAATGTGCAAATTAATGCTGCTTTATAATAAGGATTCACCCGTATCATTTCTTAGCTTTTTAAGGTAACGCTCCAACCGATTTTATTGGAACATAGTGTTACATTAATATGAATCAACTTAATTTCATTCCGTAAGAATAATTAATGTTGAGTTCTAACATAATATAATTTTAAATTTTTTTTCTAAGTATTTAATAATATGATTGCTTAGGCAAATTTTTCGTTAAAGGCTTATAGTGGGAGTGTCAATTTACTGACCACTTCCTTTCGTTTATCAACCCATCCAGAGACTTATCCACCTCATGGACCATGCATTTGAGCTCGTGCTTAATGCTATAGTTGATGTACTACTCGATCGTAGTAGCATTAAAGCGTACTTCTAACCATGGTAATCATCAAAGAGTTATTTCCAAAGGTTTACAAACGAAAATTCAGCATTCATACATTAAAACACTTCATTATTAAATTTGTACTTTTAAAACGATGTGTTCCGTCTTTCGAGGTACACGCGCGTATGGCGCATAAAACCAGTTTTATTCCGTGGTTTAAATCGTTTCATTTTCAAATTTAACTTAATCGGTTTGAACATGTTTTAATTATTATGCAAATAATAAATGGAGTACTAACAAATAAGAATTACTAAATCTTTCGATTTAGCTACGCAATTGATGGGTATGTTCAGTTCAGTTGTACCGACTGAGATGACGGAGTATGTGAGTCGTTTCGTTTTATTCCTCCACTTTACCTGGTCGAAATTTTGGTCCTAACCCGTTGGTTTGTATTTCGTTTCGGATCGTTCTCGTTCAACCGAGACGTTAAATTGATTAAGCAAATTGAGCTTCGAATCGAGCAACAATTACTTTATTCAATAATTCCGAATCTCAAAATAACCAAATTTTTAGAAACGAACAACGAACGATAAATGACAATGGTATAGTTCTTGATATGAAATTTACATATTTGATCCATGATTCTGGCGCATATAGTCAAGAACTTTGAGTCATGTTGAACATCTCGTCTGAGTAAATTCACGAGTGAATCACTTCAAATGATCTGTGTCCGTATAAAACATTTTAAGCTTCATACACATGACCTACGAGGCGTATTTGAGACGCACTTTATCAACGGGGTTTAACCCACCAGTTTATCGTTTATGACTTATTCGGTCCAGTTCTCTTCTTGCTATGCGGATCATGGTTCACTTCTCTCGAACTCACTATGGTGAGCAGATAAGGTTTCCCTTTCACTGCTGTGGTTACTGTATTTGATTAGGCTCAAGGTTATTGAGTCCTGTCAATATCAGACAACCATGTACATCCTTTCCATGTTGACCTTCCATCCCGATGCGGGTTTTACGCCGACATCCATGGAAAGAGAGAAGATCATCTCATTCAACCGAAACATTTCAAGCGTTTGAATCCTTGCTTCCACTGAGGCGGATGCGAAGGAATACTAAGCTACGACATTGTCTGTTTCCAATTGAAGTCTTCTTCAACCCCGTTTTACCGAGGTCGAATGTATCACCATATCTGCGTTCAGATCATCAAAGAACCTACTCCAATTCTTGGGGAAACAAATTATCACATTCATTTCTCATTGTCAAAATTATACAAATTACTATATTCATCCGTAGGTGTCCTCTCCAATTTTCGGAATCGTAGTTGAGAGTTCAACAAACACTCCAATTTTATTCATCATAATTAATACCATCAAGATTGCGAGTAATATCGAATCGCACTAATTGAGCCAACTCACACATTGATGATTATGCAAATTAGGAAGACAATAACATTTTGAAAGAATTGCAAACATCGGATTATCTATTAAGATGGAATACGACGAATAGTGATCCTTCAGTCACTAAACCAAAACGGCCGCCAGTAAATCGAGGGAAGGGGGTGTTGTGAAAGAGTTCACACTATCGTCGTCTTCAATCCAATAAATCAGTCTTTTGAAAACGATTATTATTTTGCAAATTATCGGAACGGGAATTTTTAAACAAGCATACCCGATCTTGGCTTTCCCATGGCCCTTTTTGATTTTGTAAAATTATACGATAATTTACGCATACATAATGCTATATCACGCCATAAACATAGAACAAACCAAAACAACATGCTTACGCGTCATGCGTCTAATGTTCCTTAGCATAATTCTACTTAAAGTAAATTACCACATGCTTTCATTCATGAACATTATAGTATACATGTCAAAACATGCTACTACCGCATACATCATGCATAATTGGCAACTGGTATTTTCAGTTTTAAAAACGTTTTGAAAATATTAGGGGCTGATTTGCAATTCATGCTTACAATCTTATTATGCGAAATATCTAGACATGGATTCTAGGCACTTTCAATCAGCATAGAATGTCTATCCTATTGCGCAAACCATATATTTAAATCCCAGAGCTCAATGCTCGCAATATATTATCCAGCTAGCTTGACTAAGTCAAGACGACAGTTCTAATATATATATTTTGCAGAAAGTAAACAATTGCAATTCAGCCCACTAATTTAATCCAGTCCCAAAAATATGCATATCCGAGATCCATCCCCATAATCGTAACCAGGTATTAGGGTTTTATCCGAAAACGTGTTAAAACGTAAACCCTAAGAGCACTGTTTAGGTTAACTTTTTAAAGTTCGAAAACATCTTGGATTTAAAATTTGACATCCTATTTTGTTGAACATTTAAAATTTTCGAAAAATTTTAAATTTTGGTTTGGCCCAATTTAAAATCCGGTTTGAGTCGGTCCGATTTTAAAAATCCGGTTTGGTCTGAAACGGTTCAATAAAATAAGATTGTGGTTCGGTTCATCACTCGAAACCAGTTAGGTTTAGATTCACTTAGTTACATTGGTTCGACCCGACCCGACTAGGTCGACCCGATTAAGAAAAACCCGGATTGGTTTAACCCGTTCCGGTTTTGCAAATTGGACCGGCCCAATAAACCTATAGGGTTCGGCCGAAACATTTCTTTTGGGCTAAATAGAGTTTTAAAGTACTATAAAAAATTAACTTAGCCCACAAGAAACATTAATTATGTAAAATAATTTCCAATATTGCTAATATATATATAAAATTCGGCACTTATATATTATTAATATATATAAATATTGTCAAGATTCTATCTTTAAGATATAAATCAATTAACAATATATATATATATATATATAATTATTGTCAAATATATATTTAGGGATAAAATATATAGACAATATATCTTCTTAATTTTTTTAAGTAACCAAATCCTATCAATATATCTTTATCCCTATCTTTTAGCTAAATATATTGATAGTTTATATATTTTACTATATAATGTGAATCTTTCCTTATCTTTCCAAATTATAGATATATTGTCTCCTTTTAATAAAATTAAAATATGGTAACATATATATCTAACCTAGGCCGATCGAATTTTTCTTTCTTGCACCCTAAAAATTAAATTTTTTACCTAATAATTCACCTAGGGTTTCGGCCATAACGCCAAAAATTGGAAAAATTGTCAAATTTTAAGATCAGACACTATTATGATCATGAATCCAAAAAGTGTTCTTGATAAAACTCATCGTGTTCTTGAAGATCATGAACATCAAACTTAAATTTAAACATGAATTTTTGGTTTTAATCTATAAAAACATGTAAATTCCGAAAATTTTAAGTTTTTAAAGATCAAACATATGAAATTTGTTTAAAAATTTCGGATTACTCATGGTGTTCATCATAAAATTTCGGTTTTGTATAAAATTTTCAAGAACATCAGTTTATCAAAAATTCTAGAACTCCTGACACAAGCTCTGATACCACTGTTGGATTACGGGGACGTAATACTACAGAATGCTAAACGTGTACTAGTAAGTAATCTAATTACGCAGCGGAATAATGTACACATACCTCAATAGCTTTCCTGCCCAAGAACGTTGTGGAGGGAGTTCTGATCCTCCGGCCGGAACCCGTACAATTTCTTCGTGAGAAGAAGTTCTACGCGGTATAAGCTCCACAGTAAATCCTCTGATCGATTCTTCAACGGGGACAGAACCTCGGACTGATGTGCACCGAAAATCTCTACTAAGGGGTGAAAGGGTTTCTCTCAAGTTCCTCAATGGAGGGACTTATTAATTTGATTGATGTGTTAAACCCCTTAGGAGACCCCCTATATATAGCATTGGTGGAGTGGACAAAAGTCCACTCCAACCAATGTGGTACATGGTTCGGCCGAACCATGCTTACTAAGGGGGATGCCCAATTTTGGGCCTCCCATGTCAATTAGGGATTGGGTCTTGGCCCAATTAACCTAATATGAAAATTACCTAATTAACTTAGGTAATTTCCTTAACATTAACGGGCTACCAATTACGGCGCCACGTCACCACATGCTAACACCATTATCACAAGCTAATTTAAACATGTATCCTCTAAGAATATTCATCATACTCCTGTTCAAATATTTGTTAAATGCGCATCTTAATGTCTCATGATGATAAGAATTGACTCATTATCACTCCTTTTAGCTTTTATGGCCACGTGTTTGACCGATTTTGTCGATGAAGTGTGTTATCGATGCAAATGTCTTGCCAAATTCTCGCTCAAGGCATTTAGTCGGAGAGTAATTTTACCGACATCATCCTTTTCATTGGCTAATTCATCCCAAAGACTTGGTCATCTTTGAACTCTGCATTGGGCTTTCACCTTATGCAATAGTTTATACTTTACGAGTTCGTGGTAGCTTGTGAAGCATACCACTTTTCATTGTGTAAGCATTGAATGAATTATTCCCAAAAAGAGAGAGGCTAATAAAAAATTCAACATTAAAACACTTCATCATTAAATTCATACTTTGAAAACGATGTGTTCCGTCTTTCGAGGTACACGCGCCCGTGGCGCCTATTCCAGGTTTAACCCATGCTTTAAATCATTTCGTTTCCAAAATTCAATTTAATTTAATCCAATCGGTGTCAAACATGTTCATCATTACGTAATTTTTCATATAATGGAGTACTAACAAATAAGAAAGAAATAAATCGGTCTGCCCTAAGAACTACGCAATCGATGGATATTAATGGTATTTTGATGTTCCTCGATATTTAGATGAATGAGTGTGAGTATTCATGTTTGATCCGACCATCTTGGTGGATATTTCGCTTTTAACTTCGGTTCGGATCGATCCCGTTTTATTGGGTCGATTAATTTTGATAAGTAGATCTCATTTCAAATCGAATGGAAACTACGTTATTCAATAATTCTGAATCTTAACCAACCAAAATTCAAAAATTAAACGAAAAAAATAAGAGAATCAATGACAATTGGTCTGTTTTAAGATTTTCGACAAAGCTGTAAGAGATAAAGGTAAAGCTCCAATGGTGATGGGCGCTGTAAATGGTAGCCCATTATATGTATAGGTTACCTAAGTAAATTGGGTATATGTCACATTAGGACATTGGGCAGACCCAAATCCCAATTGACATGAGAGGCCCAAAATTGGGCCTCCCTATACAACATGGCCGACCGAATTTAAGGAGGAGGTAAAGTGGACTTCTGTCCACTTTACTCCTCCTATATATATGGGGAGTTAAGGGTTTTATTAAGGTTAATCACAATTCCCTTTAAGTGGTGTTTTGAGAGAAAACGCTTCCCCCAGAAACACCTACATCGGCCGAACCACATATTCACCAAGGGTGTGCCAATTTGCTTTCTAGCAAACACTCCAGAGATCTGTCCCTTGCCAAGAATCGATCAGAGGCTTTGCTGTGGAGAATATACCACGTAGGGCTTCCTTCACAAGAACCCCTACGGGTGGTGACCGGAGGATCGTGAACTCCCTCCTGCAAGGATCTTGGGTTTATGGACAACTATAGAGGTATGTTCGAATCTTCCGCTGCGTAATTTCGATTACTAGCATCTAGCATGTACCATGATTTAGTTTCCGTATTGATTACTCCCCGTAATCTAATAGTGGTATCAGAGTCTGTGTTAGGAGTTCATGATTTTGATAAATTGGTGTTCTTGAAAATTTATAATTTTGGACCGAAATTTTTAAAAAGGGATTTTAAAATTTCGAATTTTAGGGTTTATGATGGTCCGAAATTTTCATGATGTTCTTAGGTAATTTGATGTTCATGATCTTCAAGAAAAAGATGATATTTATCAAAATCAAACATAGGATTGTAGATCTTATTAAAATTTGACCACTTTTTCCCAATTTTGTGTTTTTGGCCGAAAACCCTAGTAATTTACTAGGTGAAAATTTTAATTTCTTGGTCACTAAGTAAGGAATTTCGGCCGAAACTTTTAAAAATAATATTGTTTAGCATATTTTAATTTTTATTCTAGGTAACAATATATCGATAATTTGGAGCATAAGAATACATTCACATTAATATATAGAAATATATATATAACTATCAATATATCTAAATATTTAAATAAGTTAAATATATTATTGATAGATTTTAGTTACCTAAAAGATTGAGAAAATGTATTGCCAACAAATGTTTCCCTATTTAAGATATTGACAATAAATAATATATATATTTATAAATGTATGCCGATTTATATATATTGTTGATTGATTTAATCTTAAAGATAGAATCTTAACAATAAATATATATATTTTTATAATAGGTCCGAAATTTATATATATATTATTAATATTGGAAATTATTTTATATAATTAATGTTACTTGGTGGCTATGCTAAATATTTTTTTTTGGACTTTAAAACCCTACTTGGGCTACAAGTAAACATTTCGGCCTAACCTTTTAAATTTTAATTATTGGGCCGGTCCAATATGTCAAACCGGGACGAATTTAAATTGAACCGGGTTTTCTCAATCGATTCGACCTAATTGGGTCGGGTCGGACCGGGGTAACTAAGTGGATCTAACCGAACCGGTTTGAGTGTTGAACCGAACATAACCCTATTTTTATTGGACCGGTTTGGACAGAACCATATTTTAAAATTAAAACCGGACCGAACCGAACATGATTTTTTTCGGACCGGAACCGAACAAGACTTTCTGGACTGAACCGAACAGGACCAAATCGGACCGAAATTGACTAAACCGAACCGTATTTTTAAAACCGAATTCAAGTCAACTAAAATAAGGAGGTCAAGTTTTAAAATCCAAATGTTTTGAACCTTAATAGGCCTACACAGTGCTCAAAGTTTGCTAACCTTTATGCCTTGTTTCGATTATGGGGATGGATTTCGGAGATACATGTTTTGGGACTGGTTAAATTAGTGGGCTGAATTGCAATTGTTTATTATTCAATATATATTTATGCATGATTAGAAATGTTGTCTTCACTGAGTCAAGCTAGCTGGATATTGTATATTGTGGGCGGAGCCCTGGTTAAATATATGGAATGCGCACTAGGAGACATGCTGTGATGGTTGGAAATGCCTAGGATTCATGTCTAGAATGTTGCGTGATTAAATATAAGCATGAATTACAAATCAGCCCCTAATGTTTAAAATTATTTTAAAATCGAAAACCAGTCGCCAAATGTGTATGATGGATGTGAATGATACATGTTTGACACGTATGCTAGAATGTTGTGGATGTAGCCGCACTTGATAATTTACTTGGAAGTAGAATTATATATGCAAGCATGAGTTCCTCGGAACATTAGACGCATGACGCGTAAGCATGAGTGTGGTTTGTATGATGAATGTTACTGGCGTATGATAATTTACATGGATAGTAGAATTATATATGCATGAGTGAATTCATTAGAATATTTTTCCAAAATAAAAGGGCATTGGGAAAGCCAAGATCAAGTATGCTTGTTTTAAAATTCCCGTTCCGGTAATTTGCGATTAAAACCGTTATAAAAGACTGATCTATTGGATAGAAGACGAAGGTTATGTGAACTCTTTCACAACCATCTTCCATTGGTTTACTGGTGGTCGGTTGGTTTAGATGAATGAGGAATTATTATTTGCCGGATTCCATCTTAATAGATATTTGATGTATGCAATTATTTCTCAAAATGTTATTGTCTCCCTGATTATGCGTGATTATCAACGTGTTTAGTAACGAATTACAACATAGATGACATCATCTTTTGCTAATGAGCTTTTGATCGAGAACAACTACGACTCGTGGAGCAAGCGCGTTAGTGCACTGTTGGAGGATAATGGTCTTATAGGTCATATTCAGAAGTCCATGAGCTGCCCATATGCTGGTCTAACCAAAGACCTAGCATTTTCCTATTTTCAATGGGAGCAAGATGACAAGAAAGCAAAAAAGATATTGCTGACTGAGATGTCTCAGGAATTTCATGATGAGTATAAGGATGTTCCGATTACTAAGGACATTTGGGATACCCTCTTCCTGAGATATGGAAACGGCATGGCAGCAATTCTGCACCCACTTATACCACCAATGGAAGAAAGCTTAAACAGCTACAACAAGAGTGTACTTGAAAAGGTATACGATCTCCTTGCCATGTTGAAACCACTGGAAGAAGAAGGTCAGGTGGGTGAATAGGATAAAATTCAAGACATCATTGGGGTCCTCCCAAAGTCTTGGAGAGCAGCCAAGGCTTTACTGACTGCCAGTGGTTCTGTGTTAGATCTTGCATCGGTGCTGAAATTCATCGAGACAGAACAGGCTCAACTGACAACAAGCTGTCGACGGTAAAATGTTGACAAAACCTAAACCAGGCAATATCCGACTAAAATAAGAGATAGTCCGCGGGAACTCCAGTCCACGCCGAATAGGCGAAGGAACAGAGTCCAGCAAATCGCATCCTGAAAAGGTATGAGACGCTGGTTGTGTAATGGAAGCTCTAGTTTCCTCTACTGTCATGTTAACTGACTCAAATCCTTCTTGGATTCTTGACTCAGGTGCGACAGACCACATAGCCAACGACAAAGGACTGTTCGCCAAGTTTAGACGATTACCAAAGGGTTCTAAGAGGATATACATTGGAGACAACTCACAAGTTGAAGTCATAAGAGTAGGGAACTGCAAGTTTTCTTTGAACAATGGCAGGACCATGCTACTTGAGAATGTCCTTTTTTCTCCTAGAAGCCGTAGAAATGTTATTTCTATTTCCGCTCTTATGAATAATAATTACATTTATCATCTGAGAAGAACTTTGTTCGCATTAATAAAGGCGATGTATTCTTTGGGCATGCCTATTCCTCTTATGGTCTCTTTATCATAGATTTGAATGGTAGCATAGATACGAATAGAATAGAATGTATGCATTATCCTCTAGGGAAGCAGAGACTGATGCAGCCGGATGACATGCGAGGCTGGGACATATAAGCTATGATAGGGTCCATTCATTAGCCCGGAGAGAGCTTTTGCCTGGTACCAGCAATGTGACTAAACTCACTTGCCATGATTGTCTAGCTGGAAAGTACACCCGCAAACCATTTGGAGAAGCTCAACAAGCCGAGTATCCATTGCAGTTGATTCACTCCGACGTCTGGGACCAATGAGTGTAACCGCTAGGAATGGGAAGCGATACTTCGTAACTTTCATTGAAGACTTAACCCGTTATGGATTTACTCATTTGATTACTTGTAAATCCGAGGTTATAGATTGCTTTAGAAACTTTCTAAACCTCGTAGAGAATCAACATGAGCGAAAGGTGAAAACCTTACGCACTGATAGAGGTGGAGAATATCTCTCTAATGAGTTTGATAAGTTGTGCAAAGAAAGAGGGATAGCCCGTCAAACGACAATCCCCAACACACCACAGGAGAATGGTGTGGCTGAACTCGTAATTGAACACTCCTAGACATGGTCAGAATCACGATGTCGCAGGCACAATTACCAATCTCCTATTGTGGTGATGCGTTATTGACTGCCATTCATGTAGTAAACCTTGTCCCAACTGTAGCGGTAGACACAACGCCATATGAGCTGTGGCATGGAAGAGAATTAGATCTCACCAGATTGCGACCTTGGGGTTGCGCTGCCTATACACATACGACTGACAGCCGTTTCGGCAAGTTGGGACCCAGAGGACTAAAGAGTATCTTTATCAGGTATTCAGAGAACTCTAAGGGTTTATTTATTCGTGTCAGCTCAAGAAATTGGTGGTGTGGTCGAACATGAATCCAGAGACGTAACTTTTCTTGAGGACGAATTTCCAACGCTTGGAGAGATTAAAACAAATGAGTTATTGACTGAACTGGAGTAGGATAACATTGATGATCAGGTCCCACTTACTTCAAGTGGGAGATTTGAACCGGCAACTCAAGTGAATGACATGGTTAATGATAATGGAAACATTTTCATAGTAAATCCAGTGGGAGGACCAAACCCTACCCCAATCACTGTTGTTGCAGAGAAGAATCAAGTTGAACCTGATACCACAACCACAATCACTGATACTACCCATTGTTTCCAGTGGGAGTGTACCGACCAACTTGGTTCCGGGTCCTAGTGATCAAGGAATTAATCTCAGAGATAGGATCCCGAGACCAAGAGGTCGACCTAGGAAGGTTGTAGGTGAAGGTTCAAGCACTGCACTTGTTCCCAGTGGGAGTGATGCTCCGATCAGAAGCATTGTTCCGAGTGGGAGTAATGTTCAGAGTCAAGATGGGGGCAACGAGCCTAGACGTAGTCAAAGGCATAGAACTTCTCCTAAGAAGTATCCCATCGAGAGAGGAGAAATCTTCACTCTAACATCTGTTGACGAACCAGTGATGGTTCAACAAGCGTTGGAAGGACATCAAGCGAAGGAATGGAGGAAGAAATCTCATCAATGAAAGCCAACTCGGCATAGTCTTTAGTTGATTTACCTGCTGACCGCAGGGCCATAGGAGCAAAATGGGTTCTTAAATTGAAACTCACTGCTGATGGAAAGGTCGAGCGCTACAAAGCCTGACTTGTTGCGAAAGGATATACCCAACTTCACGGAGTGGACTATGAAGAAACATACTCACCTACTGTGCGTTACACTATAGTACGAGCCATTTTGGCCTTGCCACAAGTCTCAATCTCGAGCTGCACCAAATGGATGTATAAACGTTTATAATTGTTGGATGGTTGGAGAGTATGAAGAGAGCAGTCCTTTCATTATACTAAACATGATATGAGAAGGTTGCTTCATACTATTACAAGAGTGGAGACTCCTTTATATAGGAGACCTCATAGGCTAATATGCAAACCCTAGTAAACATTAAGGACTAGAATGTAAACCTCCAAACATAGATGACCAACATAAGACTTATCCTAAACATAGGACTAATATAAAAACCGATGCACCGTATATGGCATTATGTGGACAATACGTATGCACCATGTATGTCCACATATATGCATCATGTATATATCCTATATTCCCCCATCTTTTTCTTCTTCTTCTTCTTCATTTTTTAATCCAAAAAGCATCCCAATCTTCAAAATTGAGCTAAAAAGCTCCAATCTTCAACAAATGGTCAAAGGCAACAGTTCCAAAGAATCAATGACTGTGATAATTGTGATAAATAAGATCAAGGTAGACTGTGCTCACAGAGGTGATTATCTGTTGGTCACTTGTAGCAATTCTTCATGCTCTCAGAGGTGTGATAATCCATGTGTAGCAACAATAGGTTGGTCTTCATCATGCTCTCAGAGGTGGATAGCCACTTGTAGTGATGAGCCACCATAGGTTCCTTGAATCTTCAAAGAAAGTTGGACGGAAGATGAAGTTCCAATGTCTCAGGTAGTGAGGTTCCTATGTTTCAATCTTCCAGAAGGTGAAGTTCCAATGTATCACGTGGTGAGGTTCCGATGTTTCAACCTTCTACAGTGTCCAACAAGACGAAGCTCCACACTTCAATCTTCAAAATACCAAGGTATGACAACCCGATTTTCACAAAACAGTCATTCAAATCTCCAAAACTTAAGAACTGTCCTCAAAACAACCATTTTCAGCAAATTCAACTGTAAATCAGTTGAAATCTAGCAATTCAAGCTATCCATAGCTCGAACTCAACAAAACCACAGCAACATAACTCCGGACATCCAAATTTCAGCAATTTCAGTCAATTTCAGCAATTTTCAGCAAGTTTCAGCAATTTTTCAGCAACTTTCAGCAAATTACAGCAACAGCAGAATTTTGACAGCAACATAACAACTGAAAATCGCAGCCAATCACAGCAACTAATCCCGCAACAGCAATAAAATATTAACAACAACCCCAATCTGAAGTTTCAGCAGCAATAGGTGCATATACAGCAGCAGAAACCAATGTAACTTAACAACAGATTTGCATCAATTCAGCCAAATTTTAACAGTAAGATTCGAACAACCAAATCACCTCAGAATTTGACGTATAATTTATCAATGGAATCGGGAGCTCGAGACGATTCCGAAAAACTAAAAACCGCGGCGATTGGACGTCGGGAAGGTGGCGCGTGGCCTGCACGCGCCGGCGGGGCTCAGCACTCGCGGCGGCGCGTGAGGGTACGTGCGGCGGCTGCTGACGGCGGTCGAGATGTCAAAAAAAATCGTCGGAGCATGCTGGGTTGATTGGTGATGTCAATTTCGGAAGAAGAGTCGTCTATCAGATGCGTAGGATACAGACTGAACCGAAACTTCACGGCGGTGCTCGGAAACAACATGATAAACAGCAAACGATTTTTGGAAAATGAAAAACGAAATCAAATCACCACGATCGGTGGCTCTGATACCATATAAACGTTTATAATTGTTGGATGGTTGGGGAGTATGAAGAGAGCAATCCTTTCATTATACTAAACATGATATGAGAAGGTTGCTTCATACTATTACAAGAGTGGAGGCTCCTTTATATAGGAGACCTCATAGGCTAATATGCAAACCCTAGTAAACATTAAGGACTAGAATGTAAACCTCCAAACATAGAGGACCAACATAAGACTTAGCCTAAACATAGGACTAATATAAAACCGATGCACCGTATATGACATTATGTGGACAATACGTATGCACCATGTATGTCCACATATATGCACCATGTATATATCCTATAGGATGTTAAGACCTCATTCCTCCACGGAAACCTGGAGGAAGAGATCTACATGGAGCAGCCGGAGGGTTTCATTACTCCTAGTAACTAACGTAAAGTTTGTAAATTCCAAAGGTCCATCTACCGTCTTAAACAGTCGTCACAGCAATGGTACCGCAGATTCCACGAGAAATCGTAGGAAACGGATTCGTGAATCTTCACGAGGATCCATGCATGTATTATAAGACCTCCGAGTCTAAGTATGTCATCTTAACCTTATATGTGGACGACATACTCATTGCTGCAAACGACGTGAGTTTCATGAATAAGTCAAAATCCTGGTTAGCATATGTATTTGATATGAAAGACATGGGAGATGCCACGTATATCTTAGGCATTAAGATTTCTAGAGATCGGGCTACCCAGAAATTGTGTCTGTCTCAAGAAGCCTATATCAACAAGCTGTTGAAAAGGTTCAGATTACAGGCTATCAAACCTGTGGATACGCCGGTGGTGTTTGGGTGCGCACTGTCAAAACGTGACGACCCCAAGAATCTGGCTGAGCGTGAACATATGAAGGGTGCATAGTAGTTAAGCATGGTTGGTAGTTTTATGTACACCATGCAATGCACCCGTCCGGATATCTGTTACGCCGTGGGCCAAGTAGCACGTTTCCAATCAGATCCTGGCTTCAACATTTAACGGCTGTAAAACGAATAATTCGTTATCTGAAATGTACTGCGCACTGAAAACGAATAACGGGAAGTTAGAATTGACCGGTTACAGTGACGCCGACAATGGTGGCGATTCGGATGATCGTAAGTCCACCACAGGATGAGTGTTTCTCCTTGCTAATGACGCCATTTCATGGACGAGCAAGAAGCAAACATGTGTCGCTCTGTCAACGATGGAATCAGAATTCGTAGCTCTCTCTAAGAACGCACATGAAGCGGTCTGGCTGAAAAGGCTTCTTACTGCACTGCTAGATGGTGACGTCGGGAGTAAACCTGTGAAGGTGTTCTCTGACAGTTAAGCAGTCATTGCGGCAGTGAAAAATCCAAAGTACCACGATAGGACTATACACATTGATGTGAAATACTTTTATGCTAAATCTATGGTAGACTACAATATAATCACTATGGAATACTTGTCCACTGATAATATAATTGCGGACCCATTAACTAAACCGCTACGCATGGAGATATTCAAAAAGCATGTAAAACTGCTTAAATTGCGTAGGGTTTAGATATGACATGTATATGTGATTACATTTTGATAATTGGAAATTACAAATTTGAAACGAAAGAATTGCAATTGTGTTTATGATCAACCGACGTCATAATGTTTTGATTACATCAAATTTCCGGTCTATAAACTAAGTCGTAGGAGGACGCAATCCTCTGCCAAAACTATGTCGAATGTGGGCCTTACCTTGTCACACAGGTACGATTGTCTTGCGATGGAGGGAGGCCTCTACTAAGCAAGGCTGGCTAAGAATCAGGGGGGATAAACCTGATTACTCAAAACGATCAACTGGTGTCGAAGTAACTCGACATGATCTTCATTTTGCAGATCGCCGTGATGAACTTCGTTCGTCATTAATCCACATTTCGGGCCAGATGAGATTCTACGATAACATGATTTGAAATATCTCATTCCTTTGAACTTAAACGTTCAGGTATGCTATCGACGCATGCTTCATACTACGCGTGCTACGTTCGACTACAGGGTCACAACTTGGTTGTGCTAGGAAAGAATCCTCGTGATTCTAGCGGGCGCAAAATTTTTCACCTCGAGCGTGTGATTGATCCCGAGAGCCTTATGAAGAGGCACCCGAAGTATCCTCATGGACTCAGAATTCATACCTAAGGTCAGGCTCAATGCTTGCTTCCCAGCGTACGAGCGTAGTGCTGAACAAAAATGCCCAGTGACCACGTCTTTGGAAACCAGTTGGATTTGACTAAGGGTATGAGCGATGGGGATGGTCAAGTTCACCTGTAATTCACCGACTCTTGTATTCACTAAGGTGGCCACCATTCGGATATTAGTTGAAGGTTGTAAATACTTGTACGGATGCCTTGGAGAAGTGTTCCTAAGTGGAAACTAGGAAAATGAAGAATTATCAGTTGACCTAGGATACAACGCGACACTATATAAATGTTGTTTATAACAGGTTGATTGGAGTAAAGGGATTCAAAGTTTCGCGGGCGCTACAACACTGAGTAGCACGATGCCCATCGTGTCCGCCGGTCGCACGGCAAACCTCGTATGAACTATTCGGAAGCAAAGGACGAGATCGAAGGAGTGAAATGTTGATGCAGATTTGGACAAAAATATATTAACATGCACACTCCCATTCTGGTGAGTGGGAGCTGTAAGCATATGGTTATGGGCGCCGTAAATAGTAGCCCATTATATGTATAGGTTACCTAAGTAAATTGGGTATAGGTCACATTAGAACATTGGGCCAGACCCAAATCCCAATTGACATGAGAGGCCCAAAATTGGGCCTCCCTATACAACATGGCCGGCCGAATTTAAGGAGGGGGTAAAGTGGACTTTTGTCCACTTTAGTCCTCCTATATATATGGGAAGTTAGGGGTTTTATTAAGGTTAATCACAATTCCCTTTAAGTTGTGTTTTAAGAGAAAACCCTTCCCCTAGAAACACCTACATCGGCCGAACCACATATTCACCAAGGGTGTGTCAATTTGCTTTCTAGCAAACACTCCAGAGATCTGTCCCTTGCCAAGAGTCGATCAGAGGCTTTGCTGTGGAGAATATACCACGTAGGGCTTCCTTAACAAGAACCCCTACGGGTGCCGACCGGAGGATCGTGAGCTACCTCCTGCAAGGATCTTGGGTCTACAGACAACTTTAGAGGTATGTGCGAATCTTCCGCTGCGTAATTTCGATTACAGCATGTACCATGATTTAGTTTTTGTAGTGATTACTCCCCGTAATCTAACGCTGCTTCCAACTCGACCAACGACCCTGAAAGAAATATTGATAAGTGAATTTCATCAGGAGACATTAGTCATATAAAACTTTAACGGCTTTATATATGTGGCTTAACTAGGTGTACATGTTTAAGGCACTAATCAACAGTGTTTGTGCACTGGATCTTGTTTAAGGACCGATTTGATCCCGTTCCCTCTGCTGATTCCCTTGATCTCTTGCGGTGGTGCCCAGTGGAACCTTCCGGCTCCTTTTGGTTGCTTTCGGCAAATAAGACCATGGTAAACCTAATCGATTCAATTAAGTAACCCAATCCTTTGTCGTCAGCTAACCATGATAACGGGTATCTCTGTGCTATATTGAGTACTTTCTTCCTATTGGATCTTTCGTCTTGAAGATCCGATGTGGTTTTTACGCCAGCATCTTGGGAAAGTAGGGCAAAATACTCTAACAATACTTTTCTGGCTTCGACTGCCCTCCCTATACCGTAACGGAGTTTAAGGGCACCCCAAAGCTGAAGAACACTATAGTTGAGTTTTAAGTCCTCTACAACCATTTTGTCTAGGATCCTTGTTTGCACATGAGTCTTCTCTGTGGGCTTCTCCTTCTCGATCTTCTTCTTGATGGGCTTCTTCTTCCCGGATTTCCACTCTTTGGGCTCTTTTCTTCTCAGATTCTCTTCTCCTCTCCTCGCTTACCTGCAAAGGGCACCGGAGGGTCCCGGTAAGCCCAATCCAAAGCTTAAGTCAGTGAGAGCTTCTAGAGAGATGGTGAGCTTAGAGAGAGAGAGTGATTACCTTCAAATGAAGGGATGAGCTCTCTATTTATAGAGTTTCTATTGGACTGCCCCGGTTCTAGTGGTTCTTTGGTCCGGTTGTGGCAGTTTCGTAATATGAGTTGGCCTTGACCGTAAATAAGGTGCATTTGACCCCGGTTCGACCGTAGGTAGTTTATCATAGTTAAGTGTCGGTATGTGGCCTTTAAAGGAAAGTCCCGGGCGAAATATCGTCCGAGGTAGGGGTCCGAACGAGGGGGGCTCGTCCGGACAGATGGGGGTACCCGAAGGGGTACCCTCAAGGTCTTGCTAGGGTTACCCGAGCAAGGGCCTCGTTCGGATAACCCGAGCAAGGGGATCCCTTGCTCGGGTAACCCAAGCAAGGGTCCCTTGCTTGGGTTACCCCCCGGGTGGTATTTCCACTCGGGATCTTCCCGAGTGGATTTTGCCACTCGGGATCTTCCCGAGTGGATTTCGCCACTCGGGGTGTTTTCCAGGCCTATGTGATGGGCCTCGGGTGTCCGTGTTCTAAGTTTCGAATTATATTCGGTTATGACCCATTTATCGGGTCCAATTAGTGATAGCTTGGGCGTATATCCAACAGTTGCCCCCCAATCAAGACATGGTTTAACCTTTTCTTGACTCTATTTTCTGCGGAATATCGCCCAAGCGGGAAGAGAGGCGTACCTTCATGACGATCTCGGCCTCTATCGAGTGCTCGAGACGCGTCACGATTTTCCTTGCCCCGTGTTTAAAGGAGCTTTAAGACGGTCCCATCCTTCATTGAGTGTTCGTGGAACGTTGTTATTTTCCTTGTCCCCTGTTTTAGGGAAGCTTAATATATATACAGAAAATGCTTTTATTAGATTTAAGCAAATTCACATCATATGATGAAATTATATGAGGGTAAGAATTACGAGCCTTGGTCTCGTTTTACTTAGCCTTCGGACTGTGTCCTTTTGTTCATGTCTCCCTTTTATTGGAGCTTTTTGGAGCATCTTTGAGGTGAGTATTTTATAGATGTTGCCCCCTTAGGAACTTGGTAGTTGCTTGTTGTATGGGTGCCTTAGTGCTTTGTCTAGGACATCCATTGCTTGTATAGTTGATACATGCCCTCATAGAGGATGTTTAGTTCCACCCTTCATTACCTTAGGTAGTGTTGATGTGATTTTATGTGTCTCCCCCCTTAGGGGTGTTTTCCATGATTTGTTCATCATATCCCCCCTTTGTCAAGTTATATCGTCCATGCACGTGTCTTTTGCCCCCGTAGTAAACATTTGATCTTTATGCACTTTGGGACATATCCTTGGGTAGGTTGGTCCTGATGGATTTAGATGGTGTCATGACGGACCACTGTTTTTTCCTGACGGACCGCTGTTTTTTTTTTCCTAACGGACCGCTGTTTTTTCCTGACGGACCGCTGTTTTTTCCTGAAGGACCGCTGCTTTTTCCTGACGGACCGTTGTTTTTTCCTGACGGACCGCTATTTTTTTCTGATGGACCACTATTTTTTCTTTCCCCTCTTGACCATGCCCTTTCTGCTATCCGTGCTTGGGTCAGATATAGAGTGTCGTGCCACCGCCAACCCTGGGCTTACTCCCTTCGTCTCTTCTGATGTTTCTATTGTATCCAGTATGGTGGTGAGTCCAGGTTATATTCCATAGTGATCCGTTACCCCTTGTTGTCTCATAAGGGGTTCTTTGGATTGGGTGATGTTAAATGGAATAGCAAACGTCGGTTCGTCATTGCCATTGAAAATGGTAGTGGCTATTGGGGAAAATACTGCTTCTTCGCTAAGGAGTGTTATCCTCAGACAGTGATTTTGCCTTCGTGGCTCAGTGCTGAGGCTACATCCGCGGTATGCACACGTTGCACCTCTACAAGTAGGGGCTTGGCCCTTGTGTTACTCATGCTCTGTGACCTGTGCATATAGAGTTGTATGTATATGGTTGCCCCTGCAGTGGGCATGAGTGGAGGTGTTAGGCGTTTCAGACTCGGGGGGGGGGGGGGGGGGTGTTAACCCTTGAAGTGACTACGCTTGGCAGCCCATGTATGCGTGCCCCCTTAATGGACACATTGTTGTACGTAGAGGGATACTTCTCGCATTGGTTATGCTTGGTAGCTCTTATATGCGTGCCCCCCGTACTGGACACGTTATCCACCATAGTTCTTCCTTTAGCAAGTAGTATCATCCATGCACGTGTCTCTGCCCCCGTAGTAAGCATTAGATCTTTGTGCACTTTGGGACGTACTCCTGGGTAGGTTGGCGTTGATGGCTTAGCATAGTGCATCGTGGCAGGGTTAATAGTACATGACGTGTTATTGCTCCTCTTCCTGGGGTACTTTTTGCTATGTGCTTCTTCCCCTGGCTTGCTATGGTTGACGGTCTCCTTGTGTTTGATTGCTACTTCCTTGAAGTTTCCTTACTTGCTTTTGAGGTGGGATGGAGGATGTCCGTTGCTTAATTGGGCGTGTATCTCGCTTTTCCCCCCGAGTTAAGCAATGGCCCTAACCTTTGCTTGACTCTATGATAGTCGGATATGCATCCGATTAGGCTATTGATAGTTGTTTGAAAGCTTGGTGGAGGCTATCTCCTTCGTTTCTCCTTTCGACCACCGTACTTGCGGTTGTTGGACTTTGTGGAATAAGGAGGATGTCTTCATAGTGATGGAGCCTCATGCTTGGCTAACCCGAGTATTGTTGGATCTAGGGTACGACCCTTTTGATGACCATTTATAGTGTACTGGTTTTCTATATATGTTGAACCTTCTTCCGTGGACATGATAGCTACCTTTGTGATATATGGGTATGGTTTCCTCCTTTGATACATTTGGGCACGATAGCCGTTGTTAAGGTATAGGGGGATGGTATCCTTCTTTATTATATGGACATGATAACCATTGTTGATGTATAGGGGGGATCGTACCCTTCTTTGATATATGGACATGATAACCATTTGATAAAATATGGGGAGATGGTACCTTCCTTTGATATATGGACATGGTAGCCATTTGATGAAATATGGGGGGAATGGTAAATATATGGACATGTTAGCCATTTGATGACGTATAGGGGGGAATGGTACCCTTCTAGATATATGGACATTGTAGCCATTTGATGAAGTATAGGGGGATGGTGCCCTCCTTTGATATATGGACATGATAGCCCTTGTTAATGTGTAGGAGGAATAGCACCCTCCTTTGATATACATGGACATGATAGTCACCTGTTGAAGTACTTACATTCTATATATTGTTTGATGAGTTTCCCTTTGATTGAGAGACTTATTTCTCATATCATGTTGGAAGGGTGGCCCTGTGGGTCTTATGTCCCTTTTCTGTTGGAAGGGTGGCCCTATGGGTCTTATGTCCTTTTTCTGTTGGAAGGGTGGCCCTATGGGTCTTATGTCCCTTTTCGGTTGTAAGATTGTCCTTATAGATCATCCTCTTTCCATATGTAAGGGTTGTCGATCGCCTTATCATATTTCAGAGTTGTCTTTTTGGATCTTCCCCTTTTCGGTTAGAAGGGTGGCCCTATAGGTCTTATGTCCCATTTCGGTTGTAAGGGCTGTCCTTATAGATCTTCCTGTTTCCATATGTAAGGGTTGTCGATCGCCTTATCATATTTCAGAGTTGTCTTTATGGATCCTCCCTTTTTCGGTTGGAAGGGTGGCCCTATGGGTCTTATGTCCCTTTTCGGTTGTAAGGGTTGTCCATATAGATCTTCCTCTTTCCATATGTAAAGGTTGTCGATCGCCTTATCATATTTCAGAGTTGTCTTTTTGGATCTTCCCCTTTTCAACCGGAGGATGTTCGTCCACTAGTCGATGCCTTGACATAGTTTTGCTAACAAGACGCTACTTACGTTGTGTTGACACGTTTTGTGACCGCATATCTAATGCTTCGGGATAGCGTTGTGAACAAGACGCTACTTGTTAGTTTGACGCGTTTTAACCACTTACCTGATGCCTCGTGGTAGTGTTAAGGCAAGACGTTACTTGCGTGATTTGGTACGTTTTATTCCACTTACTCAATGCCTTGAGATGGCGTTGGGGCGAGACGCAACTCATAATATGCACTTTACCGCCCACTTGACGACTCAAGCTGGCGTTTGAGGCAAGACGTTACTTGCTTAATTTAGTACGTTTTATTCCGCTTACCCAATGCCTTGAGGTAGCGTTGTGGCGAGACGCGAATCACAATCCTAATTACTAAAGTTAGCGCGTTTTCCATCGCTTGGAGTTCCAAGATGTGACGTTATGGCAAGATGTTACTTTCTTAGTTTGGTACGTTTTATTCCGCTTACTCGATGCCTCGAGATAGCGTTTTGGCAAGGTGCTACTTGCAAATGCGTTTTTCTGCCGCTTGGAGTTCTAAGATTTGGCGTTGGTGCAAGACGCTACTTGCAAATTTTGAATGCCTTGTAGATGACGCCTCCTCTTTTGTGAGTGATGGTGTCTTTCTTCTTTCCCTTGTGTCCTGAAAAGCGTTTGACTCATTTAGTGTTATTGTCATTTCTTACAGAAAGGAAAGTTTAAGTGGAGTCCGTAGATCTCCTTTTGGTAATAACAAATTATGTAATGGAAGCGGATAATCTCTTCGGGTGTAGAACTTCTTCAAATGTTCTCCACTGAAAGTGTTAGTTGATATATGCCCTTCCGCATCCTCCAATCGGTATAAGTTGTGGATGTCACCTTATGAGGGCGGTCACTGTTGCCTCCCACACAAGAGCTAGACCTTGTAGTGGGTTTATGTTGTATCTTTCCTTTGTGATGCCACGTATTTGCATGGCCTTCTACTTCCGGGTGGACTATCAAGCACTAGCTCTCATGGTGCCCCCCTAGTTGCTTGGTAGTTGCACCGTTTGTTCTTGTTTAGCCTGTTAAGGCTTATCTTCCTGTTTCTCAGTTGGGTGCCGAGCACTTGTTCGTTTGATGCCCCCCAAGTTGCTCGGTCTCCTTACTCTTTTGTGCTCTTTGAGCATGCCTTTCTTGTATGCACCTTCCACAATTTTGATCTTCGTTACTGTTTCTTTCCTTTACTCTTTGTAGGTGTTGGTTTGGCGTGGTGCCCCCAAGCCTGTGCTGTTAGTGTTAGATTACGAGAAGTAATTACTACGGACACAATAAACAAGGTACATGCTTGTAATCAGAATTACGCAACGGAAGTAATACACATACCTTTACCACAGTCCGTAGACCCAAGATCCTGCTGAGGGAGTTCGCGGCTCTCCGGTCGGCACCCGTAGAGGTTCTTGTTAGAGAAGCCCTACGTGGTATAGTCTCCACAGCAAAGCCTCTGATCAACACGTAGGCAGGGACAAATCTCTGTAGTGATTTGCTCGAAGGCAAATTGGCACACCCTAGGCTACTATATGGTTCGGCCGAATATACTAGGTGTGGGGAGGAGGTTTTCTCTCTAAAACACTCTAATTAGGAATTGTGATTAACCTTAATAAAACCCCTAACATCTCTTATTTATAGGAAGAGTAAAGTGGACAAAAGTCCACCTTACCCTCCTATTAGTTTTGGCCGGCTTATGTATTGGGGGAGGCCCAATTTTGGGCCTCCCATGTCAATTGGGATTTGGGTTTGGCCCAATTACCCTAATGTGACATTTACCCAAGTTAATTAGGTAAACCATACATATTAATGGGCTACCAATTACGGCGCCCATCACCATATGCTAACAGCACCCACTCGCCGGAATGGGAGGGTGCCTGTTAACGTATCGTTTCCCGTATCGGCATCAACATTTCACTTCTTTCAATGTTGTCCTTGCTTCCGAGTAGTTCATACGATGTTTGCCGTGCGACCGGCGAACACGACGGGCATCGTGCTACTCATTTGTTAGGAATATTGTAGCCCCCGCGGAACGTTGATTCCCTTTCTTCAATCAACCTGTTATATTTCACATATAAAGTGTTGCGCTGTATCCTAGGTCAACTAATAATTCTCCTTTTTCCTAGATTCCACATAGGAACACTTCTCCAAGGCATCCGTACAAGTATTCACAACCTTCAACTAATATCCGGTTGGTGGAAACCTAGTGAATACAAGAGTCGGTGAATTATATGTAAGCTTGACCATCCCCATCGCTCATATCGTTGGTCAGACCCAACCGGTTTCCAAAGACGTGGCCACTGGGCCTTTTTGTTCAGCACTACGCTCGTATGCGGGGAAGCGAGCATTGAGCCTGACCTTAGATATGAGTTCTGAGTCCGTAAGGATACTTCGGGTGCCTCTTCATAAGGCTCCCGGGATCAATCCCACGCTCGAGGTGAAGAAGTTTGCGCCCATTAGAATCTCGAGGATTCTTATCTAGCAAAACCGAGTTGTGACCCCGTGGTCGAACGTGGCACGCGTAGTATGAAGCACGCGCCGATAGCATACCTGAACCTTTGGGTTGACAGGATAAGGGATATGTCAATCATGCTATCGCAGACTTTCATCTGGCCCAGAATGTAGATTAATGACGAACTAAGCTCATTACGTCGATGTGCAAATTGAGGATCTTGTCGAATTTCTTCGAGACTAGATAATCGTTTTGCGTAGTCAGGTTTATCCCCCTGATTCTAAGCCAGTCTTGCTTGGTAGAAGCCTCCTTCCACCACAAGACGACCGTACCTGTGTGACAAGGTATGGCCCACATTCGACATCGTTTTGGTAGAGGATTGCGACCTCCTACAACTTAGTTTATAGACCGTAAATCTGATGTATTCAACATTATGACGTCGATAAATCATAAACTCAATTGCAATTCTCTCGTTTATTAAAATGTAACCTTAAATTATCAAAATGCTATCACATATACTATGCCATAGTTAAACCCTATGCAATCCAAGCAGTTCTACGTGCTTTTCGAATTTCTCCCTGCGTAGTGGTTTAGTTAATGGGTCCGTAACCATGTTACTGGCGGACAAGTATTCCATAGTGATAATATTGTATTCAACCTTTGATTTAGCATAAATTTATTTCACATCAATGTGTTTAGTCCTACTTTGGTACTTGGATTCTCAACTGCCGCAATAGCCGCTTGACCGTTAGAGTATACCACGACAGGTTTACTCCAGTCTTTGACATCAAGCAGTGCAGTAAGAAACCCTTTTTTTTAAGCCTCACCGCTTCTTGTGCGTTTTAAAGAGAGAGCTACGAATTCCGATTACATCACAGACAGTGCGACAATAAGGTTTGCTATTTAGCATGTCCATGTTATGGTGGCATTAGCAAGGAGTAATACTCCTCCTATGGTGGACTTACGATCATCCGGATTTCCACCGTGTACGGCGTCACTGTAATCGGTCAATTCTAAACTTCCTGCCCTCATGGCACAGAGCGTAGTCGGCAGTACCTTTCGGATAACGAAATAATTCGTTTTATACAGTCTTTTAAATGTTGATAGCCAGGATCGGATTGGACTCGTGCTACTAGGCCCATAGCGTAACAGATGTTCGGACGGGTGCATTGTATGGAGTACATGAGTCTTCCGTTCATGCTCAAGTACTATGCACCCTTCGTCTGTTTAAGCTCTGCCAGGTTCTTGGGGTCGTCACATTTTCACAGTGCGCACCCAAACACAACCGGCGTATCCACGGGTTTGCCATCTTGCATTCTGAACCTTCTCAACATTTGTCGATGTAGGTTTCTTGAGATAGACATAATTTCTGGGTAGCACTATCTCTAGCAACATTAATGCCTAAGATATATATGTGGCCTTTCGCATGTCTTTTATCTCATATGCAGATGCCCGTCAGGACTTTGACTCATTCATTAAACTCGCATCGCTTGTTGCAATGAGTATCTCATCCACGTACGAGGTTAAGAAGACATACTTAGACCTGAAGGTCTTATAGTACACACACGGGTCCTCGTGAAGATTCACGTATCCGTTTCCTACGATTTTCTCGTGGAATCTGCGGTACCATTGCCAAGACTATTGCTTAAGACCATGAAAAGATCATTTGAGTTTGCAAACTTTACGTTGTTTACCAGGAGTAATGAAACTCTCCGGTTGCTCCACATTAATCTCTTCCTTCAGGTTACCGTGAAGGAATGCAGTCTTAAAACTCATTCGGTGCAGCTCGGTATCGAGACCTGCGTCCAGGACCATAAATGGCCCTAACCGTGGTTTTACGCACAGTCATTGAGTTTGTTTCATCAAAGTCTATTCCGAGGATTTGGGCTCATCCATTCGCAACATGTCGGATTTTCGACGATACAAATTTTCCATCAGTAATGAGTCTCATTTTTCAGGACTCATCGCATCCTTATGCTCCTGTGGTTAGCAGGTAAATCAAAAAAGACTATAATGACATTTCATTTAGGCTATCTCTCTCATTCTATTATTTTCCTCCATTTATCCTCTTGAGATCCTTTCGATTCTTTTAACAGATATAAGGGCGAGGTTATCACCCTTTAGTCTGAACATTCCTCCCACTCGGAATATGCTTCCCTTCGGAGCATCACTCCCACTGGGAATAAGAGCACTGCTTGAACCTTGACCCTTAACTTTCCTTTAAATAACCTCTTGGTCTCGGGAAATCACTTCCGAGATTAAATTCATTGATCACTAGGACCTGGAACCATGTCTGGTCAGATCACTTCCACTGGAAACGATGGGTAGTAATGAAAGTTGTGGATTCATTGGACTTTCACTCAGCGGTTTAGTGTCATGATTATCAGGTTCAACTTGATTCGTCCTTACGACAACAGTGCATTTTGTATGGTAGAGGGTTTAATCCATCATCCCACTGGATTTACTATGAAAATGTTTCCATTTTCATTTACCATTTCACTTGATTTTCCGGTTCAAATCTCTCCTACTCGAAGCTAGTGGGACCTGAATATTAGTCAAATATTGCTCTAATTTGATCAAGACATCATCTGTTTAAAATTTTATCAAACATTGAAAATCGTTCTCAAGTCTTGTAATGTTTCATGTTCGACCACAGCGCCATTCCCAAAAGCTATAAACATGTATTTTGTAGGAGTAGTTAGCGTAATCTTGTTCCATATACATGTTTAATGCGTCATTAAAATGTCGCATGATGATGTGATTTAACTCACTATCATTCTTTAGCTTTTATGGTGGTGTATATACCGATTTGATTGGAACAAAGTCTTACATAAACGTGAGTCATCTTTCTTTCATCCATAGGATTCGCATGATAGATCGACTCTAACGTTATGTCTTCCAAGCTTTGTTATTTGAAGCATGTGATGTAAAATAAATGCCTAGCCCGACTTTCGTTCAAGGTTTATGGGAGGAATACGTTTAACCGACTTAATCCTTCATCGTTTGCAAACTTATTTCAGAAACTTTATCCCATCTCCGAACTGAGCAATTTAGGTTTTCACCTAGTGCGTCAGTTGATACGTTTACAAGGTTGGGGTAGCTTATGAAGCATACTTCTTACCGTTGTAAATGTTATCAATAAGTCATCCCCGAAGGGTCGCAAACGAAATTTCAGCATTTATTTATATTTATTAAATATGCTTCATCTATTAAATCTGTAGTTTTGAAACGATGTGTCCCGTCTTTCGAGGTTCACTTCACTTATTAGGCGCCATTTACTAAGGTGTAACCCTAAAGTAAAATCGTTTTGTTTCCAAATTTAATCAAATTTAAATCTAATCGGTGATGAATCATGTTTATTATTACAAATTATTTCATTTATTGGAGTACTAATAATGAATTAAGATAGAATTTTGATCGGTTCATTCTCGTAGCCGCACAATTTTTGGAATTTTGATGACATTTGATTTTACTCAAATAATTAGACCATGGTGGAGATGTACGGATTTGTTTGACTCGGCCATTTTTCATAGCCTTGATTTTCGGTAATTATCGTAGTTCGGATCGATCCCGTTTAACCGGATCAATTAATTTTGATAAGTAGATCACTTTTCGAGTCGAAAGGAAACCACTTTATTCAATAATTCCGAATTCATTAACCAAAAATTAAAACATAAATTGAACAAATAGGAAAAACCAACATGAACATTATTGAGGTCTCAGATCTGCTGCTCGAAGTGATTACGAAGAAGAAGTGATGAATAGTCTTTACCACGTTCTGCAGTGTACCTGAGATAAATTAACAAGTGAATTGTGTCAGTTTTCTTGCATGTGAATAAAACATTTTACGGTTTTATATGTATATGTGGTAACGATTTGTACCTAATAGATACTGTAATCATGGTGGTTATCGCACCGGATCATCGATTGGACCTTTTCTTAGCAGGGGATTGCAAACATTTCAGCATCCCAATGAATCTTTCATCGAATGCTTCTTGTTTTTCAGGAAAGTGTTCCTCTTCATGATCTGCTTTGAATTGGTCGATTGACGTCTTAACCGATGTGATTAGACGTATGAGACCTTCTTCATCAGCGAACCATGAAAGAGGAGATAATTGTATGACTTTCCTAGCCCTCATCCATGTGTCTACTTCTTCAATGGGATTACGATCGGTTACTACACCGTCATCACTGCATAGAATATCGTAATATTCCGCCATTAAGGCTTTTGCTTCAGCGGCCTTCCCTCCACCGTAGCGAAGGTATATGGCGCACCAAGCATGTAGCGCACTAGTCTGTGGAATCCGTCTTTGTGCTTTGCGATCTCTCGTCAACCTCTTCTTGTTCACGCTTTCATGTGGATTTCCATACTCGTCCAAACTTATCCTTTGCGCTTGCGGGCTGATTAGATCAGTTAGTTCCGCAGCAATCAGCATATCCATAACATTCTTTCTCTATGCAACATAATCCATGCCATCCGGATTGCGAGGATAGTAGAAGAGAACCGATCCAGCTATTGAAAACTAACACTTTGATGATTATGCAAAAATCAGGGAGACAATAACATTTTGAGAAAGAATTGCATAAATCAGATATCTATTAAGATGGAATACGACCGATAATGATTTCTCAGTCATCTAAACCAACCGACCACCCGTAAACCGATGTAAGGGGGTTGTGAAAGAGTTCACACTATCGTGGTCTTCAATCCAATAGACCAGTATGTTTAACATGGTTTTATCGCAAATTACCGGAACGAGAATTTTAAAATAAGCATACCCGATCTTGGCTTTCCCAATGCCCTTTTTGTTTTGAAAAATTTCCGATGAATTCACTTCATGCATATACAATTCTACTATCCAAGTAAATTATCATACGCAAGTAATATTCATCATTCAATCACACCTCATGCTTACGCGTCATGCGTTTAATGTTCCGAGGAACTCATGCTTGCATTCATAATTATACAATCCAAGTTAATTACCACATGCAACTACATCCTTAACATTCTAGCATACGTGTCAAACATGCAACTTCCACATCAATCATACACATTTGGCGACTGGTTTTCGATTTTAAAATAATTTTAAATATTAGGGGCTGATTTGCAATTTATGCATACATTTAATATCGCAGCATCTAGACATGAATCCTAGGCAATTTCAACTATCACAGCATGTCTACCCTAATGCGCATACCATATATTTAACCAGGGCTCCACCCACAACATGCAATATCCAGCTAGCTTGACGACAGTTCTATTCATGCATCAATATATATGTTGAATAATAAATAATTGCCATTCAGCCCACTAATTATACCAGCCCCAAAAACATGTATATCCGAGATCCATCCCCATCATCGTAACGAGGCAATAAAGTTTAAATTAATAAACCTTTTGAGCACTGTGTTTAAGCTAACCGGAGTTAAAAAAAATTTGGATTTTAAAACTTGACATCCCAATTTTATTTAATTGACTTGAATTCGGATATTAAAATTCGGTTCGGTTCAGTCAATTTCGGTCCTGTTCGGTCTGGTCCAGAAAAATCTGGTTCAGGTCCGGTTCGGTTAAAATCCGGTCTGGTTCGGTCTGATCCGGTTTGATATAATTGGGTTCGGTTTGGTTCAACACTCAAAACCGGTTCGGTTAGATCCACTTAGTTAACCCTGGTCCGACCCGACCCGACTAGGTCGAACCGATTGAGAAAACCCGGTTCGGTTTATTGTTTTACGTCCCGGTTTAATAAATATTGGACCGGCCCTATAATTTGAAAATGGGTTGGGCCGAAATTATTACTTGTGGACTAAGTAGGGTTTTGATGTCTACTAAAAACTTAACTTAACCACCAAGTAATATTAATTATAAAAATAATTTCCAATATTAAAAAAAAAAATATATATATATATATATATATATATATATATATATATATATATATATATTTAAGCCATATTAAAACATATATATATATTTATTGCCAAGATTCTATCTATATGACAAAATCAATCAACAATATATATATATATAAAATCGGCAACTATATATAATATATATATTTTATTTATTGTCAATATTGTTGGATCACGGTGGAACTCCGGTATGATCTTTGACGGCGATCCGAGCTCCTCGCTCCACGCAATCCTGCAAGAGGGGATAGACCGGGCGGTGACCCAGAATCCCTCTCCGATGCTTAAATGAGTATCTCGTACGGACTGGCAAGCAGTAATCTCAAGTAATGTATTTCAACGTAAATGATCTGAGGTGACCTCTTGCCCTTTTATAGGCGAAGAGATACCTCAGTTACCTGGTGAACCGTTGGGGGTGGTTAGCCCGTATCCCGCGTATCTCGGGTGTGATTCCGCCTATCTAGGCCATGATCTCGCTTATCTCGGCCATGCCCCGCGTATCTCGGCCACGCTCCGTGTATCTTAACCACGTTCCGCGTATCTCGGCCACGCCCCGCGTATATCGGCCTTTATCCTCTGGTAATGAGTCCCGACTAACGTCGGGGAATTCAGAGTTATCTCATTGTGTCACCGCTTGGGGCCCCTCGTCATCATGACAGGGCCTATTGTTCTCAGGGATTCATCATCGGAGCCTACACAAAGGCATATTGTCGGGAGCGTTCAGCTCACCTGTCGGGACCGACTCTGTCGGGACCCTTCAACATCGGGACTCCCTACATCGGGATCCTTTGTCTGGGCCATCTTGGCCTTCGTTTAGAGCCCACCGGGCCCATTTGCCGTTTCCTCATCGTTAAAGGGCCTAACGGCCGTAGTCGGACCCATCATTTGCCCCCAAGACATGAGGGACTTTTAGTTCGTCGTGTCTTTCAACTCCCGACCTCCCGACATTGGAATCGGGGGTCTTTCCCTTGGCATAGTCGCTCAATACTAGTCTTCTCATTCACGTTTCCTCGATGCCTTGTGGATAACTGCCAAATCCGAGGGGACTCCTCGGTTCCCCAGTTCATTAAATGCAGCAGAAAGTGAAGCGACGTCTTCGGTACTCGTGCCTGATTTTTCGCGCCTGCTTTTCTGAAAAGTGCTTTTCAGGTCGTTTCATCATTACGCCCGTTGCCCTTCTGCATGTTCCATCTCAACGGTCCAGATTAGAACTCTTCAACTTCGACGACTCGGATCGAAGTGTCCCTTCAATTGTCCTCTTTGCCTATGATGAGTCCCGGGAGCGGGACCGGGCGACCATTGCCAAGCTTAAGGAGGATCTTGCGGCCTCCAAATCTTCGCGGGGGAAACTTGCCAAGGAGCAGGCCATCCTCGACTGAAAGGTCCAGGACCTCCAAAAGCAGGTTGGCGACTTCGAGGGGCTCCTGAAGCGGGAGCGACAGGAGCGGCAGACTGCTGAGGACAAGCTGGTCCACGAGAAGAAGGCTCTGGAGGAGCAAGTCGCGGGGGTTCCTGCGCAGCTGGTCGCGGCCGAGGTCAAGGGCCGGGAGGATTATCGGAGGTCTGAAGACTTCCAGGCTGATGCTGTGAAGTTCTTCGGCGCGGAGGTGGAGAACACTTTCTTCAATGCGGTTGAGGAGCTACACCTGGAGTATGGCGACGCCATCAACTTCGATAAGTCTCCTTCTCTCGCTCCCTTCGCGAAGAAATACTTTGCTCTTTCAGAGGAGAGTGATGGGGGGAGTATTCCCGCAATTGTCGAAGACGCAGCAGAGCTTCCAAGTGCTGATGTTCCGATAGTCGATCCTCCCGCGGCCGACCCTGTGGAGCCTTCTGCCACCGACCTCGTGGACCCAGCTCCCGCAGATGCCGCTGACAAGGACCAAGCCTAACTGCTTATCTTTAAAGTCCTTGTATTTTCCTCGCTTTTGTAATCGTCGGGCCTTTGAGCCCTTATCAATTATCAGACTTTCTTAGTTCCGATTTTTTCGATGCACTTCTCCAAGTGGCTTTAATATACTTGCTTAGGTCGATACTTCGACACTTAAGACATTCTCGTACATCACTCAAGACGATTTACCAACTTGCACCACTTAAGGTGACTTACCATCATGCACCACTTAAGGCGACTTTTCAATACTTATAATAAATCTGAAAAACATGCATCACTTAAGACGACTTAATCTCGTGCGTCACTTAAGACGACTTTTCAATACTTAGAATAAATCTAAGAAACATGCATCACTTAAGACGACTTAATCTCGTGCATCACTTAAGACGACTTAATTCTTATGCACCACTCAAGGCGACTTGGTATCGTGCACCACTTAAGGCGACTTTTCTCGTGCACCACTCAAGGCGACTTTATAATGCTTAGAGTAAATCTAAGAAAAATTCTGATCGGAAGCAACCTCTTTATTTATTGATGGCACAAAATTGGCTTACATTGAATTTAAACGATAAACAGCATACACCACTTAAGGCGGTTTTACTTCGGGCACCACTTAAGGCGACTTTCATCGGGCACCACTTAAGGCGACTTTCATCGGGCACCACTTAAGGCGACTTTCATCGGGCACCACTTAAGGCGACTTTCATCAAGCATGGTGTTTCTTCAAGTGTTCGCCACTAAAAGAATGCTTCAATACTCTGCCATCGAGGTCTTCCAATTTGTACGCATTTGGAGCTGGCATCCCCACGACCTTATAAGGTCCTTCCCATTTTGGTGACATCTTGTTGATTCGATCCAAAAGGGTAAACTCGTTGCGACGCCAAACTAGCTCCCCGACGAAGAACTGTCGGGACTTAACTCGCCGATTGTAATACCTGGCCGTCGCCAAACGCATTCGAGCTTGGATTTCATCGGCTTCCCGCCTCTTCTCTTCGAGCAAGTCCAAGTCCAAACGTCTTATCTCATCATTCGTCAGAGGCTCGTAATATCTCATCCGATGGGACGCCACAGCTACTTCCACGGGGGCGACGGCCTCCGTGCCATAAACGAGGCCAAATGGAGTCTCCCCCGTTGATCGCTTGGGTGTCGTTCTAACAGCCCAAAGCACGTTTTCCAGTTCGTTCAGCCATTTGCCCTTCAAGGCGTAGACCCTCTTCTTCAGGCCATCCATCACGATTTTGTTGGCTGATTCCACCTGGCCATTAGTCTGAGCATGGCGCACGGAAGCTGTCCGATGCTCGATGTTCAACTCCTCCAGGTACTCCCTCACCTGAGAGCCGTTAAACGGTGGACCATTGTCGCTGATCACCACCTTAGGAATCCCGTATCTGGACACAATATGGGTCTGGAGGAACTTGACGATCTGGTTCCCCGTCGTTCTGGCCAACGCCTTTGCCTCTATCCATTTCGAAAAATAATCGATAGCTACAAGTAAATACTTACATTGACCTTGTGCTTGTGGAAGAGGTCCCACCAAGTCGATGCCCCATTGCGCGAAGGGCCAAGCGCTCTTGATGGATGTCAGATTAGCGGCCGGAGCCACGATACTCGGGGCGTATCTCTGGCACGCGTCACAGGATCGGACCAACGCCGTCGCTTCCTTGCTCATCGTAGGCCAATAATAGCCCAAGTTCAGCACTTTCCTCATAATGGATCGGGCCCCTTCATGACAAGCCGCGACCCCTTCATGCACCTCCTTCAGGATTCGATTTGTGTCGGGTTCTGCCACACACTTCAAGTACGGAGTCGAGAACCAGCCCTTCTTGTATAGCTGATTGTCCAGCATCACGTAATTAGCCGCGATCCGACGTATCCCGTCGGCTGCTACTTTATCATCGGGGGACTGTCCCCGTAGTCAGGTATGCGACTATCGGGGTCATCCAAGTGGGCTCCTCCTCCGATTTTGCCTCAATGGCACACACCTGTGTCGGGTCGGTGGTCGATAAGATCACCTTCTCCAAGAAGTGCACCTTCCGATTTTCTTCCAAGGGTGCCCCCAGGGCAAATTTGCTCAAGGCGTCTGCCTCTACGTTTTCCTCCCTCGGGATTGCCTCGATGTCGAAGCTTTTAAAGCTCTCATTCAAGGCTTGTACCTCGTGTAGATACTTCTTCATTATCGGGCTCTTCGATTCGTATCGCCCTTGAACCTGGTTTACGATTAAAGCTGCGTCACACTTCACTCTCAAGTGATCGACTCCAGTGCCTTTGGCAATTTTCAGGCCCGTGATAAGAGCCTCATACTCCTCTTCGTTGTTTGTGGCCTTGAATGTTAAAGCCAAGGCGTATCGGAGCGGCTCACCTCCACCCGGTGGTATCAACAAAAAGCCTGCTCCTGATCCGTCCGAACTCGAGGAGCCATCTGTGTACATTTCCCAGGTATTTTCCTTGTTTGGCTGTTCTGATTGCTCTGCCCTCTCTGGTTCTTCTGTCGGGACCTCCATGGTTGCCCCCTCTACAGGACCCGCTTCTTTTAGATCGGGGGCTGTAGATTCTGCTATGAAATCCGCCAATGCCTTGCCCTTAATGACTGTTCTTGGAGCAAAGTGTATACGAAACTCACTAAGCTCTACTGCCCACTTCACTAATCTTCCCGACGCATCCGGTCGGTTCAAAAAATGCTTCAAAGGCTGGTTCGTCAACACAGTAATTTCGTGTGCATGGAAAAAGGCCTTAGCTTCCGAGCAGTAATAATCAACGCAAAGAGATACTTCTCAACGGCAAGATAATTCAATTCAGACTTGGCAAACGCCTTGCTTACATAATAGACGGGGACTTGATTACCCTCGACCACCTTCACTAACACAGAGCTAATGGAAAATTCAGAAACAGCCAAGTAAAGATAGTAGAGCGGCTCGCTTGGAACCGGTTTCACCAACGGCGGGAGGGTGCGAAGGTGCTGCTTGAGTGCTTGGAACGCTTCTTCACACTTGGCGGTCCACTCAAACTTCTTGTTGGCCCTCAGGACTTCAAAAAAATGGCATTGATCGGTCGCTGGCTTTGGACAGGAAGCGATTCATTGCAGCCAGTCGGCCATTCAGCACTTGTACCTCCCGATTGTTTATCGGAGACTGCATCTCCTCAATCGCCCTCAGCTTCTCGGGATTCACCTCAATTCCTCTCTGGCTCACCATAAAGCCCAAAAATTTCCCAGAGTGGACTCCGAAGGCGCATTTCGTCGGTTTTAAGCGAACCTGATGAAGCCTCATCCGCTCAAACTCCATGGCTAGGTTGTGCACATGATCCTCAGCTTGTCGGGACTTCACCAGCATGTCATCCACGTAAGCTTCCATGGTCTCTCCCAGCATATCTCCGAATAACTTATTCACCATGCGCTGATAGGTTGCCCCGGCATTGATTAACCCGAAAGGCATGACATCGTAGTGATAAATGTCACTGTCTGCATAAAACGCTGTGTGAGGAGCGTCCTCTTTAGCCATCTTGATCTGGTTGTAATCCGAATACGCATCCATGAAGCTCAACAGCTCATGTCCCGATGTGGCATCCACCAACTGATCGATTCTCGGGAGTGGGTAACAGTCCTTCGGGCAAGCCTTATTCAGGTCGCGGAAATCCACACACATCCGCCATTTCCCATTAGTCTTCTTTACCAGTACCGGATTAGCGACCCAAGTCTGGAATCAGAGCTCCTTAATAAACCCAGCGCCGAGTAACCTGCCCACCTCCTGCTGGATCGCGATCTTCTTGTCTGTGCCCATCGGACGCCTTTTCTGCGTGATAGGTTTGATCGCGGGATCTATCTTCAGCTCGTGTACGATCACATCGGGGCTGATTCCTGGCATATCGCTCGGGGACCAGGCAAACAGCTCCTTGAATTTTTTCAGCAGATCGATCAACTCTCGGGCTGTCTCTTTGGTCAAAGCAGACCCGATTTTCACCTTCCTCTGGGGTCCGTCGATCTCAACTTCTTTTAGATCTTCTATGGGGGCGGGACGCCCAAACTCCTCTCTAGGATCTGTATCTGTCTGGAGGACAGTCATGGCCTCTCGCCTCCTCCTTCGGGTGGCGTTAACATAACATTTTCGGGAAGCTACCTGGTCACCCTTGACCTCTCCGACTCCGTGGTCGGTTGGGAACTTCATCTTCTGGTGCACTGTCGGCAACTGCCATCAAGGGGTTGATGGTGGTTCTCCCGATAATCGCGTTGTAAGTCCCTGCGGAATCAACTACCACGAACTCCACGTTCCTTCTTTCTGATTTCCACCCACTACCAAACTCCACTGGTAAGGTGATTACTCCTAGCGGATAGGAGGTAGAACCAGAGAACCCCACCATCGGGAAGTTTGCCTCCTTCAGATCTTTCTTCGTTTTTCCCATAGCCTCCATCGCGTCCATAAATAGAATATCGGAGGAGCTCCCTCCGTCGATCAGAATTCGCTTCATCTCGTACCCGTCTACATCCAAGGTCACAACCAAGGCGTCATCGTGTGGGGTCTCCACGCCTATGAGATCCTCCGACGAAAAGGAGATCACCATCTCTTCTTTCAGGGTCCAGGATCGGGACCTCTTACCCAGCACCACAGCCGTAGGAATTCTAGAGGCGTAAACCTCTCGAGAGGATGAGGTATCACCTCCAGCAGCGAATCCTCTGTGAATCACGTTGATTGTGCCCCGTCGTTCTTTGCGGGCGCCGGACGGCTCCGGGTCGGACCTCTTCTTCTTTGGGGACCGATCGCGGGATCGAGAACGGGACCGCGATCGGGACCGAGAGCGGGATCGACACCGCTTATCCCCAACGAACTCCTTGAGCTTCCCCTTTTGGATCAGCTTTTCGATCTCTTTCTTTAGCTCCCGACAATGGTTGGTGTCGTGACCGTTTGCGCGGTGATATCGGCAGTAGCGATCTGTGCGGGATCCCAAGAATTCTCCATCCTTCTTTGGGGGATACCTGGAGATACCTTGTCGTTCCATGACCGTTAGTACCTCCGCCATGGAGCAGTTTAGAGGAATGTCGAGATCCTCCCGCTTGTCCTTCCTCAAAGAAAGCCTATCATCTCTCCGATCAGAGCGGCCTCGATTCCGACTGCTCTCGGGTTTACCCTTTGACTTACGATCGTCGAAAGGTTTAACCGACTGCTTCCCTTTATTCGACTTCGGGGGCTCCAGTTCTCCAGCGGCTATCTTCGACTCCTGGACATCGATTTTCCGTTTCACCCTCTTCTGTAGTGCCTCCATATTCCACACGGCTTTCTCAGCCACGCTGTGCATTAGGTCGGAACCGTAGGGGGCGTTAGGTTCCGAATGAAGGTACGGATGGTTTCGCCCTCCGAGATCTCCTCATCAATCTCCGCCACACTGGCAGTGTACCGTTGGTAATAGTGTGCCAGAGATTCATCGGGTCTCTGTACCACCTGGGTCAGGGACCTCACACTCTTCAGCAAACGTCTACGACCCTGGTATTGCTGAATGAACCGGTCGTGCATATCCGCCCAGCAAGTGATACAGCCTGGGGGCAGACTAAAGAACCAGGTCAGGGCTCTTTCCCCAAGTGTATTCGGGAACAGCGTACACACTATATCTTCATTCGGGGCTCTTCCCAGACACGCCATGAGGTGTTTCTGGACATGACGAACCGGATCTCCTTCGCCATCGTATTCCTTTATCGTGGGGATACCCAGCCCTGGCGGGGCTAGGGTGTCTATGAGTCGAGGAACGAAGGGATGAGTAGATCGATCCCTCAGCTCCGACACCAGCGGCTTCTGCTCTCCGCAGATGTTCACGATCTTTACCACCTGATCGGGGGTGATGGGACCATTCAGGGGAATGGTCCTGTGCTGTACTGGTCCTGGCCCATCAACCACGAATCTCTCTGGCTGAATGGACACCCTACTCCTGTCCTGGCCTCGGGGCGGAGCCTCCTGTACGTTCCGAACCTCTACTGGTGGGGGCGCTTCTTCTAACGGGGGCATCTCCTCCTGCCTCCTCGCAGCCTCTCTCCGATCCAAGAGAGCCTCCACGGCTGCCAAAAACATCGGCATGGCCTCCGCCACGGCCCTCGTCAGGTCCGCAGCTGGGGGAGCCTCCTGCTCCCTATTCCCCTGGTGCTGAGCAGCAACATCTTCGGGACCTTCATTATGCCCCCCTGTCTGGGAGAGCTCAGCAGCGGGATGGTTCTGGTTTTCCTCCTGTTCTGGTAGTGAATTCAGAGTCGTCGCAGCGGGATGACGGGAACCACCAGATTGTCCTTGCCTTCTTTGCTTACCAGCCGCCATTGAACGAGTAGAAGGCATATCAGCTTTCTATTAGTTTCCCACAGACGGCGGATCACGGTGGAACTCCGGTATGATCTTTGACGGCGATCCTAGCTCCTTCGCTCCACGCAATCCTGCAAGAGGGGATAGACCGGGCGGTGACCCAGAATCCCTCTCCGATGCTTAAATGAGTATCTCGTACGGACTGGCAAGCAGTAATCTCAAGTAATGTATTTCAACGTAAATGATCTGAGGTGACCTCTTGCCCTTTTATAGGCGAAGAGATACCTCAGTTACCTGGTGAACCGTTGAGGGTGGTTAGCCCGTATCCCGCGTATCTCCGGTGTGATCCCGCCTATCTAGGCCATGATCTCGCTTATCTCGGCCACGCCCCACGTATCTCGGCCACGCTCCGTGTATCTTAACCACGTTCCGCGTATCTCGGCCACGCCCCGTGTATCTCGGCCTTTATCCTCTGGTAATGAGTCCCGACTAACGTCGGGGAATTCAGAGTTATCTCATTGTGTCACCGCTTGGGGCCCCTCGTCATCGTGACAAGGCCTATTGTTCTCAGGGATTCATCATCGGAGCCTACACAAAGGCATATTGTCGGGAGCGTTCAGCTCACCTGTCGGGACCGACTCTGTCGGGACCCTTCAACATCGGGACTCCCTACATCGGGATCCTTTGTCTGGGCCATCTTGGCCTTCGTTTAGAGCCCACCGGGCCCATTTGCCGTTTCCTCATCGTTAAAGGGCCTAACGGCCGTAGTCGGACCCATCAAATATCTTTAATAGGGAAATCAATAACTGGCAATATATTTTCTCAATCTTTTAGGTAACTAAATCTATCAATAATATCTTTAACCCTATTTAAATGTTAGATATATTGATAGTTATATATATTTTCTATATATTAATCTGAATCTATCCATTTGTTTCCAATTATAGATATATTGTTACCTATATTAAAAATGAAAATATGGTAAACAATATCCCTAACATGTCCGACAGAATTTTACAAACTTGAATCCTAAGAAATTAAAAAATGTACCTTGTAATTCTTCTTAGGGTTCGGCACAAACATCAAATTAGAAACAAATTGTGAAGTTTCAAGATCAAGTTTTACTAAGATCAATAATCCAATATATGATTTTGATAAAAAAAACCTTGTTTTTCTTGAAGATCATGAACATCAAATTTATCAAGAACACCATGAAAAATTCGGTTTCACCAACACCAAAAATCCAAAAAATAAAAAAATTTCCTTTTAAAAATTTTCAGTTTTAAAACATAGTTGTTCAAGAACACCAATTTATCAAAACCAAGAACTCATAACACAGGCTCTGATACCACTGTTAGATTACGGGGAGTAATTACCAATGACACAATAAACAAGGTACATGCTTTTAATCAGAATTACGCAGCAGAAGTAATACACATACATTTACCACAGTTCGTAGATCCAAGATCCTGGGAGTTCGCGGCTCTCCGGTCGGCACCCGTAGAGGTTCTTGTTAGAGAAGCCCTACGTGGTATAGTCTCCACAGCAAAGCCTCTGATCAACAAGTAGGCAGGGACAGATCTCTGTAGTGATTTGCTCGAAGGCAAATTGGCACACCCTAGGCTACTATATGGTTCGGCCGAATATACTAGGTGTGGGGATGATGTTTTCTCTCTAAAACACTTTAATGAGGGAATTGTGATTAACCTTAATAAAACCCCTAACACCTCTTATTTATAGGAGGAGTAAAGTGGACAAAAGTCCACCTTACCCTCCTATTAGTTTCGGCCGGCCTATGTACTGGGGGAGGCCCAATTTTGGGCCTCCCATGTCAATTGGGATTTGGGTCTGGCCCAATTACCCTAATGTGACACTTACCCAAGTTCATTAGGTAAACCATACATATTAATAGGCTACCAATTACGACGCCCATCACCATATGCTAAAAGTTAGCACCCTTGGGCGTAGAATGTTTGTTTTTCAAATCCAATATCCTTTTAACGTTGGAGTTATTAATGATCCTTGCGATGAGCATAGGTTTGGTGCTGCCCCCTCATTTAGTGCTACCCCTCCTTGGATATAGAAGCGACATTTGTCTCCAAAATGAGTATTGAGCTGGGAAGGGGAAGAGGGAGGTGTTTGCCTTGCATGCTGGGTTGGAGTGGTATTCCCTGCTTTCATAGCGTGTTGTCCCGTCCTTTGGACGGGCGGGCGTCTAGTGGTGTAACTTCTGTACATAGATATATTTTAGGATGGGATTCCATATGATGGCACTCCATGGAAATGCATATCATATTGGAACCCCTTGAATGACATTTTCTAAAGGTAGGCGATGTAGGCCCTGCGGGTTGTAGTGGCCCTCCTTGTTTGGGGTTATCCTTTTGCTTATAGAGGGGGGAGGTGAATGCATGTAACCTCCTTACTATCATTAGCGATGCTTGCCCCCCAGTGTATGTGGTTGCTCTTACTAATGCCATATTTTTCTGGGGATGGAGTTATTAATCATCTCTCCCCCTAGTATTGCCATATTTTTCACAGAGTCGCTACTTTTCAGTGGTAACCTCTTATAGATGTGCTCTGGAAGAGCTACTCTAATTGAATTCATGAAGGGATGTGGGGATGATGCTCATCCTTGTGGAGAGGTTGTTGTTCTGCTCCCTCCTCATCTTGCCCCTATTGGTATACTCTGGAAGAGCTGCCATGGGTGGATTTTTGTTGTAGCCACTTTTTTGGTCTTCTGGCCTGTTCTTGGGTATTTGATTGTTGCCCCCACCAGGGGCTTGTCCTTTATTAGGGGTGAGGGAGGTAGTTGTTGATTGACTACCGACCGTGGTGTCTTGGAGCTTGATGGAGTGTTATCCCAGGAGTGTTGTTCTCCATTGGACAACGGTTGCTTAGCATCCTTTAGTTGTTGCCCCTGGATGCTAGGCTCCTGGAGACCCATGGTAGGTACCATACTATGCCGCCCCCTTGTTCTCTTGGACCCCCGTATTTATTGCCATCGAGTACAAGTAGTAGGCTACGTGCTTTTTATCCGAATCCGCAGACGGCACCAGTGTTTGCGCACGAGTCTTCTCTGAGGGCTTCTCCTTCTCGATCTTTTTATTGATGGGCTTCTTCTTCCCGGATTTCCACTTCTTGGGCTCTTTTCTTCTCGGATTCTCTTCTCCTCTCCTCGCTTACCTGCAAAGGGCACCGGGTGGTCCCGGTAAGCCCACGCCGAAGTTTAAGTCAATGAGAGCTAATAGAGAGTGAGCTTAGAGAGAGAGAGTGATTACCTTCAAATGAGGGGATGAGCTCTCTATTTATAGAGTTTCTATTGGACCACCCCGGTTCCAGTGGTTCTCTAGTCCGGTTGTGCTAGTTTCGTAATATGAGTTGGCCTTGACAGTAAATAAGGTGCATTTGACCCCGGTTCGACCGTAGGTAAGTTTATGATAGTTAAGTGTCGGTATGTGGCCTTTAAAGGCAAGTCCTGGGTTAAATATCGTCAGGGGGTGGGGGTCCGGACGAGGGGGGCTCGTCCGGATGGATGGGGCTACCTGGAGGGGTACCCCCAAGGTCTTGCTCGGGTAACCCGAGCAAGGGGTCCCTTGCTTGGGTTTCCCACGGGTGGTCTTTCCACTCGGGGTGTTTTCTGGGCCTATGTGATGGGCCTCGGGTGTCCGTTTTCTAAGTTTCGAATTATATTCAGTTATGGCCCATTTATCGGGTCCAATTAGTGATAGTTTGGGCGTATATCCAACATCCTCAAGGCCTCTAATCCCCTGACAGGTTTTGAGATTGCCATATTCATCCACCAATGTCCTTCCCATTTCAGCATCAATACATTTGTGTGTATTTTCTGCTATGAGAAGTTCCCTTACATGTTCACTCCATGCATCATAATGCATACCATCCAGATTGCGAGGTTCATAGAAGCGTACTAACCCAGCCATGAAAACTAACACATTGATAATCATGCATAATCAGGGAGATAATAACATTTTGAGAAAGAATTGCATACATCGGATATCTATTAAGATGGAATACGACAAATAATGATTCATCAGCCATCTAAACCAACCAATCGCCAGTAAACCGAGGGAAGGGGGTTCGTGAAAGAGTTCACATTACCGTCGTCTTCAATAAAATAGACTAGTCTATTAAAAACGGGTTTATTCGCAAATTAACGGAACGGGAAATTTGAAATAAGCATACCCGATCTTGGCTTTCCCAAGGCCCTTTTCTATTTAAAAATGTTCCGATGAACTTACGCATGCCTATATAATTCTACTTCACAAATAAATTATCATAGCAAGCCCAAAATTCATCAATCAAACCATACATCATGCATACACGTCATGCGTTAAATGTTCCGAGGAACTCATGCTAGCATATATAATTCTACCTTCCAAGTAAACTATCACATGCAGCTACATCCTCAACATTCAAGCATACGTGTCATACATTTTAGCATTTGGGGTTATGGGCTGCCGTAATTAGTAGCCCATTTATTAAAGTCCATTAACATAAGAAATTAGGAATGGGTCATGTTGGGTTACGATCTTCAAAATAGATCAGTATGAACAAGTCGAGAGCATATAAGTCGAGATACCCAAAAAAGGTCGACGACCAGTCATGCTCAAAATGTCAAAACCAAGAAAGATGGTCGACACCAAATATTGGGAAGGTAGACATTCAAGGTCTTCAAAGACCAGCGACCAGTCTATCTCCAAACGTACCCTCTTAAGGAAAGAGTCGATTTGACAACCAAGTATTATGAAAGAAACCTTCCTCTTAAGGAAAGGACAAATGGCAAACTGCTCGCCGACTTTCTAACTCAAGGAAACCTTTCTCCCAAGGTAAAATTGATGTGGCAACCTGATTATCACATAGTTGAAGAAACCTTCGACACTAAGGAATGAGGAGGTGGCAACCTGCTTGTCACCTACTAACACACCACCGTCCCTCTCCACCACTCGGAAAAAGGCAACCACCGCCACTGAACAACCAATCAAAGCATAAAGCTTGCCGCCATATTAAAGTCGGTACATTCACCCTATAAATAGGGGAACACTTTCATTATTCAAAAACTTACATTTAGATAGTTCTTAAAGTACTCTCATATATTCCATTACTGACTTTAAGCTTCGGAGTGGAATCAGGGGCCATCCCCACCCCTTTTTAGGTCATCGCCTTTCACAAGCACCTAAAGGAAACTAAGTCACCTGAAGGTCGACACAGACACCTAAAATGAGCTAACCACATGCGAGATCTCGAAGTCCATTACCAGAAGTTCAAGCCACGTCATTTTGATCCCAACAGGTCACATTAGGGATTTTGGGCTAGGCCTAAAATCCCATGTGACATGGGAGGTCAAAAATTGGGCCTCCCACATACATGGGTTCGGCGCCGACCTAGAGGAGTAAAGAGGTGGGATTTTCCCACCTCCACTCCTATATATAGGGACCTTAGGGTGACTTCTTAGGTGCTAGTTTCTCCTCCCATGTGTTGAGATTAAAACCCTTCCCCCTAAGTTGCGACGAGAAATTTACTCCCCATCCCGCGAGAATCGAAGGAGGCTTTGCTGTGAAGATCACACCGCGCAGGGCTTCTCTAAAAGGAACCTCTACGGGGTACCGGTCAGTGGATCGAGAACTCCCCTTGAAGATCTTGGGCTGCAAGAAAGGTTTAAGGTATGTGCACTATCTCCGCTGCGTAACTAGTTACCTAGCACGTGCCTAATGTTTTTTCTTGCATGATTAATCACCATAATCCAACAATGGTATCAGAGCCTGTTTTAGGGAGTTCGTATTTTGATAAAATTGGTTCTTGGATTTTCTTGGATAGTGCTGAACCGAATTTTAAAAGCTTGTGTTCAAAGTTTTAAAATTTTTTATTTTTGGGTAACACCAATGTTGGCCGAGATTTTTGTGATATTCAAATTAAAACTTGATGTTCATGATCTTAAAGAAAAGCAAGACTTTTATCAAATTCAAACTCTGGATTCTTCATCTTAAAAAGTTTTGATCTTGAAATTTGACCTCAAACCCTAATTGCATGTTAGTTTCGGCCGAACTTTACTATAGGTGTTCAAGGTTAAATTTTTTATTTTTTAGTCCACAAGTAACCTAGTTTTGTCCGAAATTTTCGAAAATATTCCTTATATGTTTCGGCCGAAATTTACATGTTGCCATAATTATGACAATATTCACAAGATAATTGTGTATATTTACTATCAATATATCTAGAATATTTTTAGGAATATAGATAATATATATATATATATATATATATATATTAGTTGGCTAAAGATTGAGAAAATATATATATTACTGATGAAATATATATTCCTAAATATATAATATTGACAATAATATATTTCTAGAAGATATATATATTATGTTACCTATTATATATATGTATATATATTGTCGATTGATTATATATTGGTAAATATAGAATCTTGACAATAAATATATATATAATGTGGCCGAAATATATATATATATATATATATATATATATATATATATATATATATATATGTGTGTGTGTGTGTGCAGAAAAATGGACGATATTTATTTATTGATAATTACTTAGAGGCCAAGTTAAGTTTTTAGTGGACTTTTAAAACTCTACTTGGCCCACAAGTAATTATTCGGACCGAACCCTATGGGTTATGCGCTGGTCCAATTTTAGCACATCCGGGTCGGGTCAACCTACCCGGAACACCAAATAAACCGAACCGGAACGAACGGGTTACACTAAATTGAACCGGACCTGTTTACGCGGGTAAGAACCGGAGCGGGTCAAGCGCCGGGTTTTCTCAGTTGGTCCGACCCATTCGGGTCGGGTTGGACCGGGGCAACTAATATGGGTCGAAGCGAGCCGGTTTGAGTGACGAACCGAATCCTATTTTAAACCGAACCGATCAGAACCGGTCCGGCCGAACCGGACCGGTCAGAACCGAACTGGAAATTTTTCAATCCGAACCGATTTGATTAATTTAAAATAGGATGGTCAAAATTTTAAATCCAAATGTTTTCGAACATTAAATTACAACAAAGTGCTCACATGTTTAAATTATTCGCGATTTAACTAAACCTGATGCATAGTTTCGATTATGGGGATGGATCTCAGAGATGCATGATTTTGGGACTGAATCATTTAGTGGGCTGAATTGGAACTGTTATTTAATTGATATTATTGCATGATTAGAACTGTCGTCTTAACTATGTCAAGCTAGCTGGATTATGCTTATTGTGGGCTGAGCCCTGGTTTTTTCAGTTAATGAGTTGCTCGCTAGGATAGACATGCTGTGATGGTTGCACTTGCCTAGGATTCATGTCTAGAAGTACGCATGATTAATTTGTAACATAAATTTCAAATCAGCCCCAAATGTTTTTAAAACAAAAATCAGTCGCCAAATATGCATGATTGTATGGTTTGATCATGCATGATGCGTATGCATGAATGTTCATGATGTATTAGCATTATATAATTTACTTAGGAAGTAGAATTATATATGATAAGTATGAGTTCCTCAGAACATTAGACGCATGACGCGTATGCATGACGTGTGTTTGGTTTCTTGGATATGATATGCCATGATAATTTAATGGGATAGTAGAATTATATGTGCAAACCGTAGTTCCTAGAAACATTTTCAAAAAGGGCCTTGGGAAAGCCAAGATCGGATGTTTTAAAATCTCCCGTTCCGGTTAAATCGATTAAACCGTTTTAAAAGACCGATCTATTAGAAAGAAGATAGCGGTAGTGTGAAATCTTTCACGACCCCCCTTCCTTCGGGCTTTACTGTTGGTCGGTTGGGTTAGATGTCTGAGGAATCATTATTTGATATCTTCTATCTCATAGATGTCCGATGAATGCAATTTATTTTTTCTAAAAGGGTTTTTTCTTCCCTCTTATGCAAAGTTGTCAATATGTTAGTATCGAATAAAAACACATATGGATTCATCTTGTGCAAATGAACTTTTGAATGAGACGACGCATCAGTGAGCTACTAGAAGGCGAAGGTCTATCAGACCACATTCAGAAAACGATGAGATGTCCAGATATGGGCCGGACCAAAGGCCTTACATATTTCCACTTAAGTGGGAACAGGATGACACAAGGGCTAAGGATGTTTTACTGTCGCAGATGTCTACGAACATCAAAACCGAGTATAAGGATATTCCTTTCGCAGAGGATATCTGGGATGCACTCTTCCTGAAATACGGGAATACGGGAGTGGCATAGCAGTAACCCTGCACCTACTTATACCGGCTTTAGACGAATGTCTAAAATGCAACAACACCAATGTGCTTGGAAAATCACATAAACTCCTTAGCATGATCAAACCGATTGAGGAGGAGTGTCAGATGGTTGAAAGGAACAAAATTCAAGCCATAATTGGGATACTCCCAAAGTCCTAGAGAGCAACCAGGACTTTACTGACCGTCGGCAGCTCGGTGTTAGATCTCCCTAGTGTCATGAAAATAATCGAGATGGAACAATCTCGAATGGTACCGGTTACGAAAGCAACCATTGTGCCAAAACGACCTGCTAGATAGAAGAAGAGAAAAAGGGGCAAGGGAAAGAAACAACAGGCTGTCAACGGTAAAACGTTGACTAAACCTGAACAAAGAAAACTCCAGTTAAAATCGGAGGTTGTTTGCAAGGAATCTACTCCTCGCCGAATAGCGATGGAACTAGGTCTAGCAAACCGCATACTGGCATGGTATGCGACATTGGATATGTTAGGGAAACTTTAGTTTCCTCAACAATCATGTAAACTGATTCAAATTCCTCTTGGATTCTTGATTCAGGTGCAACGGACCACATAACCAATGACAAGAACTTATTTGCTATATTCAGACGAATGCCGAAGGATTCAAAGAGGATATATGTCGGCGGCAACTCTCAAGTTGACGTCGAAGGAATAGGGGACTGAAAATTGCCTATGAGCAATGGCAGAACCTTACTCCTCGAAAATATCCTTTTTGCTCCTAAAATTCGAAGAAATGTTGTTTCTGTTACTTCTCATATGGATAATGGTTTTACTTTATCATTTGAGAATTCCCCTGTCCGTATCAATAAAGGTAAAACCTTTTATGGTACTGCCTTTTCTTCTAATGGACTCATCATTATGGATCTGAATGAATATGGACATTCAAATCGAATGTATTCATTATCGTCTAAAGAAGCGGAAACTGATGCGGCCGGATGGCATGCAAGGTTGGGACATATAGGCTATGACAGGGTTCAAACCCTTGCTCGGAAAGGTCAACTCCCGGGCACCACACAAGTAGTGAAAACCACTTGTGAGGATTGTCTAGCCGGAAAGTCAACCCGCAAGTCATTCGGTGAATCACTATGAGTCGAATATCCATTGCATTTAATTCATTCTGACGTTTATGGACCCATGAATGTTACCGCAAGGAGTGGTAAACGTTACTTTGTCAGTTTCATCGACGATTTCACCCGGTATGGGTTTACTCATATGATTTCTCATAAATTTGAGGCTATCGATTGCTTTAAAATCTTTCAAAGCCTCGTAGAGAATCAGCAGGAGCGAAAGGTGAAAACCCTTCGCACTGATAGAGGTTGAGAATATCTCTCTAATGAGTTTAAGAAACTGTGCGATGAAAAGGGAATTGTACACCAAGTTACGATCCCTTACACACCACAACAAAATGGTGTGGCTGAACGACGTAATCGTACACTCCTGGACATGGTAAGAACCATGATGTCGCGGGCAAAGTTGCCGATCTCATATTGGGGTGACGCTTTTATGACTGCAACACATTTTATAAACCTTGTTCCAACAAAGTCAGTAGACATGACACTACATGAGCTGTGATTTGGTAGAGATGGCGATCTTACCAGACTGCGACCTTGGGTTTGTGCAGTGTTAAGTCGCGTGACTCGAGTCAATGGGTCGTTGATCCAAGTTCCACTCCTTACGGGTAAAAAGCTTGATCCGATACTCTATCTGACGGGTGATCTGATCCGTGTCCTTCTTATCTTCTGTCTTCCTTCTTTCCTAGAGAGAAGGCAGAGCAAAAGCTAGTGAATAATCAACGTGATGGAAATGAATAGGATACGAGCAGTATTTATAGGCTTCTGGAGGATTAAGGTGGCTCAATGACACCGTTAATCCCCTAAGATTAATTAATTAACTCATAACCGTAGGGTTAAACCCTTAGAGCATGGAGAGGTAAGCAAAATAATCTAAGTGTGGGACGGGTGAGAAAAGGTGGTGCGACCCTTGGGGTCGGACGAGAAATCCGACCCCTGAGGCTTAGGGTCGGGTAGGCCTGCCCAATCTCTCATGGGAGAGGTGGGGTAGCCTACCCGACCCCTCCTAGGAGGGACCGGGTGAGGCCACCCGATCTCACCTAAGTGAGACTTTTGGAGGGGATCGGACGAGTACCTCGGTCTGTCCGGGCCATTAATGCTATTGATGGGGTATTCAGGTCAAAGTTTCGATTTACAATCATAAATGGGGTGATAAAGATAAGACATTCCGAATTAAAATGGGTTCAAATTGGGCGTATATCCATCACATGCCCCCGAGTCAACCAATGGCCTGACCCTTGATTGACTTTATTTTATGATGGGATGACACGCGCAATTTGAAACCGGACGAAACCTTCGCTTGTTCGTAGGCGCATTTTTCAGGCCTTGTCCTCTGTTTCTCAAAATAGAGGAATTGTAAACATTAGAGTAAAACGTACACGTGTTTAAGCACGTGTCCGCGGAATATGGATGCGACAGTAAAAAGTCCGACCCTTCTATGCATGCATTTTAAAAATATCTACGTGCACGGGGATGTAATCCAATCATGGATATGAGTCGATGTACCTCAATTTCATACGGGGTGAGCCTAAGTCAGGACAAAATATTTGAATTGGGTCTCAAAAAATTCCTAAGTATGGGAAAATGAGACAATATGCATATGGAAAATGCTAACTTGAGTGAACTTGGATATATCATGAACATGAAGGTGTGTACTACCATACATGCAAGTAGGAACACAAGTATGGAAGTGGGTGTATAAATGCTGCGGTTGTGGACATGAATGTATGCATGAATATATGGCAGCCATGTACCTGGACGTCTAAATGTTTGAACACATGGGAGTGTGTATGTGGGCATGCATGTGACTGCAAGCATAAACATGTATGTATGCATGGACGGGTTGTGAGCATAAACATGGACGATGGCATTGGTGCACTTATAGATGTAAATCATAAATATGAACTTGAGTGCAAGGGTGAGAGTGTAGCCCCCAGTTTTACCTAAGAATCCGAGCTCTGTCCCTCGATGGGACACAACGTTCTGCCTCCCTTATACTAGTGAGAGCATTGTCTTTTAACTTCGGCTTCTGACAGGTGTGACATTTTTCTTCACTCGTTGGGACGTGCGTATAACTCTTGAACCTTGCCCTGCAATTCATTCTACATAAAAATGGGGGTGAAAATGCTTACAAGCTTTCTTCTTACCCGCCATGTACGAAGGGGTTTATCGACATATTTTAAAGGTTGCCCCCTGCTTCAGATGTGTAGAAGCGTCGCTTCTTTTGGGGAAGTTAAAAGTTCACCATCTTTGTAGCGCTTTGGGGTTTGTTCCCAGGGTTGGTGTACCTTGAATTTTGATGGTCGGATCTCTTGGGTGTCGGTTTTGCTTTCGTAACTTGATGTTGGGGTTGCCCCCGTAATAGGCGTATCGCGCCCTTTCATAAGTAAGAGTCGACATTTGTGTTGGTTGCTCGGATGGCTGGTTCCCTTTTGGGGAGTTCTCTCCTTAGGACAAGGAGACCGCGAAGATCACTTATCAAAGCAATTGGACCAACTTTCATTGTCATGTGTCTTGGGTTTCCGAGGTGGACTCATATAAGGCGGGGATTCACTTGACCCCTCCTTCCGTGAGCTTGGTATGTCATTAATCCTCTTGTTTTCATTCATCTTTCGTTTCCCCCTTGTAGGTTGGTTTCATGAAAAAACGTATAGTGTGCCGGCGGAGCGTTCCAAACGTGTCGTTGAGTTGAGCCAGGAGAAGGTACCCTCCGGCTCTTGCTCCTAAGGTCCAGAAACTACGCAATGATGGATAATGAGCTCTATAAGAAGGGATACTCCACACCCTTCCCCAAATGCATAACATATCCAGAAACGGAGAAAGTATTTGCAGAGTTCCACGAGGGTGACGCCGGATGTCATGAAGGAGCAAGATCAATAATTCGAAAAATCTTCTAAGTCAGGGAAAGCTGTAGAGACTTCCAGTATGTTCTTCCTTCCCTTCTTTTTCTTTTATGATGTGCTTATAACTGTTCTCATGTTGCTTCCCTTATGTTGTTAGAGCATTTTCCCCCGGTCATCGAGCGTGTACTCCCGGTGGGTAAGAGTTCAAGTCGATCTAAATCCAAGGTGTGGAAACTTGACTCTGAGGTCGGGCCCTCGGCTGCCCAGGAGAAGGAAGCCGGGAGAGACGCTCCTTCAAGTGCCCCCTTGCCGACTCCTTCTCGTGATAAGGAGATAGTGGTTGAAGAGGCTCCCTCTTTGCTTGGCAAAGGGAAACAACCTGTGGATGGCGATGTGATGACCATAGATTTTGATGTCTCTCCTCTATCCTCTGCCTCCCAGCCGAGGGGCCGAGTCTCAGGTTTATTTCATCTTCATGTAGATTTAACAACTTTTGAGGGTGTCTTTGGCATACCTATGGGGTCATCTGATTAACCATTGTGTTGAAGATCTTGCTCTTGGTGATGGGTGTGATCATCCCCTTTCATTATGACTCCTTTCTCTTACCATGGCTCTAATTAAGATAGCAAATTTCTCCTTTAAAGTTTGGTGGAGACTGCTCTTGAGTTAGCCTCTACTAGTATCATAGTTGTGATATTTGTGGGGATCGTTTCGTTATATGCCCCCGATAGTGCTTGTTGTGATTCTCCGCTTTATGGTTGATTTCGTGAAATATAGAGGTTGTCTTCATAATGAGGACGTCTCTTACCTGGTATCATCCCGGAAGGTTGAAATATAAGTGCAGACCTTTGATGAGCGTATGAAGGGTATTGTTTTTCCCTTTGTTTTAATCTGCTCCTAAGGTTAGGCATAGACTTTTGATGTTCGTTGTTGTGAAAGTATCCCCGTGATGTGCATACTTGATAGCCGTTTTTGATGTGTAGACCTGATAACCACCTCTTGGTATGTGGACATGATAGCCACCTTGCAGTGTGTGGACATGATAGCCACCTCTTAGTGTGTGGACATGATAGACACCTCTTGGTGTGTGGACATGATAGCCACCTCTTGGTGTGTGGACATGATAGCCACTTCGCAGTGTGTGGACATGATAGCCACTCCTTGGTATGTGGACATGATAGCCACTTTGTTTCTATAGTTGCCTTTTGTTTAGGCTATACTTTTCGGGTTTTTTACCATGTTTCGTCTTGTCGGATGTTGTATTCTTTATGCTTTTTGTATTTCCCCTTCATGAGTTTTCTTGACGATGTTCAAGTAGGATGCGAGCATAGGTCACACGAGGGGGACGTGCAAGACAGTAGGGTTTGTCGGGGGTTGCCTTGTGCGACTTGTAAGGCAATTCTTCTTCAAAAGTTGTTTTGTATGACTTGTGATTTGTTTGCCTATTATCGTGTTTCTTCTCTTTTGTCGGAGTGTCCTTTCATTACTCCATTTGATTTTTTTCATTCCTTTCTTATGATAATTGCTTGTTGTTGTTTATGTGGTTCCTTGGTCATGGACTCTTTCCTTGTGTATGCTTCTCCTTACTTGATCTCCTTTGGTATCCTTGTCAATCATGATACCTGTGATCTCATCATGAACAAACTTGTATGTTTCTCATATCATATATCATTGCCTTGTAAAAAAAAAATCTCGTGGTATACTATTGTGGATGATGTAAAGATCGCTTTAGGATACGCTCCTAGGGGGCGTAGAATCTTTTCACAGGATTGGCTCCGGAGGGCACATAACTATTCACAGGATGGGCTCCCGGATGGCACAGAATAAGTCAACAAGATATGCTCTTGGGGGCGTCGAATCTTTTCACGAGATTGGCTCTCGAAGGGAACATAACTTTTCGCAGTATTGGCTCCCGGATGGCACAGAGTTAGTCAACAAGATACGCTCTTGGGGGCGTCAAATCTTTTCACGAGATTGGCTCTCGGATGGCACATAACTTTTCACAGGATTGGCTCCTGGAGGGCACAGAATTTTTCACAGGATTGGCTCCCGGAGGGCACAAAACTTTTCACAGGATTGGCTCCCGGAGGGCACAGAACTTTTCACAAGATTGGCTTCTGGATGGCACAGTGTTAGTCAACAAGATACGCTCTTGGGGGCGTCGACTCTTTTCACGAGATTGGCTCTCGGAGGGCACAGATAGTTTCACATGATTGGCTCCTGGATGGCACAGAATTTTGTAGTCTAAAAACTACTCTCAAGATACGCTCTTGGGGGCGTCGAAACTGTTCACGAGACAGGCTCTCGGAGGGCACACAATTTTGTAGTTTAGAACTACTCTCAAGGTACGCTCTTGGGGGCGTCGAGACTGTTCACGGGATTGGCTCCCGGAGGGCTCGGAATATTACTTTACCTTGTGTCATTTCCCAGGTAGGGTGCGTCTTTTATATGCCTTTTGAATCTTTGCTTGAGATTTGTCTCTATGATATTGCCTGTTGATGGATATACGCCCAATTTGAACCCGTTGACTTCCGAACCGTTGTATTTTTATCGTCCCATTTATGATTGCAAATCGAAACTTCAACCCGGACACTTCGTGAGAACATCGACGGCTCGGACGGGGCCGAAGCGCCCGTCCGACAGAGGCGAACTCACCTAGGTGAGGTTGGGTGGCCACACCCGACCTCCCCTAGAGGAGATCGGGTTGGCCAACCCGATCTCTCCTAGGAGAGATCGGGTCAGCCAACCCGATCTCTCCTAGGAGAGACCGGGTCGGCCAACCCGATCCCTCCTAGGAGGGATGGGGTTGGCCAACCCCACCCTCCCTAGGAGGGGTTGGGTGTCCTCACCCAACCCCTACCCTTGGGGGTCGGATTCCTCCCCCCCCAAGGGCCCCGACACCACCTTCGGACTCCCATGCTCGGTCCACTCCGCCTACCTCCTCCGAATCCTAAGGTCTTAATTATATGCTTAAAGGTTAATTAATTGTGTTTAAAGGTTAACGATGTCATTAAGCCACCTTAATGACACCGTTGCCTATAAATACCCCACCTTCACAACTCATTTGATCATCTTGGCCATTTGGACATTTTAGCTCTGACATCTCTCTAGCTTTATCTCTCTAGAAATATAGTTCTGACTTAGGCATCGGAGAGGGTTCACCAGGCACCACCCCCCCCCCCCTCCGTGTCTGGTACTGCCCCTTTTGCAGGGCGAAGGGAGAGAAGAAGAGAAGGAACCAAGGGAGGAAGGAAAGGAAGAAGGACATAAGCAAAGGCAAGGCGACTCGAGAAGACCGGATCACACACATCCCCCGTAAGGAGTGAGATCAAAGCCGACACCCCGTTGACCTAGATCTCATAACTTAACACTTGGCGCCGTCTGTAGGCTTCGAGCAGAAAGCCTGGCTATCACACGAGCTATGACGAACAGTAGGGTATCCAGGCCCCAACACCCACCTGGGGGCAATGGGCGGAGAAGAGAACCCATACCTCCAGGGAGGCGGCCTAACCTTGGGAAGCAGCCAATGCATTCAGAGCCCCAAGACATACCACAGCCTCCTGAGCAACAGAACAATCAGGAGGGAGGACCTTCACGCCCAGCTGGGGCTGAGTCCTCCACAGCCTCCACCCCCCGGGCAAGAAGGCCACAGAGGGAAAGAGAACAACAGGGAGTGCCCTCCCACAACACGGCACCCCCTGAGGGATACTATTATGAAGAGCAACCCCAAGGGCACCCGTATAGTATGCCGGCACAGAGAGATGGCAATCGCGCCCACACAGCGTATGCAAGGCCGGCATACACCCAAGGAACTTACACTGAAGCTCAGGAAGAGGAGCAGATCCCAGCAGAAGAGTACTACTCGCACCCTCGAGCAGGGCAGCGAGAGGAACAAAGAAGATATCACCAGGAGCCACCCCCAGAGGGCAGGCAACAATTTGTGCCTCCTAGGCAACAGCATAGCAACAGGGCTTACACACCGCTTGGGGAGGAAAGACAAGCAAGACCTCCAAGGAGGCAAGACTTCCATGAAGGACCCCAGCAGGCGTACCAAGGGTACACCTACAGTCCATACCAACAGGGACAAGGGAACCCAGCAAGCCCAGTCTACAAGTACAATGGGTATCAGAGGGGTTATACTCCGGCACCGGTGATGATCACCCCGGAGGAGATAGAAGCTATGATAACCCGGAAACTGAATGAGTCAAAGAATAGAACGAGAGAGTACTGGAACCGATAGAAGCATCGGAATAGAACGAGAGAGTACTTCCAGGAGTACCAATGGCACAATACCCGGAAGCCCACCCAGACACGGAGGGCGCTGGGGGCAAGGTTCACAGGAGAAATCCTGAAAAACCTGCTCAACTCTATAAGCTCGTCACAGTAAGGCAGTCTCAGCCCGAATCGGATCTGAGAAGGGTATACGGCGACCGTCCCTATGGAAGGCTCCGTCACCGTCGCTCGAGTGTTCCCCAAGGAGGGGAGAAAAGGATACAGAGGCTCATCTAGGGGACAGATATTTCCTAGAGTGACATGTTCGTTGTAATCGGACCTAGTGAGAAGGTTCTCTGACAGGATAGCAAGACCTAAGGCAAAGGTAGCAGGAAACCCCAAAGCACAAATCAAATTTCGACTAACACCCCAATGAAGGCCACGGTACTAAGCTAGCAATAGAAAAGGAAGTAACACGACCAAAAAGGAAGAGAAAAAGGAACTCACTCATCCTTCGGAGAATACGGCGTCTCTGAAGAGTCTGCGTACGTGGACACCACCAGGAGTATAGTACCTACCATGACACGACAAGTATCAAGATAAGAAAAATTTCCGAAGAACCGGAAATACTCCGACGCCCGACCAACGACAACAATCAAAGATCCAAAGACACCCAGCAAAGATAGTCAGCACGAGCCAAGAACACCACAACAACCAAGTCAAATAATTTTATCCAAGCCTAAGGTCGGGTTTTGGAAAAAATTACCATTATACCCTCCAACAAAGATTAACACACCAACGGCGGAACGACATCAAATTCAAGACCGGGATAACCCAATCGGACAAGAAACCATATCCGGACGACCGGCGAACATTTTTCCTAAAATCCACAACTACCAACGGCTATCTACGGCAATCCCACATTTAATTAAATTTCGGCAATCAAGCATCGGCAATCAAGCATCGGCAATCAAGCATCGGCAATCAAGCATCGGCAATCAAATATCAACGATTCAAAAATCGACGTTTTACGCGGTAATGGAAAGAAAAAGAGCGGACCTTCGGAAAACCCGACCCGATATGGTAAACGGGTCCGGATTTCGAATTTGAAGACGCCCGAAAATCAGTCCCTCGCCGGAATTGGAGTCTCGCCGCCGCCGGAGATGATCCCGTCCACCCCGCCGTCGCCGGAGAGCTCTGCACGTCACGTCCCCCTTCGTCGTCGATCGCCTCCGATGGACCAGCTGCCGTCCCCGCCGGCAGCGACCTCGCCGTCGCCTGGCCGTCCCTCCGCGCCGCTGGTGGTTGAGGCTGTCATCCCAGCCAGCTGCCGCCTCTATCCGACGCCGGGGTCCCCTTTTCTTGGCCGGTCGGAATTTCTGGTTCACCACTAAAAATTCTGGCCGGTCCTCCTCCTTGGGGGTGCTCTCCAACCTTGCCTTGCTCTCCAAGGGTGAGTGAAAAAAGGAAGATGGTGGCTATGGGGACTCTTGGAGGTATTTTTCTAACTCTCCTCTTTTATGTTAAAAGGATGATAGGGTTTTTAGGGGGTTTTAATCACCACCATCCATCTAGCTTTAAGTAAAATCTAAGGGCCAAGGAAAGATCATCATTTTTATCCCTTTCACCTATAGCTAAGTATATTCCCATACTTAGAAAAATTATCAAGTTAGTTTTATTTTTGGAGCATCCCATACTTAGAAAAAATTTTGGCCAAAATTAATTTTTCCTCACTTAGATGAAATCCCGGCATGAATTGGAAGCATAAGTCACTTAGTTGCATTCGTATCACACCCCGGTGCAAGTGTGTATTTTTCGAGTATACACCTGTAGCAGAGATAAGTTTATTACTCCCACCTCAGACGGACGCGTGTCTAGGCACACGTCCGTGCTACTCTGACGTTTACAATTCCTCTATCTCATTAGACAGGGGGGCAGGGTCAGAGGCACGCATCTAAGGGTAAGTAAGCATTCAGACAAAGAAGGTAAAACCCCGGTTTCAAATTGCGCGTATCATACCATCCTGAAATAGAGTCAATCAAGGGTTAGGCCATTGGTTGACTCGGGGGCATGTGATGGATATACGCCCAATTTGAACCCGTTGACTTCCGAACCGTTGTATTTTTATCGTCCCATTTATGATTGCAAATCGAAACTTCAACCCGGACACTTCGTGAGAACATCGACGGCTCGGACGGGGCCGAAGCGCCCGTCCGACAGAGGCGAACTCACCTAGGTGAGGTTGGGTGGCCACACCCGACCTCCCCTAGGGGAGATCGGGTCAGCCGACCCGATCTCCCCTAGGGGAGATCGGGTTGGCCAACCCGATCTCTCCTAGGAGAGATCGGGTCGGCCAACCCGATCCCTCCTAGGAGGGATGGGGTTGGCCAACCCCACCCTCCCTAGGAGGGGTTGGGTGTCCTCACCCAACCCCTACCCTTGGGGGTCGGATTCCTCCCCCCCCAAGGGCCCCGACACCACCTTCGGACTCCCATGCTCGGTCCACTCCGCCTACCTCCTCCGAATCCTAAGGTCTTAATTATATGCTTAAAGGTTAATTAATTGTGTTTAAAGGTTAACGATGTCATTAAGCCACCTTAATGACACCGTTGCCTATAAATACCCCACCTTCACAACTCATTTGATCATCTTGGCCATTTGGACATTTTAGCTCTGACATCTCTCTAGCTTTATCTCTCTAGAAATATAGTTCTGACTTAGGCATCAGAGAGGGTTCACCAGGCACCACCCCCCCCCCCCCCTCCGTGTCTGGTACTGCCCCTTTTGCAGGGCGAAGGGAGAGAAGAAGAGAAGGAACCAAGGGAGGAAGGAAAGGAAGAAGGACATAAGCAAAGGCAAGGCGACTCGAGAAGACCGGATCACACACATCCCCCGTAAGGAGTGAGATCAAAGCCGACACCCCGTTGACCTAGATCTCATAACTTAACACCTGTTACCTAGCCTTTTCCTGATTGTGGGAGATCACCTTTCGAGGGCGATGCTTGTATGTTGCCAACTTAAGACGAGTCCGTACAGGGTGTTCAGGCTGTATTTCCTCTTACGTGACCTCTTCTAGGAGAAGTGGTGTTGCAAGTTCTTGTGACCTTCTGCTTCTAATCTCTTCTTTTACACTTAGGTGGACTACCAAGCACTTGTTCGTTTGCTGCCCCCCAAGTTGCTTGGTGGTCACACTGCCTGTCATATTTGACTGTTGAAAGGCCCTCGTTTATTTTCTTGGTTGGGTACCCCTTATGCTTGGGGCTCCCTAAACTTGTTTTTTATTTGATATGTCTGCTTGTTTGGGTGCGATGGGTGTCCCTTGTAAGACTTACTCTTTCTCATGCTTGCTTATTTCAGTCATAGGCATGGTTTGGACAATGCCTTTGCCAGATGTATCTCTTAGGTTTGGGGGGGAAGCTTTTGCTTTGGGTGGGTGGCGGTGATTTTCATTCTCTTGGTAACTGGTTGTGGTAGTGTTCATATCCAGAGAAAGCTTGTAAATTATTACCCCCTCTTCCTTGTGTTTTTGAGAAAAAACACTTTTGCGGTGAGGTCGAGTAGGAATAACGTATCTTGGAAGGGGTTGTATTTAGGTTGAATAGCTTTCTCATAGCATGGTGTTTCGAGTTTTTAATCTTGAAAATGTGTTTCAGACTAGTGAATCTGATCCACGCCCTTTGTTCGGGCATGGGGGGTCCAACCGGGCTGTAGTAGTCTTCTTGAAGTGTAGTGGTACTTAGTATGTTTCGCCTTTTCCTTTACATTGGAGTATTTTCAATGCTTTTAGAGAGTGTCACATTGGTTATGCTCCTCCCACCTCAAATCTTGATTAAAGGCTTCCCTTGAATTAGGACTTGAACTCAAAAAGGATATTTTCCTTCAGATTTGTAGGTGATGTTCCATGATTTTTTCATGGGTTTGCCCCCGTATTGGCTATGCCTTGTTGGATAACTTTATTAGAAGCTGTGTTTGTGTTGAGTACGTACATATGTTTGGGGGGTGTCGAGCTGACAAGGTCCTTCTCTTTTCCTTTGTTGTAACCTTCCCTAACTAAGTGTTTGGCTTTTCACCTAAAGGCGGGATCTTCCCCTAAAGCCCCCTCTATCGAGGTTTTCCTCTTGATGGGATGTCAGAGGCAAATGTCTTATCATTCCCAGACAAGGTGCTTGATCAGAATGTGCATCTAGTGCAAGGGTCGATTTCGAAACCTTACTTCCCAAGCTTTTGAGTTGTGGATTCGTTTTCCTTAGATCTGAGCATGAGTTTGGTGTTGATTCCTTGCTCAAATAATGACGTTGATGATTCTGAATTAGGAGTTACCTCTTCCTTGGTTGATCTTGTAGAACTATTATCATGCCCTAAGGTGATAGGAGGTGTATCTCATTTTTCATATTCTGGTTGTTGCACTATCTCTTTTGCTAATCTTGTATCTTTAGAATTTCTTGCTTGGTGCATGATGTCAATGGCAGTATTTTCTACCGGTGCCTGTTCTGTTAGGACTTGTATACTTGGTTGCCTTCCTTTCTTGTGAGATGGCGAAGGAGTGTCTATGACCACTCAAATGCATCGCACTTGGTAGAGGTATGCGCCTAATTTTAAGGGTGCTATCTTGAATCTTCATGTACCCATCTTTGATAAGCATATCATTCATTGCATATATAGTACGGAGTCCAAGGATCTCCGACTTAGGATCATATTTTGATAACAGAAACACGGTATCTATTAGATAACCTTCATTTAGGGAGTTCGTTTTTGCAAAGATAACTGAAAGGATACTTATAAGGATACGTCTTCCATCTTTATTTCCACCTCATTGGCAGTGTTGTGTCCCTAATGGGTATGTTGATGTTCTGACCCCCCCTTACTAGTAGGTGATGGGTTCGACTACAGCTGTCAGGCCCTTTAACAGCGAGGAAACGGCAAACAGGCCCACCAGGCCCAGAGTGAAGGTCAAGATGACTTTGGAGAAGGGTCCCGACAAAGGGAGTCCCGACGAAGCAAGGTCCCGACAGAGTCGGTCCCGACGGTTGAGCTAGAAGCTCCCGATGAGAAGCCTTTAAGTAGGCCCCGATGATGAATCCCTGAGAATGATTGGCCCTGTCACGATGACGAGGGGCCCCGAGCGGTGACATTAACGAGATAACTCCGGAGTCCCCGACGGGAGTCGGGACTCGTTATCAGAGGATAAGGCCAAGATATGCGGGGCGTGGCCGAGATACGCGGAACGTGGTTAAGATACACGGAGCGTGGCCGAGATACGCGGGGCATGGCTAAGATACGCGAGATCACGTCCGAGATATGCGGGATACGGGCTAACCACCCCTAACGGTTCGCCAGGTACCTGAGGCATCTCTTTGCCTATAAAAAGGCAGGAGATCACCTCAGAAAGATTTACGTTGAGTTGAATACACTCTGAGATTATTGCTTGCCAGTCATACGAAATACTCATTTAAGCATCGGAGAGGGGTTCTGGGTCACCGCCCGGTCTATCCCCTCTTGCAGGATTGCGTGGAGCAAAGGAGCTAGGATTGTCGTCCAAGTCCGTATCGGAGTTCCACCGTGATCCAACATTGGCGCCGTCTGTGGGAATCAAACAAAAAGCTGATATGCCTTCTACTCGATCGATGGCGGCTGGCAAGAACAGAAGGGGACAATCCGGTGGTTCCCGTCACCCCGCTGCAACAAACTTGGATTCAGTACCGGAACAAGAGGAAAACCAGAATAAGTCAACAAGATATGCTCTTGGGGGCGTCGAATCTTTTCACGAGATTGGCTCTCGAAGGGAACATAACTTTTCGCAGTATTGGCTCCCGGATGGCACAGAGTTAGTCAACAAGATACGCTCTTGGGGGCGTCAAATCTTTTCACGAGATTGGCTCTCGGATGGCACATAACTTTTCACAGGATTGGCTCCTGGAGGGCACAGAATTTTTCACAGGATTGGCTCCCGGAGGGCACAAAACTTTTCACAGGATTGGCTCCCGGAGGGCACAGAACTTTTCACAAGATTGGCTTCTGGATGGCACAGTGTTAGTCAACAAGATACGCTCTTGGGGGCGTCGACTCTTTTCACGAGATTGGCTCTCGGAGGGCACAGATAGTTTCACATGATTGGCTCCTGGATGGCACAGAATTTCGTAGTCTAAAAACTACTCTCAAGATACGCTCTTGGGGGCGTCGAAACTGTTCACGAGACAGGCTCTCGGAGGGCACACAATTTTGTAGTTTAGAACTACTCTCAAGGTACGCTCTTGGGGGCGTCGAGACTGTTCACGGGATTGGCTCCCGGAGGGCTCGGAATATTACTTTACCTTTTGTCATTTCCCAGGTAGGGTGCGTCTTTTATATGCCTTTTGAATCTTTGCTTGAGATTTGTCTCTATGATATTGCCTGTTGATGGATATACGCCCAATTTGAACCCGTTGACTTCCGAACCGTTGTATTTTTATCGTCCCATTTATGATTGCAAATCGAAACTTCAACCCGGACACTTCGTGAGAACATCGACGGCTCGGACGGGGCCGAAGCGCCCGTCCGACAGAGGCGAACTCACCTAGGTGAGGTTGGGTGGCCACACCCGACCTCCCCTAGGGGAGATCGGGTTGGCCAACCCGATCTCTCCTAGGAGAGATCGGGTCAGCCAACCCGATCTCTCCTAGGAGAGATCGGGTCGGCCAACCCGATCCCTCCTAGGAGGGATGGGGTTGGCCAACCCCACCCTCCCTAGGAGGGGTTGGGTGTCCTCACCCAACCCCTACCCTTGGGGGTCGGATTCCTCCCCCCCCAAGGGCCCCGACACCACCTTCGGACTCCCATGCTCGGTCCACTCCGCCTACCTCCTCCGAATCCTAAGGTCTTAATTATATGCTTAAAGGTTAATTAATTGTGTTTAAAGGTTAACGATGTCATTAAGCCACCTTAATGACACCGTTGCCTATAAATACCCCACCTTCACAACTCATTTGATCATCTTGGCCATTTGGACATTTTAGCTCTGACATCTCTCTAGCTTTATCTCTCTAGAAATATAGTTCTGACTTAGGCATCGGAGAGGGTTCACCAGGCACCACCCCCCCCTCCGTGTCTGGTACTGCCCCTTTTGCAGGGCGAAGGGAGAGAAGAAGAGAAGGAACCAAGGGAGGAAGGAAAGGAAGAAGGACATAAGCAAAGGCAAGGCGACTCGAGAAGACCGGATCACACACATCCCCCGTAAGGAGTGAGATCAAAGCCGACACCCCGTTGACCTAGATCTCATAACTTAACACTTGGCGCCGTCTGTAGGCTTCGAGCAGAAAGCCTGGCTATCACACGAGCTATGACGAACAGTAGGGTATCCAGGCCCCAACACCCACCTGGGGGCAATGGGCGGAGAAGAGAACCCATACCTCCAGGGAGGCGGCCTAACCCTGGGAAGCAGCCAATGCATTCAGAGCCCCAAGACATACCACAGCCTCCTCAGCAACAGAACAATCAGGAGGGAGGACCTTCACGCCCAGCTGGGGCTGAGTCCTCCACAGCCTCCACCCCCCGGGCAAGAAGGCCACAGAGGGAAAGAGAACAACAGGGAGTGCCCTCCCACAACACGGCACCCCCTGAGGGATACTATTATGAAGAGCAACCCCAAGGGCACCCGTATAGTATGCCGGCACAGAGAGATGGCAATCGCGCCCACACAGCGTATGCAAGGCCGGCATACACCCAAGGAACTTACACTGAAGCTCAGGAAGAGGAGCAGATCCCAGCAGAAGAGTACTACTCGCACCCTCGAGCAGGGCAGCGAGAGGAACAAAGAAGATATCACCAGGAGCCACCCCCAGAGGGCAGGCAACAATTTGTGCCTCCTAGGCAACAGCATAGCAACAGGGCTTACACACCGCTTGGGGAGGAAAGACAAGCAAGACCTCCAAGGAGGCAAGACTTCCATGAAGGACCCCAGCAGGCGTACCAAGGGTACACCTACAGTCCATACCAACAGGGACAAGGGAACCCAGCAAGCCCAGTCTACAAGTACAATGGGTATCAGAGGGGTTATACTCCGGCACCGGTGATGATCACCCCGGAGGAGATAGAAGCTATGATAACCCGGAAACTGAATGAGTCAAAGAATAGAACGAGAGAGTACTGGAACCGATAGAAGCATCGGAATAGAACGAGAGAGTACTTCCAGGAGTACCAATGGCACAATACCCGGAAGCCCACCCAGACACGGAGGGCGCTGGGGGCAAGGTTCACAGGAGAAATCCTGAAAAACCTGCTCAACTCTATAAGCTCGTCACAGTAAGGCAGTCTCAGCCCGAATCGGATCTGAGAAGGGTATACGGCGACCGTCCCTATGGGAGGCTCCGTCACCGTCGCTCGAGTGTTCCCCAAGGAGGGGAGAAAAGGATACAGAGGCTCATCTAGGGGACAGATATTTCCTAGAGTGACATGTTCGTTGTAATCGGACCTAGTGAGAAGGTTCTCTGACAGGATAGCAAGACCTAAGGCAAAGGTAGCAGGAAACCCCAAAGCACAAATCAAATTTCGACTAACACCCCAATGAAGGCCACGGTACTAAGCTAGCAATAGAAAAGGAAGTAACACGACCAAAAAGGAAGAGAAAAAGGAACTCACTCATCCTTCGGAGAATACGGCGTCTCTGAAGAGTCTGCGTACGTGGACACCACCAGGAGTGCCAGACTCCCTGCACACAGTGCAAATTGCAAAGTACAATGGGAAGGGAGACCCCTTAGAACATATCCAGCAGCATGAGGCCTCCCTATTTGGGAGGACCACTGATGAAAGATACAAGGCACTCCTTTTCCCAAACACCCTATCAGGGGTGGCCTCACATTGGTTCTTCAGCCTGCCCTCTGAGAGCATCCACTCATGGGAGCAGCTAAAAGCTAAGTTTCTGCAGAGATACCTAGGGGAGAGGAAACTCCTCAAGGGAACAGGCTCCATTGATGACGTAAAACAAGAATACGATGAAACCCTGGCCAGCTACTACACTAGGTTCAACCAGAATATTGCAGACATCCAGGGAGACATCACTGAAGGGGAGATAATCAGAGCCTTTATCAGAAACTTAGGTCGCTTTGGGTCAACATTGGCTGAAAAGATGGCCAAAGAGCCAGCAAGCACCTTGGAGGAGCTTGCAGGGAGAGTTAAAACGCATATTGACCTTGAGAGGCACAGGGCAAGCAAGAAGGCCAAAATTCAGGCAGCCAAGGAGGATACTCAAAGGCCAAACAAAGGAAAGCCACCCCAAGCACCGCAGCAAGCAAGGCAACAAGAGTGGCGTCCGCCACAGCATGCAAGACAACAAGAGTGGCGTCCGCCACAGCAAAGAAACCAAATGGGTGAACCCTTAAAGGCTAGAGAAATCAATGTCATTAAGTTCATCCCACTGAACGCCACTCCAGCCACCGTACTTAGAGAGATGCGGAACCAAAAGCTATGGTCACCCCCTGCAAGGTGGAGAGCCCCAATGGTAGGAAATCACAAGGATAGATGGTGTGACAACCACGAGGCTTATGGTCACGACACAAATGAATGCTTTAGCTTAAAGCTAAGCATAAACAACATCGTCCAGAGGGGAGAACTGAAGCAGTTCGTAGACCATGGGGGCAATAGTATGCAGCTGGGGCCACCACAGAAAGACAAGGGCAAGGAAAAGGTAGAATATAACCCTCCACCCAACAAAAGAGGAGTCATCAATATGATACAGGGAGGAGTAGCATCGGGTGGTCCAACTGCTAATGCAAGAGAGGTCTATGCATCCAAGCTAAGCTCAGTGCCAAGGTGGAGAAAAAGACCAAGAGAAGGAGAAGAAGTGAAGATAGAGTTCTCGGAGAAGGACAAAAGCCACATCGTCTTTCCACACGACGATGCTCTAGTTATTACTTTAGATATTGATAATTTTGATGTAAAGAGAATTTTGGTGGATGGGGGCAGCTCAGCTGACCTCCTAAGCCTGAGAGTGTTGGAAGAGATAGGGAAAACCAAAGCAGACATCAATCCGGTCAACTTCCCTCTAGTTGGCTTCTCAGGGGCAACAAGTTACCCCCTGGGGATGATAACATTGCCAGTGACCATGGGCCAAGGGTGGACCCAGCTGAAGGTAAATGTCAATTTCCTGGTGGTTGAAAGCCTGGGAGCCTACAATGGGATCCTAGGAAGGACAACCATAAATCCATATGAAATAGTGCCATCCACTGTTCACCAGAAGCTGAAGTACATCACGGAGAACGGAGTTGGAGAGGTCCTGGGTGATCAACGCACTGCAAGACAATGCTATGTCAATTCAATGAGACATGGATCACACAGGACAGATACAGTGGCTATGGTCATGGCAGGAGCCAACCAGGAAAGAAGAAAGAGGGGAGGGAGACAAAGGCAAGGAAGGAGGATTGGAGTGACACTCCGTCTGAGCAGGCAGTTTTTTCAAACAGTGCCTACAAGGAGACACAGGAGCAAGGCTGTGAAGGTGACATCCATACCTTGGCAGCCAGACACCACAATAGGGAACAGAACAAGGGACTCCATCCTAAGGGGCTTTCGCTACATAGATGATATTAAGCAAATGCCACAGGAGTCTATATCAAGTTATTTCCAGAGATTCTTTGATTATGGTGCCAACATGGGCATCACAAGGGGAGAAGCAGTCAGAGCATTCATCAGAAACATGCATCCAAGCTCATTCGAGGCCTATGGAGGGCTCTATGAAATGGTTATGACGAGCACAATGAGAGAGCTCAAGACAAGGCTGGATAGGGCATTTGAACAAGAGGCGGAACAATTGGATGAGGTTCAAGAAAAAGGAAGAGAAGCAGACACATTGGGAGGAGGTGTCAATTTCACATTCACACCCCTCACACTCAGCATAGAAGAAATTTTCCACAAGCGCCTCAAGCAAGAGCTGCCAGCATGCAGGAAGGAAGGCAAGGCCTTCCTAGGTAGAGATGCACAGGGTTGGTGTGAGTACCATGGGACCTGGGGGCATCAAACCAACAACTGCATGGTGTTGAAGGTGGAAGTGGAAGAAATGATCTACAATGGAAGCTTCAAGGAGTACGTGGCAACAGACACAGTGACCACCCCATATCCTTAGTTTCATATCTAGCATTTCGCATGTTTTAGCTTTACAAGCTTTTCAAAAAACAACTCTTGAGAAGGAGAACTCACGAAGTTACTCCAACTCTACAACTATCTTTGATTTCCTACAAAGGATGTCTTGGTGCACCAAGGCATCCCGAGTGTACAAAAACATGAATGCTCCTAAGAGAGTAGTAGTTATTCAAAGTATTTCCCAGTGAATGTGATGTTATAATCACCAAGTTATCCTTACACAGATATGACTTCAAGTCAACAACATTCGACGCCCCCAAGAGCGTATCTTGAGAGTAGTATTCATACTACGACCTTCGACGCCCCCAAGAGCGTATCTTGAGAGTAGTTTTCATACTACGACATTCGACGCCCCCAAGAGCGTATCTTGAGAGTAGTTATTATACTACGACCTTCGACGCACCAAGAGCGTATCTTGAGAGTGGTTTCCAAAAACTACGAACTTCGACGCCCCCAAGAGCGTATCTTGAGAGTAGTGTTCATACTACAACCTTCGACGCCCCCAAGAGCGTATCTTGAGAGTAGTTATTACACTACGACTTCGACGCACCAAGAGCGTATCTTGAGAGTGGTTTCCAAAAACTACGAATTCGACGCCCCCAGGAGCGTATCTTGAGGTGGATTTGCAACCCACCAGATTCGACGCCCCCAAGAGCGTATCTTGAGGTAGAAAAAACACTACCAGTTCGACGCCCCCAAGAGCGTATCTTGAGGTAGATTTCAAACTACCAGTTCGACGCCCACCAGGAGCGTATCTTTGGTCTAACCTGAGCCCTCCGGGAGCCTATCCTGTGAAACGTTAAGTGCCGTCCGAGAGCCTGTCTCGTGAACAGTTTGACACCCGTCAAGAAGGTATCGGTGGACTAACCTGAGCCCTCCGGGAGCCTATCCTGTGAAACGTTAAGTGCCGTCCGAGAGCCTGTCTCGTGAACAGTTTGACACCCGTCAAGAAGGTATCGGTGGACTAACCTGCGCCCTCCGGGAGCCTATCCTGTGAAACGTTAAGTGCCGTCCGAGAGCCTGTCTCGTGAACAGTTTGACACCCGTCAAGAAGGTATCGGTGGACTAACCTGTGCCCTCCGGGAGCCTATCCTGCGAAACGTTAAGTGCCGTCCGAGAGCCTGTCTCGTGAACAGATTTCGACGCCCACCAAGAGCGTATCTTTGGTCTAACAGTACAACGTATACCGTGTAAGGGTTATCAGAAGAGATCATCATACCATGCTTAGAAGGATACCATACTCAGAAGGATACCATGAGAAAGCAATTTCTAAGTAAAGTAATGTGAAGAACAAATAATGTTTTTTCTTTATGAAATGACAGGTATGACACGAAGGAAACCACGAAAGAAGGATAAGTAAAGGAAATATACCAAGGGAAGGGTCCATACCCAAAGAGCCATACACAAGGCATAGGGAGGCATCATGAGAAGAGATATATACAAAAGCATGAGAAGCATTAATATAAAGGCAAATGAACCACGTAGTCAACAACACAATGCGGCAAAGGAAAGTAACAACAAACACCATCACAATCTCAAAAGACACTCAACCCATAGAAGGGGAGAAGGAGTGTAGTTATATATACAAGGATAGTATGAGATAAACAAGTCAGTCAGAACCTTCGGGGGAGTCACCCTCACCCCCAAAAGCTGAACCTCCAGCGGAAATAGATGAGGAAGAGGAGTCTGAGGTACCAATCTCAACAGGTGTAGCATCCACCTGGGCTGGGGCAGCCTCGTCTGCGACAGCAGCCTGACCCATCAGAACAGTCGCGTAGCCAGTGGCATATGGCCCAAAGTCACCAAGGTCACCAAACGGGAACTGAGGATCAATCCGGTATATGTGATCAACCAGATACTCGCCGAACTGGTTCATCTCCTGGGTGAGACGCGTGCCATAATCGGCAGTGAAGGCAGAGGAGGCCTTGTACTCAGATACCGCGATAGCCCTCTCCTCCGCCCGACACTTAGTCTCCAACTTCTGCAGCTCCTCAGAATGAAGCGACGCAGCAACCTCAGCTTCCCGACGCAAACTGCCCACAGTGGCTTCAAGCAAGGACACCTGGCTCTGGAGCTCCTGCAACCTCAAATCAGATATACGCGCCTTCTCGGCAGCAGTGGCGACCTCCGCCTTGAGAGAGACCTGGCTGTCCTCAAGGGTCTTCCTCTCGTCAGATAACTCGAGCACGAGCGAGGACATGTTCACCATGTCAGATATACCCTAACAATACAAACAAAGGGTGAATAACCGAAAGATAGCCATTATGAAAGTAATGAAAGGAAAGCAAGGAACAACTCACAGGTGCATAACGAGAGAGTACCCCCTGAACAAAGCGCCGAGTCTCCCCAGGAGACTTGGGCGGAGCAACACGATCGCCAGGGGGGACGGCGCCACGGAGTACGCGGACGCCAACCTCAGGAGTCCGCAAAGACGAGATGCTATCGAGGTGGAACTCCTTCAGACCAGCGAAGGGAGTCCACTCAGACCCAATAACATCTTCATCAGTGAGTCGTGCGAAATCCTTCCGACTTAAAGTCGGAGGCCCACCTACACAAGCAAAGCAAAGCAAGTCAAAGGATAACATAAACATAGAAGGATCAGCAGTAAGGTAAAGATCATACCTGAGGACCGTGCCCTCGGCTGGGGGGCAGGGGAACCACCACCAGCAGGTCGCTTCCCTTTGTCAGCCAGGGAAGGCACCTCTTCGACCACCATCTCCTTATCACGAGATAGGGTCGGAGGACAAGCAGTAGGCGAAGCAGGATCTACAGCTTTCTTTCTCTTAGCAGCCGAGGCCCCGGCCTCAGAATCAGACCTCCGCGGTTTGGACTTGGAAGGTCCAGAATCTCTGCCAACGGAGACGACCCTCTCAGTCACCAAGGGGGAACGCCCTAGCAAGGTAAGAAAAACAAGATAAGGAAAACATAGGTTATACCATAAAGAAGCAAATAAGAGAAAGCATACCAGAGGCTCCAGCCTTCTTCCCAGGCAGGGGGGATTTCTTCAAAGCAGAACTGGAAGGAGCCTTCCTCTTGCTCAGATCAACAGGGGCTCCCTGCACGTTATAGGTTTTTCCATGAAACCAACCTACAAAGGAAGAGCAGAAGGTAAATAAAGATGGAAAGACCAAGTGACATACCGAACCCCCGGAGTCAGGAGTCAGACTGATCCCGGCCTCATAAAGATCCGTCTCAGTCACTAAGGACACGGGACAGTAAGACCGGGTCCTGTTGCTCTCGTAAATGATCTTCATAGTCTTCAAGTCATCTGAAGAGAACTCTCCAAAAGCAGGCCAACCATCGGACCGATCCTCATTCAGGACCGACCAAGTGACGTATCGGTCCATAATGAAGAAGTAATGCTTAGCCCAGTGACTGGCTGAATTGTCAATCTGGGTCACGAAACGGAGGGAGGTATCCCACTCGACCCCACTCAACCCGAAATCAGAGAATCGGGGATCTTTGAAGGTCGGATGGCGAGTTACGAAACTCGCAAACCCCACCCTCGTCCGGTACTGGAACCGATAGAAGCATCGGAATAGAACGAGAGAGTACTTCCAGGAGTACCAATGGCACAATACCCGGAAGCCCACCCAGACACGGAGGGCGCTGGGGGCAAGGTTCACAGGAGAAATCCTGAAAAACCTGCTCAACTCTATAAGCTCGTCACAGTAAGGCAGTCTCAGCCCGAATCGGATCTGAGAAGGGTATACGGCGACCGTCCCTATGGGAGGCTCCGTCACCGTCGCTCGAGTGTTCCCCAAGGAGGGGAGAAAAGGATACAGAGGCTCATCTAGGGGACAGATATTTCCTAGAGTGACATGTTCGTTGTAATCGGACCTAGTGAGAAGGTTCTCTGACAGGATAGCAAGACCTAAGGCAAAGGTAGCAGGAAACCCCAAAGCACAAATCAAATTTCGACTAACACCCCAATGAAGGCCACGGTACTAAGCTAGCAATAGAAAAGGAAGTAACGCGACCAAAAAGGAAGAGAAAAAGGAACTCACTCATCCTTCGGAGAATACGACGTCTCTGAAGAGTCTGCGTACGTGGACACCACCAGGAGTATAGTACCTACCATGTAGGGGTGGCAATTGCTGACACGACACGACGACACGATCTGACACGGACCTGCTTTTTTTCGTGTCCTGATCTACACGAAAATCTGACCGTGTCTGATAGATCTGTGACACGACTAGACACGTTTTTAGGCAAGTCCGTGTAGATCTGATCTGTAGGTCCACACGATAGACACGCATCGACACGACTTATTTGAAACTTAATATTTATATAAAGCCCAATAATTTTGCCAAAAAAAATATATAATGATCAATAATAATTTTAAAAATATTGCAACTATTTAGTACATTAATCTATTTAAAAAAAACTTATAATATGATTGTCTGTAATAATAAAAACTTCTATTGGCAAAAAAAACGTATAATATGATTTCATGTGCTAGCTTCAAGATAACTTGAAATTTAGATATCGGCTTATTTTGTTTGTAATGTTCGATTTTTTATATTTAAGTAATTTTTCTTTATGAACTTATTATTTGTATAATGAGAAGATTCAATTATTTCTCAAAATATAATGGTGCTTGATTTATGATGATTTTGTAACATTTGTAAAAGTTTTTGGGCTAAAAAGTGTAATATTTTTTGGTGTAAAAACAAAATTCCGTGTCTCGTGTCTGTGTTCCGTGTGACACGATATCTGCCAACTCCCGTGTGACACGAGAACTGTCTGTGTCATATTTAAAGTGATCTGTTTAGACACGAGAGATCTGTCGACACGTATGTCACTAGTGACACGACACGAATCGACACGACACGACCTGTTTGCCACCCCTACTACCATGACACGACAAGTATCAAGTTAAGAAAAATTTCCGAAGAACCGGAAATACTCCGACGCCCGACCAACGACAACAATCAAAGATCCAAAGACACCCAGCAAAGATAGTCAGCACGAGCCAAGAACACCACAACAACCAAGTCAAATAATTTTATCCAAGCCTAAGGCCGGGTTTTGGAAAAAATTACCATTATACCCTCCAACAAAGATTAACACACCAACGGCGGAACGACATCAAATTCAAGACCGGGATAACCCAATCGGACAAGAAACCATATCCGGACGACCGGCGAACATTTTTCCTAAAATCCACAACTACCAACGGCTATCTACGGCAATCCCACATTTAATTAAATTTCGGCAATCAAGCATCGGCAATCAAGCATCGGCAATCAAATATCAACGATTCAAAAATCGACGTTTTACGCGGTAATGGAAAGAAAAAGAGCGGACCTTCGGAAAACCCGACCCGATATGGTAAACGGGTCCGGATTTCGAATTTGAAGACGCCCGAAAATCAGTCCCTCGCCGGAATTGGAGTCTCGCCGCCGCCGGAGATGATCCCGTCCACCCCGCCGTCGCCGGAGAGCTCTGCACGTCACGTCCCCCTTCGTCGTCGATCGCCTCCGATGGACCAGCTGCCGTCCCCGCCGGCAGCGACCTCGCCGTCGCCTGGCCGTCCCTCCGCGCCGCTGGTGGTTGAGGCTGTCATCCCAGCCAGCTGCCGCCTCTATCCGACGCCGGGGTCCCCTTTTCTTGGCCGGTCGGAATTTCTGGTTCACCACTAAAAATTCTGGCCGGTCCTCCTCCTTGGGGGTGCTCTCCAACCTTGCCTTGCTCTCCAAGGGTGAGTGAAAAAAGGAAGATGGTGGCTATGGGGACTCTTGGAGGTATTTTTCTAACTCTCCTCTTTTATGTTAAAAGGATGATAGGGTTTTTAGGGGGTTTTAATCACCACCATCCATCTAGCTTTAAGTAAAATCTAAGGGCCAAGGAAAGATCATCATTTTTATCCCTTTCACCTATAGCTAAGTATATTCCCATACTTAGAAAAATTATCAAGTTAGTTTTATTTTTGGAGCATCCCATACTTAGAAAAAATTTTGGCCAAAATTAATTTTTCCTCACTTAGATGAAATCCCGGCATGAATTGGAAGCATAAGTCACTTAGTTGCATTCGTATCACACCCCGGTGCAAGTGTGTATTTTTCGAGTATACACCTGTAGCAGAGATAAGTTTATTACTCCCACCTCAGACGGACGCGTGTCTAGGCACACGTCCGTGCTACTCTGACGTTTACAATTCCTCTATCTCATTAGACAGGGGGGCAGGGTCAGAGGCATGCATCTAAGGGTAAGTAAGCATTCAGACAAAGAAGGTAAAACCCCGGTTTCAAATTGCGCGTATCATACCATCCTGAAATAGAGTCAATCAAGGGTTAGGCCATTGGTTGACTCGGGGGCATGTGATGGATATACGCCCAATTTGAACCCGTTGACTTCCGAACCGTTGTATTTTTATCGTCCCATTTATGATTGCAAATCGAAACTTCAACCCGGACACTTCGTGAGAACATCGACGGCTCGGACGGGGCCGAAGCGCCCGTCCGACAGAGGCGAACTCACCTAGGTGAGGTTGGGTGGCCACACCCGACCTCCCCTAGGGGAGATCGGGTCAGCCGACCCGATCTCCCCTAGGGGAGATCGGGTTGGCCAACCCGATCTCTCATAGGAGAGATCGGGTCAGCCAACCCGATCTCTCCTAGGAGAGATCGGGTCGGCCAACCCGATCCCTCCTAGGAGGGATGGGGTTGGCCAACCCCACCCTCCCTAGGAGGGGTTGGGTGTCCTCACCCAACCCCTACCCTTGGGGGTCGGATTCCTCCCCCCCCAAGGGCCCCGACACCACCTTCGGACTCCCATGCTCGGTCCACTCCGCCTACCTCCTCCGAATCCTAAGGTCTTAATTATATGCTTAAAGGTTAATTAATTGTGTTTAAAGGTTAACGATGTCATTAAGCCACCTTAATGACACCGTTGCCTATAAATACCCCACCTTCACAACTCATTTGATCATCTTGGCCATTTGGACATTTTAGCTCTGACATCTCTCTAGCTTTATCTCTCTAGAAATATAGTTCTGACTTAGGCATCGGAGAGGGTTCACCAGGCACCACCCCCCCCCCTCCGTGTCTGGTACTGCCCCTTTTGCAGGGCGAAGGGAGAGAAGAAGAGAAGGAACCAAGGGAGGAAGGAAAGGAAGAAGGACATAAGCAAAGGCAAGGCGACTCGAGAAGACCGGATCACACACATCCCCCGTAAGGAGTGAGATCAAAGCCGACACCCCGTTGACCTAGATCTCATAACTTAACACCTGTTACCTAGCCTTTTCCTGATTGTGGGAGATCACCTTTCGAGGGCGATGCTTGTATGTTGCCAACTTAGGACGAGTCCGTACAGGGTGTTCAGGCTGTATTTCCTCTTACGTGACCTCTTCTAGGAGAAGTGGTGTTGCAAGTTCTTGTGACCTTCTGCTTCTAATCTCTTCTTTTACACTTAGGTGGACTACCAAGCACTTGTTCGTTTGCTGCCCCCCAAGTTGCTTGGTGGTCACACTGCCTGTCATATTTGACTGTTGAAAGGCCCTCGTTTATTTTCTTGGTTGGGTACCCCTTATGCTTGGGGCTCCCTAAACTTGTTTTTTATTTGATATGTCTGCTTGTTTGGGTGCGATGGGTGTCCCTTGTAAGACTTACTCTTTCTCATGCTTGCTTATTTCAGTCATAGGCATGGTTTGGACAATGCCTTTGCCAGATGTATCTCTTAGGTTTGGGGGGGAAGCTTTTGCTTTGGGTGGGTGGCGGTGATTTTCATTCTCTTGGTAACTGGTTGTGGTAGTGTTCATATCCAGAGAAAGCTTGTAAATTATTACCCCCTCTTCCTTGTGTTTTTGAGAAAAAACACTTTTGCGGTGAGGTCGAGTAGGAATAACGTATCTTGGAAGGGGTTGTATTTAGGTTGAATAGCTTTCTCATAGAATGGTGTTTCGAGTTTTTAATCTTGAAAATGTGTTTCAGACTAGTGAATCTGATCCACGCCCTTTGTTCGGGCATGGGGGGTCCAACCGGGCTGTAGTAGTCTTCTTGAAGTGTAGTGGTACTTAGTATGTTTCGCCTTTTCCTTTACATTGGAGTATTTTCAATGCTTTTAGAGAGTGTCACATTGGTTATGCTCCTCCCACCTCAAATCTTGATTAAAGGCTTCCCTTGAATTAGGACTTGAACTCAAAAAGGATATTTTCCTTCAGATTTGTAGGTGATGTTCCATGATTTTTTCATGGGTTTGCCCCCGTATTGGCTATGCCTTGTTGGATAACTTTATTAGAAGCTGTGTTTGTGTTGAGTACGTACATATGTTTGGGGGGTGTCGAGCTGACAAGGTCCTTCTCTTTTCCTTTGTTGTAACCTTCCCTAACTAAGTGTTTGGCTTTTCACCTAAAGGCGGGATCTTCCCCTAAAGCCCCCTCTATCGAGGTTTTCCTCTTGATGGGATGTCAGAGGCAAATGTCTTATCATTCCCAGACAAGGTGCTTGATCAGAATGTGCATCTAGTGCAAGGGTCGATTTCGAAACCTTACTTCCCAAGCTTTTGAGTTGTGGATTCGTTTTCCTTAGATCTGAGCATGAGTTTGGTGTTGATTCCTTGCTCAAATAATGACGTTGATGATTCTGAATTAGGAGTTACCTCTTCCTTGGTTGATCTTGTAGAACTATTATCATGCCCTAAGGTGATTGGAGGTGTATCTCATTTTTCATATTCTGGTTGTTGCACTATCTCTTTTGCTAATCTTGTATCTTTAGAATTTCTTGCTTGGTGCATGATGTCAATGGCAGTATTTTCTACCGGTGCCTGTTCTGTTAGGACTTGTATACTTGGTTGCCTTCCTTTCTTGTGAGATGGCGAAGGAGTGTCTATGACCACTCAAATGCATCGCACTTGGTAGAGGTATGCGCCTAATTTTAAGGGTGCTATCTTGAATCTTCATGTACCCATCTTTGATAAGCATATCATTCATTGCATATATAGTACGGAGTCCAAGGATCTCCGACTTAGGATCATATTTTGATAACAGAAACACGGTATCTATTAGATAACCTTCATTTAGGGAGTTCGTTTTTGCAAAGATAACTGAAAGGATACTTATAAGGATACGTCTTCCATCTTTATTTCCACCTCATTGGCAGTGTTGTGTCCCTAATGGGTATGTTGATGTTCTGACCCCCCCTTACTAGTAGGTGATGGGTTCGACTACAGCTGTCAGGCCCTTTAACAGCGAGGAAACGGCAAACAGGCCCACCAGGCCCAGAGTGAAGGTCAAGATGACTTTGGAGAAGGGTCCCGACAAAGGGAGTCCCGACGAAGCAAGGTCCCGACAGAGTCGGTCCCGACGGTTGAGCTAGAAGCTCCCGATGAGAAGCCTTTAAGTAGGCCCCGATGATGAATCCCTGAGAATGATTGGCCCTGTCACGATGACGAGGGGCCCCGAGCGGTGACATTAACGAGATAACTCCGGAGTCCCCGACGGGAGTCGGGACTCGTTATCAGAGGATAAGGCCAAGATATGCGGGGCGTGGCCGAGATACGCGGAACGTGGTTAAGATACACGGAGCGTGGCCGAGATACGCGGGGCATGGCTAAGATACGCGAGATCACGTCCGAGATATGCGGGATACGGGCTAACCACCCCTAACGGTTCGCCAGGTACCTGAGGCATCTCTTTGCCTATAAAAAGGCAGGAGATCACCTCAGAAAGATTTACGTTGAGTTGAATACACTCTGAGATTATTGCTTGCCAGTCATACGAAATACTCATTTAAGCATCGGAGAGGGGTTCTGGGTCACCGCCCGGTCTATCCCCTCTTGCAGGATTGCGTGGAGCAAAGGAGCTAGGATTGCCGTCCAAGTCCGTATCGGAGTTCCACCGTGATCCAACATTGGCGCCGTCTGTGGGAATCAAACAAAAAGCTGATATGCCTTCTACTCGATCGATGGCGGCTGGCAAGAACAGAAGGGGACAATCCGGTGGTTCCCGTCACCCCGCTGCAACAAACTTGGATTCAGTACCGGAACAAGAGGAAAACCAGAATCATCCTCCGGCTGAGCTCTCCCAGACAGGGGGGCACAACGGAGATCCCGAAGATATTGCCCCTCAGCACCAGGGCAATAGGGGGCAGGAGGCTCCCCCAGCTATAGACTTGACGGGAGCCGTGGCGGAAGCTATGCCCATGTTTCTGGCGGCTGTAGAGGCTCTCTTGGATCGAAGAGAGGCTGCGAGGAGGCAGTAGGAGATGCCCCCGTTGGAGGAAGCGACCCCGCCAACAGAGGGTCGGAACACACAGGAAGCCCCGCCCCGAGGCCAGGACAGAGGTAGGGCAACCGGTAAGCCGGAAAGGTTCGTGGTTGATGGGCCAGGACCAGTACAGCACAGGACCATTCCCCTGAATGGTCCCATCACTCCCGACCAGGTGGTAAAGATCGTGAACATCTGTATGGGAGAGCAGAAGCCACTGGTATCGGAGCTAAGGGATCGATCCACTCATCCCTTCGTCCCCCGACTCATTGACACCCTAGCCCCGCCTGGGCTAGGCATCCCCACGATAAAGGAGTATGATGGCGAAGGAGATCCAGTTCGCCATGTCCAGAAGCACCTCATGGCGTGTCTGGGAAGAGCCCCAAGTGAAGACATAGTGTGTACGTTGTTCCCGAACACACTGGGAGAAAGGGCCCTGACTTGGTTCTTTAGTCTGCCCCCAGGCTGCATCACTTGCTGGGCAGACATGCACGATCGATTCATTCAGCAGTACCAGGGTCTGAGGCATTTATTGAAGAGCGTGAGGTCCCTGACCCAGGTGGTGCAGAGGCCCGACGAATCGCTGGCTCACTATTACCAGCGGTACACAGCCAGCGTAGCAGAGATAGACGAAGAAATCTCGGAGGGCGAAACCATCCGTACCTTCATTCGGAACCTGACAGCCCCCTATGGCTCCGACTTGATGCACAGCGTGGCTGAGAAGGCTGTGTGGAATATGGAGGCATTACAGAAGAGGGTGAAGCAGCAGATCGATGTCCAGGAGTCAAAGATAGCCGCGGGAGAACTGGAGCCCCCAAATTCGAACAAAGGGAAGCAGTCAAGTAAACCTTTCGACGATCGTAAGTCAAAGGGTAAACCCGACAGTGGCAAGAATCGAGGCCGTACGGATCGGAGGGACGATAGGCGTTCTTCAAGGAAAGATAAGCGGGAGGACCTTGATATTCCTCTAAACTGCTCCATGGCGGAGGTGCTGACAGTCATGGAACGACAAGGTATCTCCAGGTACCCCCCGAAGAAAGATGGAGAATTCCTGGGATCCCGCACGGATCGCTACTGCAGATTTCACCGCGCAAATGGTCACGACACCAATCACTGTCGGGAACTGAAGAAGGAGATCGAAGGGACGATAGGCGTTCTTCAAGAAAGGATAAGCGGGAGGATCTCGACATTCCTCTCAACTGCTCCATGGCGGAGGTATTGACGGTCATGGAACGACAAGGTATCTCCAGGTACCCCCCAAAGAAGGATGGAGAATTCTTGGAATCTCGTACGGATCACTACTGCCGATTTCACTGCGCAAATGGCCACGACACCAATCACTGTCGGGAACTGAAGAAGGAGATCGAAAAGCTGATCCAGAAGGGGAAGCTCAAGGAATTCGTCGGGGATAAGCGGTGTCGATCCCGCTCTCGGTCCCGATCGCGGTCCCGTTCCCGATCCCGCGATCGGTCCCCGAAAAAGAAGAGAACTGATCCAGAGTCATCCGGTGCTCGCAAGGAGAGACGATTTATCAACGTGATTCATGGAGGATTTGCTGCTGGGGGTGATACCTCATCCGCCCGAGAGGTCTACGCCTCTAGGATCCCTACGGCAGTGGTACTGGGTAAGAGGTCCCGATCTTGGACCTTGAAAGAAGAGATGGTAATCTCCTTCTCGTCGGAAGACCTCATAGGCGTAGAGACCCCGCACGACAATGCCTTAGTGGTAACTTTGGATGTAGACGGGTTCGAGATGAAGAGAATTCTAGTCGACGGAGGGAGCTCCTCCGACATTCTGTTCATGGACGCGCTGGAAGCTATGGGGAAGACAAAGAAAGATCTGAAGGAGGCAAAGTTCCCGATGGTCGGGTTCTCTGGCTCAACCTCTTATCCGCTAGGAGTAATCACCTTACCAGTGGAGTTTGGTAGCGGGTGGAAATCAGAAAGGAGGAACGTGGAGTTTGTTGTGGTTGATTCCGCGGGGACCTACAACGCAATTATCGGGAGAACCACCATTAATCCTCTGATGGCGGTTGCCTCGACTGTACACCAGAAGATGAAGTTCCCGACCGACCACGGAGTCGGAGAGGTCAAGGGCGACCAGGTGGCTTCCCGAAAATGCTATGTTAATGCAACCCGGAGGAGGAGGCGAGAGGCCATGACTGTCCTCCAGACAGACACGGATCCCAGAGAAGAGTTTGGGCGTCCCGCCCCCGTAGAAGATCTTAAAGAAGTCGAGATCGACGGACCCAAGAGGAAGGTGAAAATCGGGTCTGCTCTGACTGAGGAGACAGCCCAGAAATTGGTGGAATTGTTGAAGGAGTTCAAAGAGCTGTTTGCCTGGTCCCCCAGCGATATGCCAGGAATCAGCCCCGATGTGATCGTGCACGAACTGAAGATAGACCCCGCGCTCAAGCCTATCACACAGAAAAGGCGTCCGATGGGCACGGATAAGAAGATCGCGATCCAGCAGGAGGTAGGCAGGTTGCTCGACGCTGGGTTCATTAAGGAGCTCCGATTCCAGACTTGGGTTGCCAACCCAGTGCTGGTGAAGAAGACTAACGGGAAATGGCGAATGTGCGTGGACTTCCGCGACCTGAACAAAGCTTGCCCAAAGGACTGCTATCCACTCCCGAGGATCGACCAACTGGTGGATGCCACATCAGGACATGAGCTGTTAAGTTTTATGGACGCGTATTCAGGCTACAACCAAATCAAGATGGCCAAGGAAGACACTCCTCATACAGCGTTCTATGCAGACAGTGACATCTATCACTATGATGTCATGCCTTTCGGGTTGATCAATGCTGGAGCCACCTACCAACGGATGGTGAACAAATTGTTTGGAGATATGCTGGGAGAAACCATGGAAGCTTACGTGGACGATATGCTGGTGAATCCCGACAAGCCGAGGATCACGTGCACAACCTTACCATGGCGTTTGAACGGATGAGGCTCCATCAAGTCCGCTTGAACCCGACAAAATGCGCCTTCGGAGTCCACTCAGGGAAATTTTTGGGCTTCATGGTGAGCCAGAGAGGAATTGAAGTGAATCCTGAGAAGCTGCAATGAATCGCTTCTTGTCCAAAGCCAGCGACCGATCAATGCCGTTTTTTGAAGTCTTGAGGGCCAACAAAAAATTCGAATGGACCGCCAAATGTGAAGAGGCGTTCCAAGCACTCAAGCAGCACCTTCGCACACTCCCGCCGCTGGCGAAACCGGTTCCAGGCGAGCCGCTCTTTCTTTATTTGGTTGTTTCTGAATTTGCCATTAGCTCTGTGTTAGTAAAGATTGTCGAGGGTAATCAAGTCCCCGTCTATTATGTAAGCAAGGCATTTGCCAAATCTGAATTGAACTACCCCGCCGTTGAGAAGTACCTCTTTGCGTTGATTATTACTCCTCGGAAGCTAAGGCCATATTTCCACGCACACGAGATCACTATGCTAACGAACCAGCCTTTGAAGCATTTTTTGAACCGACCGGATGCGTCGGGGAGATTAGTGAAATGGGCAGTAGAGCTTAGCGAATTTCGCATACACTTCGCTCCGAGGACAGCCATTAAGGGCCAAGCATTAGCAGATTTCATAGCAGAGTCTACAGCCCCCGATCTGGAAGAAGCGGGCCCTGTAGAGGGGGCAACCATGGAGGTCCCGACAGAAGAACAACCAGACAGGGCAGAGCAATCAGAACAACCAAACAAGGAAAACACCTGGGAGATGTACACGGACGGCTCCGCGAGTTCAGACGGATCAGGAGCGGGTTTCTTGTTGATACCACCGGGTGAAGGTGAACCACTCCGATACGCCTTGGCTTTAACATTCAAGGCCACAAACAACGAAGCGGAGTACGAAGCTCTTATCACGGGCCTAAAAATCGCTAAAGGCACTGGAATCGATCACTTGAGAGTGAAGTGCGACGCAGCTTTAATCGTGAACCAGGTTCAAGAGCGATACGAAGCAAGGAGTCCGATAATGAAAAAGTATCTGCGAGAGGTACAAGCCCTGAAAGAGAGCTTCAAAAGCTTCGATATCGAGGCTATCCCGAGGGAGGAGAACGTAGAGGCAGACGCCTTGAGTAAATTTGCCCTGGGGGCACCCTTGGAAGAAATCGGAAGGTGCACTTCCTGGAGAAGGTGATCTTATCAAACATCGACCCAACACAGGTGTGCACCATTGAGACAAAATCAGAGGAAGAGCCCACTTGGATGAACCCGATAGACGCGTATCTGACTACGGGGGCAGTCCCCGAGGATAAGGTAGCAGCAGACAGGATATGTCGGATTGCGTCTAATTATGTGATGCTAGACAATCAGCTGTACAAGAAGGGCTGGTTCTCGACTCCGTACTTGAAGTGTGTAGCAGAACCCGACACCAGTCGAATCCTGAAGGAAATGCATGGGGGGGTCGCGGCTTGTCACGAAGGGGCCCGATCCATTATGAGGAAGGTGTTGAACTTGGGCTACTATTGGCCCACGATGAACAAAGAAGCAACGGCGTTGGTCCGATCATGCGACGCGTGCCAGAGGTACGCCCCGAGTATCGTGGCTCCGGCCGCCAACCTAACATCCATCAAGAGCGCTTGGCCCTTCGCGCAGTGGGGCATCGACTTTGTTGGACCTCTTCCACAAGCACAAGGACAATGTAAGTATTTACTTGTAGCTATCGATTATTTTTCGAAATGGATAGAGGCGAAAGCATTGGCCAGAACAACGGGGAACCAGATCGTCAAGTTCCTCCAAACCCACATCGTGTCCAGATACGGGATTCCTAAGGTGGTGATCAGCGACAATGGCCCACCGTTTAACGGCTCTCAGGTGAGGGAGTATCTGGAAGAATTGAACATTGAGCATCGGACCGCCTCTGTACGCCATGCTCAGACTAATGGCCAGGTGGAGTCAGCCAACAAAATCGTGATGGATGGCCTGAAGAAGAGGGTCTATGCCTTGAAGGGCAAGTGGCTGAACGAACTGGAAAATGTACTTTGGGCTGTTAGAACGACACCCAAACGATGACAGGGGAGACTCCGTTTGGCCTCGTTTATGGCACGGAAGCTGTCGCCCCTGTGGAGGTAGCTGTGGTGTCCCATCGGATGAGATATTACGAGCCCTTAACGAACGATGAAGTGAGACGTCTGGACTTGGACCTACTCGAAGAGAAGAGGCGGGAAGCCGATGAAGTCCAAGCTCGAATGCGCTTAGCGACAGCCAGATACTACAATCGGCGACTGAAGTCCCGACAATTCTTTGTCGGGGAGCTGGTTTGGCGTCGCAACGAGTTCACTCTTTTGGATCGAATCAAGAAGATGTCACCAAAATGGGAAGGACCTTATAAGGTCGTGGGGATGCCAGCTCCAAACGCATACAAGTTAGAAGACCTCGATGGCAGAACGTTAAAGCATTCTTTTAGTGGCGAACACTTGAAGAAACACCATGCTTGAAGAAAGTCGCCTTAAGTGGTGCCCGATAAAGCCGCCTTAAGTGGTGCCCGATGTAAAATCGCCTTAAGTGGTGTATGCTGTTTATCGTTTAATTCGATGTAAGCCAATCTTATGCTGTAAATAAATAAAGAGGTCGCTTCCAAATAAGAGTTGTCCTTAGATTTATGCTAAGTGTAAAAGTCGCCTTCAGTGGTGCACGGTAAAAGTCGCCTTCAGTGGTGTACAAGAAAAGTCGCCTTCAGTGGTGCACAAGAAAAGTCGCCTTCAGTGGTGCACGAGGAAAGTCGCCTTAAATGGTGCACAAAACTTAGATTTATTCTAAGTATCCAAAAGTCGCCTTCAGTGGTGCACGAGGAAAATCGCCTTCAGCGGTGCACGAGAAAATCCGCCTTAAGTGGTGCACAACACTTAGATTTATTCTAAGTATCCAAAAGTCGCCTTCAGTGGTGCACGAGAAAAGCCGCCTTAAGTGGTGCACAATACTTAGATTTATTCTAAGTATCCAAAAGTCGCCTTCAGTGGTGCACGAGAAAAGCCGCCTTAAGTGGTGCACAATACTTAGATTTATTCTAAGTATCCGAAAGTCGTCTTAAGTGATGCCTGAGAAAAGACGCCTTAAGTGGTGCACAGTACTTAGATTTATCCTAAGTATCCGAAAGTCGTCTTAAGTGATGCCCGAGAAAAGACGCCTTAAGTGGTGCACAATACTTATATTTATTCTAAGTATCCAAAAAGTCATCTTAAGTGATGCGCGGAACTAAGTCGCCTTGAGTGGTGCACAATCTTTAGGTTTATCCTAAGTAGTAATTAAGTCGTCTTAAGTGATGCTCTCGATATTAAGTCGCCTTAAGTGGTGCAATTTATTAAATCGTCGGGAAGGACGTACGAGAATGTCTTAAGTGTCGAAGTTTCAACTTAAGCGCGTATAAGTAAAGTCACTCGGAGAAGTGCAACAAAAGATCGGAACTAGAGAAGTTTGATACTGATAAGGGCTCAAGGGCCCGACGACGACACAAGAGAAGAAGATACAAGGACTCTAAAAGATAAAAACATTCAAGCTTGGTCCTTGTCGGCAGCATTGGCAGCAGCTGGGTCTGCGGAGTCGGTAGCAGAGGGATCCACAGGATTGGCTCCGGGAGGATTGGCTATTGGGGTGTCCGCACTTGGAAGTTCAGAAGCGTCTTTGACAATTACGGGGGTACTCCCCCCATCACTCTCCTCGGAAAGAGCAAAATACTTCTTCGCAAAGGGAGCGAGGGAAGGAGACTTGTCGAAGTTGATAGCATCCCCGTACTCCAGGTGGAGCTCCTCAACCGCATTGAAGAGAGTGTTCTCCACCTCCGCGCCAAAGAACTTCATGGCATCAGCTTGGAAGCCCTCAGACCTCCGATAATCCTCCCGGCCCTTTGCCTCCGCTTCGGCCAGCTGCGCAGGAAATCCCGCGATTAGCTCCTCCAGAGCCTTCTTCTCAAGGACCAGTTTGTCCTCAGCAGCCTTCTTCTCCTGGGTCAGCCTGTCCACAATCGCCCCCCGCTCCTGCCGCTCTTGCCTCAAGAGCCCCTCGAAGTCCGCGATCTGCTGCTGAAGGTCCCGAATCTTCTGATTGAGGGCAGCCTGCTCTTTGACAAGCTTCCCCCGCAAAGACTGGGAGGCCTTGAGATCCGCCTGAAGCTGCTCGCGGACCCCTCGGTCCCGCTCCCGGGACTCATCATAGGCAATAACGTACCCGATGAGGCGGTTGTAGTCCCCAAGCTCCTACAATAAGAAGGAAAAGTGTTAATGAACAAACGACCCGATTTATCATCAAAAGAAAGAAGCGAAGTCTCACCTCTATGCGGCGCACAGCCATATCCCTGATATCCCGCTGCATATGCGTCCGATTGAGGTAAATCGGATGCCGCATAGTAGGCAGGATCGAGCCTGCCAGCAGATGCAGGGCCAGCTCCCGATCCTGCTCCCCTTGTGTGAGCGGGACTCCTTGAAGCGTCTGGATAGGAGTCTAGGGGGCATTCCCTTGTGAAGAATCAAAGGGCCTGTAGAAGTTCCCATCGAGAGCAAGGGGAGAAAGAGGACAAGGAATGGAAGGACAGGCCTCCGTCTCGGCCCGAACAGGTGAAGGAGAGAAGTCATGGATGGGCGAGAGCTGCCGCTGCTGCGAAGAAGACGAAGGAGGCGGCCCTTGAGGGGTTTGTTTCAAGGGGGATTGCCCCACCTTCCGACGCTGTTGAGGGGGGTCAACCCTGTCAGTCTCCTCGGAGGAGTCCAAAGTTTCCACCTGACAAAACTGTTCGCCAGTAGGAGGCTTCTCTCAAGATGAGGAAGGCACCCCCGCTGAAGGCGGTGCGTCTGCGGAAGCTGCAGCACCCGAGGAAGCTCCCGAGCGACCTGCACCTGGAGGATGAGAAGCTTCAGAAAGGTAGTCAGGAAGTTCATCGGGATTATTACACCAAATGATACGTCGGGAGACGTATTGATCCTTCCCACGATAATGATAATAGCCTGCCTTCAAGACTCGAGGAGTTTCGCCTCGAAGGATTCTTTTGACGTCAGCAATGCGGCCTTCCTTGGTCGAGGAAATCAAATCTGTCGGGACCATCCTCTTGTATGATTTAATAGCAAGTCGGAGTTGTTTACCTTCTTTAGCGTTCTGGACATCGAAGAGCTGGTCCAGATCCACCCGCTTCCGCTTGGGCTGCTCCGCTGAAGGAGACCCCGACCTAGCAGCAGCCTTCTTGGCGGACTTCCTCTTCCGCGAGGGGCGGACAACATCAGTCTCCTCCTGCTTAAGGAACAGATCGGTCAGCACAGATACCTTCTTGGCTGCAAACAGTAAACAAAGAAGAATTAGAAGTTTACCCAAGGAACCATATTGGAAGGGCCGTCGAAGAGCTGCCCCCCAGAAACAATATCAAGGAGTCGGATCCCGGCGTGCACCAGGTCCCGCTCCACGAGTGAGTTGGCGTTGAGAGGAGTGTAAGACTCCTCCCACCGATAGAGCTTGATAAGTTGGAGAGTCTCGAAATCCTCGTCAGCGTAAGTGTGGAAAGCAGGCGGAGGGTTCGCTTCCACCTCCCAACGAGGCCAGGGAATTGAGGAGTGACGGATAAAGAAGTAGCTCTTCTTCCAGCTACTATTGTTGGACCCTATCAATCAAGAGTCCCCGACCCTTGACCACCTTCCAGGTGTCACTGGTCCAACCGTACCGGGCAAGCTGCTGCTTACTCCACTTGGGCATCCGAGGGTAGAAGGCGCAAACCCCCGCCTCATTGCACTTCATCCCATAAAAGGTTCTAAAGAGTTGGAGGCTGTAGACCCACTTTTGTCGGAGACAGAGAACTGGACAGGCGTTCCAGAGGCGGATGGCATGGGGAGAAAAGGTAGTGGGGTGTGTTCTGTAATGATGGCACAACTCGACCAGATTACCGCAAAAGGGGAACCTGATCCCCGCTGATATTTGTCCCGTAGAGACAAATACCTCCCCTTTCTGGGGACGAGTAACCTCAAGGTTACTCGAGGGACGATGCCTAGGATACGGGAAACGAGGCTCCCATGTGATGGTGATGCAACCCTCTCGGAGAGCTGCATCATAGGCAGTATTGGAAATCTCATTTGGAGCATAATCAAAATTAAAGGGTTTTCTCCCCTCAGAGCTGGAACCGCTGTCTGAAAAGCAACCAGGGCAAGAAAATACAGTGGGACTCTTGGAAAATTAGAAAGGAAAAGACGAACAAGCAACGAAGAGGGGTTCCTTACCAGACATGATGAAGTAGAGGTTGAAGGAGATGAGCGAAACGTCGCCGGAAAGATGATCGGGAAAACTCCAAAGACCTTCGAAATCACAGAGCTTGGAATCGCAGAGAGCTTTTGAGAATTCGAAGACGGTAAAAGTTAAATTGTGACCATGGCTAGGGTTTTATAGTCGAAGAAGACGGTTGAAAGGACACTTCGATCCGAGTCGTCGAAGTCGAAGAGTCTTAATCTGGACCGTTGAGATGAAACGTGCAGAAGGACAACGGGCGTGATGATGAAACGGCCTGAAAAGCACTTTTCAGAAAAGGACAGGCGCGAAAAATCAGGCACGTGGGCCGAAAACGTCACTCCATTATCTACTGCATTTAATGCACTGAGAAACCGAGGAGACCCTTGGGATATAACAGTTATCTACAAAACCCTGAGGAAACGTAGAGAAGACTGATAGACTAAGTAACTGAGCCAAGGAAAAGATCCCCGACTCTAGTATTGGGAGATCGGGAGTTGGAAGACACGACGAACTAAAAGTCCCTCATGTCTTGGGGGCAAATGATGGGTTCGACTACAGCCGTCAGGCCCTTTAACAGCGAGGAAACGGCAAACAGGCCCACCAGGCCCAGAGTGAAGGTCAAGATGACTTTGGAGAAGGGTCCCGACAAAGGGAGTCCCGACGAAGCAAGGTCCCGACAGAGTCGGTCCCGACGGTTGAGCTAGAAGCTCCCGATGAGAAGCCTTTAAGTAGGCCCCGATGATGAATCCCTGAGAATGATTGGCCCTGTCACGATGACGAGGGGCCCCGAGCGGTGACATTAACGAGATAACTCTGGAGTCCCCGACGGGAGTCGGGACTTGTTATCAGAGGATAAGGCCAAGATATGCGGGGCGTGGCCGAGATACGCGGAACGTGGTTAAGATACACGGAGCGTGGCCGAGATACGCGGGGCATGGCTAAGATACGCGAGATCACGTCTGAGATATGCGGGATACGGGCTAACCACCCCTAACGGTTCGCCAGGTACCTGAGGCATCTCTTTGCCTATAAAAAGGCAGGAGATCACCTCAGAAAGATTTACGTTGAGTTGAATACACTCTGAGATTATTGCTTGCCAGTCATACGAAATACTCATTTAAGCATCGTAGAGGGATTCTGGGTCACCGCCCGGTCTATCCCCTCTTGCAGGATTGCGTGGAGCAAAGGAGCTAGGATTGCCGTCCAAGTCCGTACCGGAGTTCCACCGTGATCCAACAGTAGGGGGTCCCTTGGTATTAGGTGTTGGATTACGGCGACGTAATACTACAGAATGCTAATCTACGCAGCGGAATTAGTACACATACCTTTTAGCTTTCCTGCCCGAGAACGATGTGGAGGGAGTTCTGATCCTCTGGTCGGAACCACGTGCAAGTTCTTCGTCAGAAGAAGTCCCACGCGATGTAGCTCCACAACAAGACCTCTGATCGATTCTTCAACGGAGATGGAACCTCGGACTTGATGTTGGTGGTGCCGAAAATTTGACTAGGGTGACAAGTTTTCTCAATGGAGATCCATGTTATTAATTGTGTGTTTAAACCCTTAGGAGTCACCCCTATATATAGTATTGGGTGGAGTTGCCAAAAGGCAACTCCACCTATGTGGTACTAGGGTTTCGGCCGAACCATGTAAAAAGGGGGGATGCCCATTTTGGGCCTCCCTTGTCAATTACTAATTGGATTTGGCCCAATTAGCCCGGATCGACAATTACCTAATTAACTTAGGTAATTCCCTTAATTAACGGGCTCCTATTACGGCGCCACGTCACCATATGCTAACAGCTCACACTCGCCGGAATGGGAGGGTGCTCGTTAATCTATACGATTACGCAATGGTATCAACATCTCAGTCTTCAGTCTTTGTCTCCGTCTCCGAATAGTTCATACGGGGCTTGCCGTGCGACCGGCGGATACGACGGGCATCGTGCTACTCATCTGTTAGGAGTATTGTAGCGCCCGCAGAACGTTCATTCCCTTTGATGAACCAAACCTGTTTTAAATAAAACTATGTACCGCACTGTATCCTTGGTCAACTGTTAATTCTCCAATTGCCCATTTTTCCACAAAGGAATACTTCTCCAGGGCATCCGTACAAGTGTTCACAACCTTCAACTAATATCCGGTTGGCGGCCACCTAGTGAACACGAGAGTCGGTTAATTAAAGGTGAACTTGACCATCCCCATCGCTTATACCCTTATCGAGTTGTCAACGTACCTAGGCTTAATTGTCATCTTTGGCACATAATGTAGAAAATCGAGATTGTGGTCACCAATCTTCATCGAGTTGTTGACGTACCTAGGCTTTATTTCCATCTTTGGCACAAAATGTCGACAATCGAGATTGTAGATGCCGATCCACTATCGAGTTGTCTACGTACCTAGGCTTTATTGCCATCTTTTGCATACAATGTAGACAATCTAGATTGTCGACGCCGATCTTCTATCGAGTTGTCGACGTAGCTAGGCTTTATTGTCATCTTGGGCACATAATGTCGAAAATTGAGATTGTAGACGCCGATCTTCTATCGAGTTGTCGAAGTACCTCGACTTTACTGCCATCTTGGGCACATAATGTCGACAATCGATATTGTAGACGCTGATGTTCTATCGAGTTGTCGACGTACCTAGGCTTTATTGCCATCTTGGGCACCTAATGTCGACAACCGAGATTTCAGACGCTGATCTTTATCGAGTTATCGACGTACCTAGGCCTTATTGCAATCTTGGGCACATAATGTCGACAATCGAGATTTTAGGTGCAGATTTTCGATCGATTTTTAGACGTACCTAGGCTTTATTGCCATCTTGGGCACATAATGTCGACAATCGAGATTGTAGACGCCGATCTTCTATCGAATTGTAAACCTAGCTCGGCTTTATTGCCATCTTGGGCATATAACATTGACAATCGAGTTTGTAGACGCCGATCATCTATCGAGTTTTTGACGTATCGAGGCTTTATTGCCATATTGGGCACAGAATGTCAACAATCGAGATTGTGGACGCCGATCTTCATCGAGTTGTCGACGTACCTAGGCTTTATTTCCATATTGGGCACACAATGTCGAAAATCGAGATTGTAGATGTAGATACTCTATAGAGTTGTTGACGTACCTATGCTTTATTGTCATATTGGGCACATAGTTTTGAAAATTGAGATTGTAGACGCCGATCTTCTATCGAGTTGTCGACGTATCACGGCTTTATTTCCATCTTGCGCACATAATTTCGACAATCAAGATTGTAGACGCCGATATTCTATGGAGTTGTCGACGTACCTAGGCTTTATTTCTATCTTGGGCACATAATGTCGAAAATCGAGATTTTAGACGTCGATCTTCATCGAGTTGTCGACGAACCTATGCTTTATTGCCATCTAGGGCACATAATGTTTACAATCGAGATTGTAGATGCAAATCCTCTAACGAGTTTAAGACGTACTTAGGCTTTATTGCCATATTGGGCACAGAATGTTGACATTCGAGATTGTAGACGTCGATCTTCTATCGAGTTGTCAACGTACCTAGGCTTAATTGTCATCTTGGGCACATAATGTAGAAAATCGAGATTGTGGTCACCAATCTTCATCGAGTTGTTGACGTACCTAGGCTTTATTTCCATCTTTGGCACAAAATGTCGACAATCGAGATTGTAGATGCCGATCCACTATCGAGTTGTCTACGTACCTAGGCTTTATTGCCATCTTTTGCACATAATGTAGACAATCTAGATTGTCGACGCCGATCTTCTATCGAGCTGTCGACGTAGCTAGGCTTTATTGTCATCTTGGGCACATAATGTCAAAAATTGAGATTGTAGACGCCGATCTTCTATCGAGTTGTCGAAGTACCTCGACTTTACTGCCATCTTGGGCACATAATGTCGACAATCGATATTGTAGACGCTGATGTTCTATCGAGTTGTCGACGTACCTAGGCTTTATTGCCATCTTGGGCACATAATGTCGACAATCGAGATTTTAGACGCCGATCTTTATCGAGTTATCGACGTACCTAGGCCTTATTGCAATCTTGGGCACATAATGTCGACAATCGAGATTTTAGGTGCAGATCCTCTATCGATTTTTAGACGTACCTAGGCTTTATTGCCATCTTGGGCACATAATGTCGACAATCGAGATTGTAGACGCCGATCTTCTATCGAATTGTAAACCTAGCTCGGCTTTATTGCCATCTTGGGCATATAACATTGACAATCGAGTTTGTAGACGCCGATCATCTATCGAGTTTTTGACGTATCGAGGCTTTATTGCCATATTGGGCACAGAATGTCGAAAATCGAGATTGTGGACGCCGATCTTCATCGAGTTGTCGACGTACCTAGGATTTATTGCCATCTTGGGCACACAATGTCGAAAATCGAGATTGTAGATGCAGATACTCGATAGAGTTTTTGACGTACCTAGGCTTTATTGTCATCTTTGGCACATAGTTTTGAAAATTGAGATTGTAGACGCCGATCTTCTATCGAGTTGTCGGCGTATCACGGCTTTATTTCCATCTTGGGCACATAATTTCGACAATCAAGATTGTAGACGCCGATATTCTATGGAGTTGTCGACGTACCTAGGCTTTATTTCCATCTTGGGCACATAATGTCGAAAATCGAGATTTTAGACGTCGATTTTCATCGAGTTGTCGACGAACCTATGCTTTATTGCCATCTAGGGCACATAATGTTTACAATCGAGATTGTAGATGCAAATCCTCTAACGAGTTTAAGACGTACTTAGGCTTTATTGCCATATTGGGCACAGAATGTTGACATTCGAGATTGTAGACGTCGATCTTCTATCGAGTTGTCAACGTACCTAGGCTTAATTGTCATCTTGGGCACATAATGTAGAAAATCGAGATTGTAGTCACCAATCTTCATCGAGTTATTGACGTACCTAGGCTTTATTTCCATCTTTGGCACAAAATGTCGACAATCGAGATTGTAGATGCCGATCCACTATCGAGTTGTCTACGTACCTAGGATTTATTGCCATCTTTTGCACATAATGTAGACACTCTAGATTGTCGACGCCGATCTTCTATCGAGTTGTCGACGTAGCTAGGCTTTATTGTCATCTTGGGCACATAATGTCGAAAATTGAGATTGTAGACACCGATCTTCTATCGAGTTGTCGAAGTACCTCGACTTTACTGCCATCTTGGGCACATAATGTCGACAATCGATATTGTAGACGCTGATGTTCTATCGAGTTGTCGACGTACCTAGGCTTTATTGCCATCTTGGGCGCATAATGTCGACAATCGAGATTTTAGACGCTGATCTTTATCGAGTTATCGACGTACCTAGGCCTTATTGCAATCTTGGGCACATAATGTCGACAATCGAGATTTTAGGTGCAGATCCTCTATCGATTTTTAGACGTACCTAGGCTTTATTGCCATCTTGGGCACATAATGTCGACAATCGAGATTGTAGACGCCGATCTTCTATCGAATTGTAAACCTAGCTCGGCTTTATTGCCATCTTGGGCATATAACATTGACAATCGAGTTTGTAGACGCCGATCATCTATCGAGTTTTTGACGTATCGAGGCTTTATTGCCATATTGGGCACAGAATGTCGAAAATCGAGATTGTGGACGCCGATCTTCATCGAGTTGTCGACGTACCTAGGCTTTATTGCCATCTTGGGCACACAATGTCGAAAATCGAGATTGTAGATGCAGATACTCTATAGAGTTTTTGACGTACCTAGACTTTATTGTCATCTTTGGCACATAGTTTTGAAAATTGAGATTGTAGACGCCGATCTTCTATCGAGTTGTCGGCGTATCACGACTTTATTTCCATCTTGGGCACATAATTTCGACAATCAAGATTGTAGACGCTGATATTCTATGGAGTTGTCGACGTACCTAGGCTTTATTTCCATCTTGGGCACATAATGTCGAAAATCGAGATTTTAGACGTCGATTTTCATCGAGTTGTCGACGAACCTATGCTTTATTGCCGTCTAGGGCACATAATGTTTACAATCGAGATTGTAGATGCAAATCCTCTAACGAGTTTAAGACGTACTTAGGCTTTATTGCCATATTGGGCACAGAATGTTGACATTCGAGATTGTAGACGTCGATCTTCTATCGAGTTGTCAACGTACCTAGGCTTAATTGTCATCTTGGGCACATAATGTAGAAAATCGAGATTGTAGTCACCAATCTTCATCGAGTTGTTGACATACCTAGGCTTTATTTCCATCTTTGGCACAAAATGTCGACAATCGAGATTGTAGATGCCGATCCACTATCGAGTTGTCTACGTACCTAGGCTTTATTGCCATCTTTTGCACATAATGTAAACAATCTAGATTGTCGACGCCGATCTTCTATCGAGTTGTCGACGTAGCTAGGCTTTATTGTTATCTTGGGCACATAATGTCGAAAATTGAGATTGTAGACGCCGATCTTCTATCGAGTTGTCGAAGTACCTCGACTTTACTGCCATCTTGGGCACATAATGTCGACAATCGATATTGTAGACGCTGATGTTCTATCGAGTTGTCGACGTACCTAGGCTTTATTGCCATCTTGGGCACATAATGTCGACAATCGAGATTTTAGACGCCGATCTTTATCGAGTTATCGACGTACCTAGGCCTTATTGCAATCTTGGGCACATAATGTCGACAATCGAGATTTTAGGTGCAGATCCTCTATCGATTTTTAGACGTACCTAGGCTTTATTGCCATTTTGGGCACATAATGTCGACAATCGAGATTGTAGACGCCGATCTTCTATCGAATTGTAAACCTAGCTCGGCTTTATTGCCATCTTGGGCATATAACATTGACAATCGAGTTTGTAGACGCCGATCATCTATCGAGTTTTTGACGTATCGAGGCTTTATTGCCATATTGGGCACAGAATGTCGAAAATCGAGATTGTGGACGCCGATCTTCATCGAGTTGTCGACGTACCTAGGCTTTATTGCCATCTTGGGAACACAATGTCGAAAATCGAGATTGTAGATGCAGATACTCTATAGAGTTTTTGACGTACCTAGGCTTTATTGTCATCTTTGGCACATAGTTTTGAAAATTGAGATTGTAGACGCCGATCTTCTATCGAGTTGTCGGCGTATCACGGCTTTATTTCCATCTTGGGCACATAATTTCGACAATCAAGATTGTAGACGCTGATATTCTATGGAGTTGTCGACGTACCTAGGCTTTATTTCCATCTTGGGAACATAATGTCGAAAATCGAGATTTTAGACGTCGATTTTCATCGAGTTGTCGACGAACCTATGCTTTATTGCCGTCTAGGGCACATAATGTTTACAATCGAGATTGTAGATGCAAATCCTCTAACGAGTTTAAGACGTACTTAGGCTTTATTGCCATATTGGGCACAGAATGTTGACATTCGAGATTGTAGACGTCGATCTTCTATCGAGTTGTCAACGTACCTAGGCTTAATTGTCATCTTGGGCACATAATGTAGAAAATCGAGATTGTAGTCACCAATCTTCATCGAGTTGTTGACGTACCTAGGCTTTATTTCCATCTTTGGCACAAAATGTCGACAATCGAGATTGTAGATGCCGATCCACTATCGAGTTGTCTACGTACCTAGGCTTTATTGCCATCTTTTGCACATAATGTAGACAATCTAGATTGTCGACGCCGATCTTCTATCGAGCTGTCGACGTAGCTAGGCTTTATTGTCATCTTGGGCACATAATGTCAAAAATTGAGATTGTAGACGCCGATCTTCTATCGAGTTGTCGAAGTACCTCGACTTTACTGCCATCTTGGGCACATAATGTCGACAATCGATATTGTAGACGCTGATGTTCTATCGAGTTGTCGACGTACCTAGGCTTTATTGCCATCTTGGGCACATAATGTCGACAATCGAGATTTTAGACGCCGATCTTTATCGAGTTATCGACGTACCTAGGCCTTATTGCAATCTTGGGCACATAATGTCGACAATCGAGATTTTAGGTGCAGATCCTCTATCGATTTTTAGACGTACCTAGGCTTTATTGCCATCTTGGGCACATAATGTCGACAATCGAGATTGTAGACGCCGATCTTCTATCGAATTGTAAACCTAGCTCGGCTTTATTGCCATCTTGGGCATATAACATTGACAATCGAGTTTGTAGACGCCGATCATCTATCGAGTTTTTGACGTATCGAGGCTTTATTGCCATATTGGGCACAGAATGTCGAAAATCGAGATTGTGGACGCCGATCTTCATCGAGTTGTCGACGTACCTAGGCTTTATTGCCATCTTGGGCACACAATGTCGAAAATCGAGATTGTAGATGCAGATACTCGATAGAGTTTTTGACGTACCTAGGCTTTATTGTCATCTTTGGCACATAGTTTTGAAAATTGAGATTGTAGACGCCGATCTTCTATCGAGTTGTCGGCGTATCACGGCTTTATTTCCATCTTGGGCACATAATTTCGACAATCAAGATTGTAGACGCCGATATTCTATGGAGTTGTCGACGTACCTAGGCTTTATTTCCATCTTGGGCACATAATGTCGAAAATCGAGATTTTAGACGTCGATTTTCATCGAGTTGTCGACGAACCTATGCTTTATTGCCATCTAGGGCACATAATGTTTACAATCGAGATTGTAGATGCAAATCCTCTAACGAGTTTAAGACGTACTTAGGCTTTATTGCCATATTGGGCACAGAATGTTGACATTCGAGATTGTAGACGTCGATCTTCTATCGAGTTGTCAACGTACCTAGGCTTAATTGTCATCTTGGGCACATAATGTAGAAAATCGAGATTGTAGTCACCAATCTTCATCGAGTTATTGACGTACCTAGGCTTTATTTCCATCTTTGGCACAAAATGTCGACAATCGAGATTGTAGATGCCGATCCACTATCGAGTTGTCTACGTACCTAGGATTTATTGCCATCTTTTGCACATAATGTAGACACTCTAGATTGTCGACGCCGATCTTCTATCGAGTTGTCGACGTAGCTAGGCTTTATTGTCATCTTGGGCACATAATGTCGAAAATTGAGATTGTAGACACCGATCTTCTATCGAGTTGTCGAAGTACCTCGACTTTACTGCCATCTTGGGCACATAATGTCGACAATCGATATTGTAGACGCTGATGTTCTATCGAGTTGTCGACGTACCTAGGCTTTATTGCCATCTTGGGCGCATAATGTCGACAATCGAGATTTTAGACGCTGATCTTTATCGAGTTATCGACGTACCTAGGCCTTATTGCAATCTTGGGCACATAATGTCGACAATCGAGATTTTAGGTGCAGATCCTCTATCGATTTTTAGACGTACCTAGGCTTTATTGCCATCTTGGGCACATAATGTCGACAATCGAGATTGTAGACGCCGATCTTCTATCGAATTGTAAACCTAGCTCGGCTTTATTGCCATCTTGGGCATATAACATTGACAATCGAGTTTGTAGACGCCGATCATCTATCGAGTTTTTGACGTATCGAGGCTTTATTGCCATATTGGGCACAGAATGTCGAAAATCGAGATTGTGGACGCCGATCTTCATCGAGTTGTCGACGTACCTAGGCTTTATTGCCATCTTGGGCACACAATGTCGAAAATCGAGATTGTAGATGCAGATACTCTATAGAGTTTTTGACGTACCTAGACTTTATTGTCATCTTTGGCACATAGTTTTGAAAATTGAGATTGTAGACGCCGATCTTCTATCGAGTTGTCGGCGTATCACGACTTTATTTCCATCTTGGGCACATAATTTCGACAATCAAGATTGTAGACGCTGATATTCTATGGAGTTGTCGACGTACCTAGGCTTTATTTCCATCTTGGGCACATAATGTCGAAAATCGAGATTTTAGACGTCGATTTTCATCGAGTTGTCGACGAACCTATGCTTTATTGCCGTCTAGGGCACATAATGTTTACAATCGAGATTGTAGATGCAAATCCTCTAACGAGTTTAAGACGTACTTAGGCTTTATTGCCATATTGGGCACAGAATGTTGACATTCGAGATTGTAGACGTCGATCTTCTATCGAGTTGTCAACGTACCTAGGCTTAATTGTCATCTTGGGCACATAATGTAGAAAATCGAGATTGTAGTCACCAATCTTCATCGAGTTGTTGACATACCTAGGCTTTATTTCCATCTTTGGCACAAAATGTCGACAATCGAGATTGTAGATGCCGATCCACTATCGAGTTGTCTACGTACCTAGGCTTTATTGCCATCTTTTGCACATAATGTAAACAATCTAGATTGTCGACGCCGATCTTCTATCGAGTTGTCGACGTAGCTAGGCTTTATTGTTATCTTGGGCACATAATGTCGAAAATTGAGATTGTAGACGCCGATCTTCTATCGAGTTGTCGAAGTACCTCGACTTTACTGCCATCTTGGGCACATAATGTCGACAATCGATATTGTAGACGCTGATGTTCTATCGAGTTGTCGACGTACCTAGGCTTTATTGCCATCTTGGGCACATAATGTCGACAATCGAGATTTTAGACGCCGATCTTTATCGAGTTATCGACGTACCTAGGCCTTATTGCAATCTTGGGCACATAATGTCGACAATCGAGATTTTAGGTGCAGATCCTCTATCGATTTTTAGACGTACCTAGGCTTTATTGCCATTTGGGCACATAATGTCGACAATCGAGATTGTAGACGCCGATCTTCTATCGAATTGTAAACCTAGCTCGGCTTTATTGCCATCTTGGGCATATAACATTGACAATCGAGTTTGTAGACGCCGATCATCTATCGAGTTTTTGACGTATCGAGGCTTTATTGCCATATTGGGCACAGAATGTCGAAAATCGAGATTGTGGACGCCGATCTTCATCGAGTTGTCGACGTACCTAGGCTTTATTGCCATCTTGGGCACACAATGTCGAAAATCGAGATTGTAGATGCAGATACTCTATAGAGTTTTTGACGTACCTAGGCTTTATTGTCATCTTTGGCACATAGTTTTGAAAATTGAGATTGTAGACGCCGATCTTCTATCGAGTTGTCGGCGTATCACGGCTTTATTTCCATCTTGGGCACATAATTTCGACAATCAAGATTGTAGACGCTGATATTCTATGGAGTTGTCGACGTACCTAGGCTTTATTTCCATCTTGGGAACATAATGTCGAAAATCGAGATTTTAGACGTCGATTTTCATCGAGTTGTCGACGAACCTATGCTTTATTGCCGTCTAGGGCACATAATGTTTACAATCGAGATTGTAGATGCAAATCCTCTAACGAGTTTAAGACGTACTTAGGCTTTATTGCCATATTGGGCACATAATGTTGACATTCGAGATTGTAGACGTCGATCTTCTATCGAGTTGTCAACGTACCTAGGCTTAATTGTCATCTTGGGCACATAATGTAGAAAATCGAGATTGTAGTCACCAATCTTCATCGAGTTGTTGACGTACCTAGGCTTTATTTCCATCTTTGGCACAAAATGTCGACAATCGAGATTGTAGATGCCGATCCACTATCGAGTTGTCTACGTACCTAGGCTTTATTGCCATCTTTTGCACATAATGTAAACAATCTAGATTGTCGACGCCGATCTTCTATCGAGTTGTCGACGTAGCTAGGCTTTATTGTTATCTTGGGCACATAATGTCGAAAATTGAGATTGTAGACGCCGATCTTCTATCGAGTTGTCGAAGTACCTCGACTTTACTGCCATCTTGGGCACATAATGTCGACAATCGATATTGTAGACGCTGATGTTCTATCGAGTTGTCGACGTACCTAGGCTTTATTGCCATCTTGGGCACATAATGTCGACAATCGAGATTTTAGACGCCGATCTTTATCGAGTTATCGACGTACCTAGGCCTTATTGCAATCTTGGGCACATAATGTCGACAATCGAGATTTTAGGTGCAGATCCTCTATCGATTTTTAGACGTACCTAGGCTTTATTGCCATCTTGGGCACATAATGTCGACAATCGAGATTGTAGACGCCGATCTTCTATCGAATTGTAAACCTAGCTCGGCTTTATTGCCATCTTGGGCATATAACATTGACAATCGAGTTTGTAGACGCCGATCATCTATCGAGTTTTTGACGTATCGAGGCTTTATTGCCATATTGGGCACAGAATGTCGAAAATCGAGATTGTGGACGCCGATCTTCATCGAGTTGTCGACGTACCTAGGATTTATTGCCATCTTGGGCACACAATGTCGAAAATCGAGATTGTAGATGCAGATACTCTATAGAGTTTTTGACGTACCTAGGCTTTATTGTCATCTTTGGCACATAGTTTTGAAAACTGAGATTGTAGACGCCGATCTTCTATCGAGTTGTCGGCGTATCACGGCTTTATTTCCATCTTGGGCACATAATTTCGACAATCAAGATTGTAGACGCTGATATTCTATGGAGTTGTCGACGTACCTAGGCTTTATTTCCATCTTGGGCACATAATGTCAAAAATCGAGATTTTAGACGTCGATTTTCATCGAGTTGTCGACGAACCTATGCTTTATTGCCGTCTAGGGCACATAATGTTTACAATCGAGATTGTAGATGCAAATCCTCTAACGAGTTTAAGACGTACTTAGGCTTTATTGCCATATTGGGCACAGAATGTTGACATTCGAGATTGTAGACGTCGATCTTCTATCGAGTTGTCAACGTACCTAGGCTTAATTGTCATCTTGGGCACATAATGTAGAAAATCGAGATTGTAGTCACCAATCTTCATCGAGTTGTTGACGTACCTAGGCTTCATTTCCATCTTTGGCACAAAATGTCGACAATCGAGATTGTAGATGCCGATCCACTATCGAGTTGTCTACGTACCTAGGATTTATTGCCATCTTTTGCACATAATGTAGACACTCTAGATTGTCGACGCCGATCTTCTATCGAGTTGTCGACGTAGCTAGGCTTTATTGTCATCTTGGGCACATAATGTCGAAAATTGAGATTGTAGACGCCGATCTTCTATCGAGTTGTCGAAGTACCTCGACTTTACTGCCATCTTGGGCACATAATGTCGACAATCGATATTGTAGACGCTGATGTTCTATCGAGTTGTCGACGTACCTAGGCTTTATTGCCATCTTGGGCGCATAATGTCGACAATCGAGATTTTAGACGTTGATCTTTATCGAGTTATCGACGTACCTAGCCCTTATTGCAATCTTGAGCACATAATGTCGACAATCGAGATTTTAGGTGCAGATCCTCTATCGATTTTTAGACGTACCTAGGCTTTATTGCCATCTTGGGCACATAATGTCGACAATCGAGATTGTAGACGCCGATCTTCTATCGAATTGTAAACCTAGCTCGGCTTTATTGCCATCTTGGGCATATAACATTGACAATCGAGTTTGTAGACGCCGATCATCTATCGAGTTTTTGACGTATCGAGGCTTTATTGCCATATTGGGCACAGAATGTCAACAATCGAGATTGTGGACGCCTATCTTCATCGAGTTGTCGACGTACCTAGGCTTTATTGCCATCTTGGGCACACAATGTCGACAATCGAGATTGTAGATGCAGATACTCTATTGAGTTTTTGACGTACCTAGGCTTTATTGTCATATTGGGCACATAGTTTTGACAATTGAGATTGTAGACGCCGATCTTCTATCGAGTTGTCGACGTATCACGACTTTATTTCCATCTTGGGCACATCATTTCGACAATCAAGATTGTAGACGCCGATATTCTATGGAGTTGTCGACGTACCTAGGATTTATTTCTATCTTGGGCACATAATGTCGAAAATCGAGATTTTAGACGTCGATCTTCATCGAGTTGTCGACGAACCTATGCTTTATTGCCGTCTAGGGCACATAATGTTTACAATCGAGATTGTAGATGCAAATCCTCTAACGAGTTTAAGACGTACTTAGGCTTTATTGCCATATTGGGCACAGAATGTTGACATTCGAGATTGTAGACATCGATCTTCTATCGAGTTGTCAACATACCTAGGCTTAATTGTCATCTTGGGCACATAATGTAGAAAATCGAGATTGTAGTCACCAATCTTCATCGAGTTGTTGACGTACCTAGGCTTTATTTCCATCTTTGACACAAAATGTCGACAATCGAGATTGTAGATGCCGATCCACTATCGAGTTGTCTACGTACCTAGGCTTTATTGCCATCTTTTGCACATAATGTAGACAATCTAGATTGTCGACGCCGATCTTCTATCGAGTTGTCGACGTAGCTAGGCTTTATTGTTATCTTGGGCACATAATGTCGAAAATTGAGATTGTAGACGCCGATCTTCTATCGAGTTGTCGAAGTACCTCGACTTTACTGCCATCTTGGGCACATAATGTCGACAATCGATATTGTAGACGCTGATGTTCTATCGAGTTGTCGACGTACCTAGGATTTATTGCCATCTTAGGCACATAATGTCGACAATCGAGATTTTAGACGCTGATCTTTATCGAGTTATCGACGTACCTAGGCCTTATTGCAATCTTGGGCACATAATGTCGACAATCGAGATTTTAGGTGCAGATTCTCTATCGATTTTTAGACGTACCTAGGCTTTATTGCCATCTTGGGCACATAATGTCGACAATCGAGATTGTAGACGCCGATCTTCTATCGAATTGTAAACCTAGCTCGGCTTTATTGCCATCTTGGGCATATAACATTGACAATCGAGTTTGTAGACGCCGATCATCTATCGAGTTTTTAACGTATCGAGGCTTTATTGCCATATTGGGCACATAATGTCAACAATCGAGATTGTGGACGCCTATCTTCATCGAGTTGTCGACGTACCTAGGCTTTATTGCCATCTTGGGCACACAATGTCGACAATCGAGATTGTAGATGCAGATACTCTATTGAGTTTTTGACGTACCTAGGCTTTATTGTCATATTGGGCACATAGTTTTGACAATTGAGATTGTAGACGCCGATCTTCTATCGAGTTGTCGACGTATCACGGCTTTATTTCCATCTTGGGCACATCATTTCGACAATCAAGATTGTAGACGCCGATATTCTATGGAGTTGTCGACGTACCTAGGCTTTATTTCTATCTTGGGCACATAATGTCGAAAATCGAGATTTTAGACGTCGATCTTCATCGAGTTATCGACGAACCTATGCTTTATTGCCGTCTAGGGCATATAATGTTTACAATCGAGATTGTAGATGCAAATCCTCTAACGAGTTTAAGACGTACTTAGGCTTTATTGCCATATTGGGCACAGAATGTTGACATTCGAGATTGTAGACATCGATCTTCTATCGAGTTGTCAACGTACCTAGGCTTAATTGTCATCTTGGGCACATAATGTAGAAAACCGAGATTGTAGTCACCAATCTTCATCGAGTTGTTGACGTACCTAGGCTTTATTTCCATCTTTGGCACAAAATGTCGACAATCGAGATTGTAGATGCCGATCCACTATCGAGTTGTCTACGTACCTAGGATTTATTGCCATCTTTTGCACATAATGTAGACACTCTAGATTGTCGACGCCGATCTTCTATCGAGTTGTCGACGTAGCTAGGCTTTATTGTTATCTTGGGCACATAATGTCGAAAATTGAGATTGTAGACGCCGATCTTCTATCGAGTTATCGAAGTACCTCGACTTTACTGCCATCTTGGGCACATAATGTCGACAATCGATATTGTAGACGCTGATGTTCTATCGAGTTGTCGACGTACCTAGGCTTTATTGCCATCTTGGGCGCATAATGTCGACAATCGAGATTTTAGACGCTGATCTTTATCGAGTTATCGACGTACCTAGGCCTTATTGCAATCTTGGGCACATAATGTCGACAATCGAGATTTTAGGTGCAGATCCTCTATCGATTTTTAGACGTACCTAGGCTTTATTGCCATCTTGGGCACATAATGTCGACAATTGAGATTGTAGACGCCGATCTTCTATCGAATTGTAAACCTAGCTCCGCTTTATTGCCATCTTGGGCATATAACATTGACAATCGAGTTTGTAGACGCCGATCATCTATCGAGTTTTTGACGTATCGAGGCTTTATTGCCATATTGGGCACAGAATGTCAACAATCGAGATTGTGGACGCCTATCTTCATCGAGTTGTCGACGTACCTAGGCTTTATTGCCATCTTGGGCACACAATGTCGACAATCGAGATTGTAGATGCAGATACTCTATTGAGTTTTTGACGTACCTAGGCTTTATTGTCATATTGGGCACATAGTTTTGACAATTGAGATTGTAGACGCCGATCTTCTATCGAGTTGTCGACGTATCACGGCTTTATTTCCATCTTGGGCACATCATTTCGACAATCAAGATTGTAGACGCCGATATTCTATGGAGTTGTCGACGTACCTAGGCTTTATTTCCATCTTGGGCACATAATGTCAAAAATCGAGATTTTAGACGTCGATTTTCATCGAGTTGTCGACGAACCTATGCTTTATTGCCATCTAGGGCACATAATGTTTACAATCGAGATTGTAGATGCAAATCCTCTAACGAGTTTAAGACGTACTTAGGCTTTATTGCCGTATTGGGCACAGAATGTTGACATTCGAGATTGTAGACGTCGATCTTCTATCGAGTTGTCAACGTACCTAGGCTTAATTGTCATCTTGGGCACATAATGTAGAAAATCGAGATTGTAGTCACTAATCTTCATCGAGTTGTTGACGTACCTAGGCTTTATTTCCATCTTTGGCACAAAATGTCGACAATCGAGATTGTAGATGCCGATCCACTATCGAGTTGTCTACGTACCTAGGATTTATTGCCATCTTTTGCACATAATGTAGACACTCTAGATTGTCGACGCCGATCTTCTATCGAGTTGTCGACGTAGCTAGGCTTTATTGTCATCTTGGGCACATAATGTCGAAAATTGAGATTGTAGACGCCGATCTTCTATCGAGTTGTCGAAGTACCTCGACTTTACTGCAATCTTGGGCACATAATGTCGACAATCGATATTGTAGACGCTGATGTTCTATCGAGTTGTCGACGTACCTAGGCTTTATTGCCATCTTGGGCGCATAATGTCGACAATCGAGATTTTAGACGCTGATCTTTATCGAGTTATCGACGTACCTAGGCCTTATTGCAATCTTGGGCACATAATGTCGACAATCGAGATTTTAGGTGCAGATCCTCTATCGATTTTTAGACGTACCTAGGCTTTATTGCCATCTTGGGCACATAATGTCGACAATCGAGATTGTAGACGCCAATCTTCTATCGAATTGTAAACCTAGCTCGGCTTTATTGCCATCTTGGGCATATAACATTGACAATCGAGTTTGTAGACGTCGATCATCTATCGAGTTTTTGACGTATCGAGGCTTTATTGCCATATTGGGCACAGAATGTCAACAATCGAGATTGTGGACGCCTATCTTCATCGAGTTGTCGACGTACCTAGGCTTTATTGCCATCTTTGGCACACAATGTCGACAATCGAGATTGTAGATGCAGATACACTATTGAGTTTTTGACGTACCTAGGCTTTATTGTCATATTGGGCACATAGTTTTGACAATTGAGATTGTAGACGCCGATCTTCTATCGAGTTGTCGACGTATCACGGCTTTATTTCCATCTTGGGCACATCATTTCGACAATCAAGATTGTAGACGCCGATATTCTATGGAGTTGTCGACGTACCTAGGCTTTATTTCTATCTTGGGCACATAATGTCGAAAATCGAGATTTTAGACGTCGATCTTCATCGAGTTGTCGACGAACCTATGCTTTATTGCCGTCTAGGGCACATAATGTTTACAATCGAGATTGTAGATGCAAATCCTCTAACGAGTTTAAGACGTACTTAGGCTTTATTGCCATATTGGGCACAGAATGTTGACATTCGAGATTGTAGACATCGATCTTCTATCGAGTTGTCAACGTACCTAGGCTTAATTGTCATCTTGGGCACATAATGTAGAAAATCGAGATTGTAGTCACCAATCTTCATCGAGTTGTTGACGTACCTAGGCTTTATTTCCATCTTTGGCACAAAATGTCGACAATCGAGATTGTAGATGCCGATCCACTATCGAGTTGTCTACGTACCTAGGCTTTATTGCCATCTTTTGCACATAATGTAGACAATCTAGATTGTCGACGCCGATCTTCTATCGAGTTGTCGACGTAGCTAGGCTTTATTGTCATCTTGGGCACATAATGTCGAAAATTGAGATTGTAGACGCCGATCTTCTATCGAGTTGTCGAAGTACCTCGACTTTACTGCCATCTTGGGCACATAATGTCGACAATCGATATTGTAGACGCTGATGTTCTATCGAGTTGTCGACGTACCTAGGCTTTATTGCCATCTTGGGCACATAATGTCGACAATCGAGATTTTAGACGCTGATCTTTATCGAGTTATCGACGTACCTAGGCCTTATTGCAATCTTGGGCACATAATGTCGACAATCGAGATTTTAGGTGCAGATTTTCGATCGATTTTTAGACGTACCTAGGCTTTATTGCCATCTTGGGCACATAATGTCGACAATCGAGATTGTAGACGCCGATCTTCTATCGAATTGTAAACCTAGCTCGGCTTTATTGCCATCTTGGGCATATAACGTTGACAATCGAGTTTGTAGACGTCGATCATCTATCGAGTTTTTGACGTATCGAGGCTTTATTGCCATATTGGGCACAGAATGTCGAAAATCGAGATTGTGGACGCCGATCTTCATCGAGTTGTCGACGTACCTAGGCTTTATTGCCATATTGGGCACACAATGTCGACAATCGAGATTGTAGATGCAGATACTCTATAGAGTTTTTGACGTACCTAGGCTTTATTGTCATCTTTGGCACATAGTTTTGAAAATTGAGATTGTAGACGCCAATCTTCTATCGAGTTGTCGACGTATCACGGCTTTATTTCCATCTTGGGCACATAATTTCGACAATCAAGATTGTAGACGCCGATATTCTATGGAGTTGTCGACGTACCTAGGCTTTATTTCCATCTTGGGCACATAATGTCAAAAATCGAGATTTTAGACGTCGATCTTCATCTAGTTGTCGACGAACCTATGCTTTATTGCCGTCTAGGGCACATAATGTTTACAATCGAGATTGTAGATGCAAATCCTCTAACGAGTTTAAGACGTACTTAGGCTTTATTGCCATATTGGGCACAGAATGTTGACATTCGAGATTGTAGACATCGATCTTCTATCGAGTTGTCAACGTACCTAGGCTTAATTGTCATCTTGGGCACATAATGTAGAAAATCGAGATTGTAGTCACCAATCTTCATCGAGTTGTTGACGTACCTAGGCTTTATTTCCATCTTGGCACAAAATGTCGACAATCGAGGTTGTAGATGCCGATCCACTATCGTGTTGTCTACGTACCTAGGATTTATTGCCATCTTTTGCACATAATGTAGACACTCTAGATTGTCGATGCCGATCTTCTATCGAGTTGTCGACGTAGCTAGGCTTTATTGTCATCTTGGGCACATAATGTCGAAAATTGAGATTGTAGACGCCGATCTTCTATCGAGTTGTCGAAGTACCTCGACTTTACTGCCATCTTGGGCACATAATGTCGACAATCAATATTGTAGACGCTGATGTTCTATCGAGTTGTCGACGTACCTAGGCTTTATTGCCATCTTGGGCGCATAATGTCGACAATCGAGATTTTAGACGCTGATCTTTATCGAGTTATCGACGTACCTAGGCCTTATTGCAATCTTGGGCACATAATGTCGACAATCGAGATTGTAGGTGCATATCCTCTATAGATTTTTAGACGTACCTAGGCTTTATTGCCATCTTGGGCACATAATGTCGACAATCGAGATTGTAGACGCCGATCTTCTATCGAATTGTAAACCTAGCTCGGCTTTATTGCCATCTTGGGCATATAATATTGACAATCGAGTTTGTAGACGCACGAACTTCTATCGAGTTGTCGACGTATCGAGGCTTTATTGCCATATTGGTCACAAAATGTCGACAATCGAGATTGTGGACGCCGATCTTCATCGAGTTGTCGACGTACCTAGGCTTTATTGCCATATAGGGCACACAATGTCGACAATCGAGATTGTTGATGCAGATACTCTATAGAGTTTTTGTTGTACCTAGGCTTTATTGTCATCTTGGGCACATAGTTTTTAAAATTGAGATTGTAGACGCCGATCTTCTATCGAGTTGTCGACGTATCACGCCTTTATTTCCATATTGGGTACATAATTTCGACAATCACGATTGTAGACGCTGAGATTCTATCGAGTTGTCGACGTACCTAGGCTTTATTACCATATTGGGCACATAATGTCGAAAATTGATATTTAAACGTCGATCTTCTTCGAGTTGTCGACGAACCTATGCTTTATTGCCATCTAGGGCACATAATGTTTACAATCGAGATTGTAGATGCAAATCCTCTAACGAGTTTTAAGACGTACTTAGGCTTTATTGCCATATTGGGCACATAATGTCGACAATCGAGATTGTAGACGCCGATCTTCTATCGATTTGTAGACGTAGCTCGGCTTTATTGCCATCTTGGGCACATAATATTGACAATCGAGATTTTAGACGCCAATCTTGGGTGGTCAACGTACCTAGGCTTTATTGCCATCTTGGGTACATAATGTCGACAATCGAGATTGTAGACGCCGATCTTCTATCGAGTTTTCGACGTACCTAGGCTATATTGCCATCTTGGGCACATAATGTCGATAATCGAGATTGTGGACGCCTATCTTCATCGAGTTGTCGACGTACCTAGGCTTTATTGCCATCTTGGGTACATAATGTCGACAATCGAGATTGTAGATGCAGATACTCTATCGAGTTTTTGACGTACCTAGGCTTTATTGCCATCTTGGGCTCATAGTTTTGAAAATTGAGATTGTAGACGTCGATCTTCTTTCAAGTTTCGACGTACCACAGATTTATTTCCATCTTGGGCACATAATATCGACAATCAAGATTGTAGACGCCGATCTTATATCGAGTTGTCGACGTACCAAGGCTTTATTGCCATCTTGGGCACATAATGCCGACAATCGAGATTTTAGATACTGATCCTCTATCGAGTATAAGACGTACCTTGGCTTTATTGGCATCTAGGGCACATAATGTCGACAATCGAGATTGTGGACGCCGATCTTCTATCGAATGTAGATGTAGCTCGGCTTTATTGCCATCTTGGGCACATAATATTGACAATTGAGATTGTAGACGTCGATCTTCTATCGGGTTGTCACGTACCTAGGCTTAATTGTCATCTTGGGCACATAAGGTAGAAAATCGAGATTGTAGTCACCAATCTTCATCGAGTTGTTGACGTACCTAGGCTTTATTTCCATCTTTGGCACAAAATGTCGACAATCGAGATTGTAGATGCCGATCCACTATCGAGTTGTCTACGTACCTAGGATTTATTGCCATCTTTTGCACATAATGTAGACACTCTAGATTGTCGACGCCAATCTTCTATCGAGTTGTCGACGTAGCTAGGCTTTATTGTCATCTTGGGCACATAATGTCGAAAATTGAGATTGTAGACGCCGATCTTCTATCAAGTTGTCGAAGTACCTCGACTTTACTGCCATCTTGGGCACATAATGTCGACAATCGATATTGTAGACGCTGATGTTCTTTCGAGTTGTCGACGTACCGGGCTTTATTGCCATCTTGGGCGCATAATGTCGACAATCGAGATTTTAGACGTTGATCTTTATCGAGTTATCGACGTACCTAGGCCTTATTGCAATCTTGGGCACATAATTTCGACAATCGAGATTTTAGGTGCAGATCCTCTATCGATTTTTAGACGTACCTAGGCTTTATTGCCATCTTGGGCACATAATGTCGACAATCGAGATTGTAGACGCCGATCTTCTATCGAATTGTAAACCTAGCTCGGCTTTATTGCCATCTTGGGCATATAACATTGACAATCGAGTTTGTAGACACCGATCATCTATCGAGTTTTTGACGTATCGAGGCTTTATTGCCATATTGGGCACAGAATGTCAACAATCGAGATTGTGGACGCCTATCTTCATCGATTTGTCGACGTACCTAGGCTTTATTGCCATCTTGGGCACACAATGTCGACAATCGAGATTGTAGATGCAGATACTCTATTGAGTTTTTGACGTACCTAGGCTTTATTGTCATATTGGGCACATAGTTTTGAAAATTGAGATTGTAGACGCCGATCTTCTATCGAGTTGTCGACGTATCACGGCTTTATTTCCATCTTGGGCACATAATTTCGACAATCAAGATTGTAGACGCCGATATTCTATGGAGTTGTCGACGTACCTAGGCTTTATTTCTATCTTGGGCACATAATGTCGAAAATCGAGATTTTAGACGTCGATCTCATCGAGTTGTCGACGAACCTATGCTTTATTGCCATCTAGGGCACATAATGTTTACAATCGAGATTGTAGATGCAAATCCTCTAACGAGTTTAAGACGTACTTAGGCTTTATTGCCATATTGGGCACAGAATGTTGACATTCGAGATTGTAGACATCGATCTTCTATCGAGTTGTCAAGTACCTAGGCTTAATTGTCATCTTGGCACATAATGTAGAAAATCGAGATTGTGTCACCAATCTTCATCGAGTTGTGACGTACCTAGGCTTTATTTCCATCTTTGGCACAAAATGTCGACAATCGAGATTGTAGATGCGATCCACTATCGAGTTGTCTACGTACCTAGGCTTTATTGCCATCTTTTGCACATAATGTAGACATCTAGATTGTCGACGCCGATCTTCTATCGAGTTGTCGACGTAGCTAGGCTTTATTGTCATCTTGGGCACATAATGTCGAAAATTGAGATTGTAGACGCCGATCTTCTATCGAGTTGTCGAAGTACCTCGACTTTACTGCCATCTTGGGCACATAATGTCGACAATCGATATTGTAGACGCTGATGTGTTCTATCGAGTTGTCGACGTACCTAGGCTTTATTGCCATCTTGGGCACATAATGTCGACAATCGAGATTTTAGACGCTGATCTTTATCGAGTTATCGACGTACCTAGGCCTTATTGCAATCTTGGGCACATAATGTCGACAATCGAGATTTTAGGTGCAGATTTTCGATCGATTTTTAGACGTACCTAGGCTTTATTGCCATCTTGGGCACATAATGTCGACAATCGAGATTGTAGACGCCGATCTTCTATCGAATTGTAAACCTAGCTCGCTTTATTTCCATCTTGGGCATATAACATTGACAATCGAGTTTGTAGACGCCGATCATCTATCGAGTTTTTGACGTATCGAGGCTTTATTGCCATATTGGGCACAGATGTCGAAAATCGAGATTGTGGACGCCGATCTTCATCGAGTTGTCGACGTACCTAGGCTTTATTGCCATCTTGGGCAACAATGTCGAAAATCGAGATTGTAGATGCAGATACTCTATAGTTTGACGTACCTAGGCTTTATGTCATCTTTGGGCACATAGTTTTGAAAATTGAGATTGTAGACGCCGATCTTCTATCGCGAGTTGTCGACGTATCACGGCTTTATTCCATCTTGGGCACATAATTTCGACAATCAAGATTGTAGACGCCGATATTCTATGGAGTTGTCGACGTACCTAGGCTTTATTTCATCTTGGGCACATAATGTCGAAAATCGAGATTTTAGACGTCGATCTTCATCGAGTTGTCGACGAACCTATGCTTTATTGCCATCTAGGGCACATAATGTTACAATCGAGATTGTAGATGCAAATCCTCTAACGATTTTAAGACGTACTTAGGCTTTATTGCCATATTGGGCACAGAATGTTGACATTCGAGATTGTAGACGTCGATCTTCTATCGAGTTGTCAACGTACCTAGGCTTAATTGTCATCTTGGGCACATAATGTAGAAAATCGAGATTGTAGTCACCAATCTTCATCGAGTTGTTGACGTACCTAGGCTTTATTTCCATCTTTGGCACAAAAATGTCGACAATCGAGATTGTAGATGCCGATCCACTATCGAGTTGTCTACGTACCTAGGCTTTATTGCCATCTTTTGCACATAATGTAGACACTCTAGATTGTCGACGCCGATCTTCTATCGAGTTGTCGACGTAGCTAGGCTTTATTGTCATCTTGGGCACATAATGTCGAAAATTGAGATTGTAGACGCCGATCTTCTATCGAGTTGTCGAAGTACCTCGACTTTACTGCCATCTTGGGCACATAATGTCGACAATCGATATTGTAGACGCTGATGTTCTATCGAGTTGTCGACGTACCTAGGCTTTATTGCCATCTTGGGCACATAATGTCGACAATCGAGATTTTAGACGCTGATCTTTATCGAGTTATCGACGTACCTAGGCCTTATTGCAATCTTGGGCACATAATGTCGACAATCGAGATTTTAGGTGCAGATCCTCTATCGATTTTTAGACGTACCTAGGCTTTATTGCCATCTTGGGCACATAATGTCGACAATCGAGATTGTAGACGCCGATCTTCTATCGAATTGTAAACCTAGCTCGGCTTTATTGCCATCTTGGGCATATAACATTGACAATCGAGTTTGTAGACGCCGATCATCTATCGAGTTTTGACGTATCGAGGCTTTATTGCCATATTGGGCACAGAATGTCAACAATCGAGATTGTGGACGCCTATCTTCATCGAGTTGTCGACGTACCTAGGCTTTATTGCCATCTTGGGCACACAATGTCGACAATCGAGATTGTAGATGCAGATACTCTATTGAGTTTTTGACGTACCTAGGCTTTATTGTCATATTGGGCAATAGTTTTGACAATTGAGATTGTAGACGCCGATCTTCTATCGAGTTGTCGACGTATCACGGCTTTATTTCCATCTTGGGCACATCATTTCGACAATCAAGATTGTAGACGCCGATATTCTATGGAGTTGTCGACGTACCTAGGCTTTATTTCTATCTTGGGCACATAATGTCGAAAATCGAGATTTTAGACGTCGATCTTCATCGAGTTGTCGACGAACCTATGCTTTATTGCCGTCTAGGGCACATAATGTTTACAATCGAGATTGTAGATGCAAATCCTCTAACGAGTTTAAGACGTACTTAGGCTTTATTGCCATATTGGGCACAGAATGTTGACATTCGAGATTGTAGACATCGATCTTCTATCGAGTTGTCAACGTACCTAGGCTTAATTGTCATCTTGGGCACATAATGTAGAAAATCGAGATTGTAGTCACCAATCTTCATCGAGTTGTTGACGTACCTAGGCTTTATTTCCATCTTTGGCACAAAATGTCGACAATCGAGATTGTAGATGCCGATCCACTATCGAGTTGTCTACGTACCTAGGCTTTATTGCCATCTTTTGCACATAATGTAGACAATCTAGATTGTCGACGCCGATCTTCTATCGATTTGTCGACGTAGCTAGGCTTTATTGTCATCTTGGGCACATAATGTCGAAAATTGAGATTGTAGACGCCGATCTTCTATCGAGTTGTCGAAGTACCTCGACTTTACTGCCATCTTGGGCACATAATGTCGACAATCGATATTGTAGACGCTGATGTTCTATCGAGTTGTCGACGTACCTGGCTTTATTGCCATCTTGGGCACATAATGTCGACAATCGAGATTTTAGACGCTGATCTTTATCGAGTTATCGACGTACCTAGGCCTTATTGCAATCTTGGGCACATAATGTCGACAATCGAGATTTTAGGTGCAGATCCTCTATCGATTTTTAGACGTACCTAGGCTTTATTGCATCTTGGGCACATAATGTCGACAATCGAGATTGTAGACGCCGATCTTCTATCGAATTGTAAACCTAGCTCGGCTTTATTGCCATCTGGGCATATAACATTGACAATCGAGTTTGTAGACGCCGATCATCTATCGAGTTTTTGACGTATCGAGGCTTATTGCCATATTGGGCACAGAATGTCAACAATCGAGATGTGGACGCCTATCTTCATCGAGTTTGTCGACGTACCTAGGCTTTATTGCCATCTTGGGCACACAATGTCGACAATCGAGATTGTAGATGCAGATACTCTATGAGTTTTTGACGTACCTAGGCTTTATTGTCATATTGGGCACATAGTTTGACAATTGAGATTGTAGACGCCGATCTTCTATCGAGTTGTCGTCGTATCACGGCTTTATTCCATATCTGGGCACATCATTTCGACAATCAGATTGTAGACGCCGATATTCTATGGAGTTGTCGACGTACCTAGGCTTTATTTCTATCTTGGGCACATAATGTCGAAAATCGAGATTTTAGACGTCGATCTTCATCGAGTTGTCGACGACCTATGCTTTATTGCCGTCTAGGGCACATAATGTTTACAATCGAGATTGTAGATGCAAATCCTCTAACGAGTTTAAGACGTACTTAGGCTTTATTGCCATATTGGGCACAGAATGTGGACATTCGAGATTGTAGACATCGATCTTCTATCGAGTTGTCAACGTACCTAGGCTTAATTGTCATCTTGGGCACATAATGTAGAAAATCGAGATTGTAGAGTCACCAATCTTCATCGAGTTGTGACGTACCTAGGCTTTATTTCCATCTTGGCACAAAAATGTTGACCGACAATCGAGATTGTAAAGCCGATCCACTATCGAGTGTCTACGTACCTAGGCTTTATTGCCATCTTTTGCACATAATGTAGACACTCTAGATTGTCGACGCCGATCTTCTACGATTTGTCGACGTAGCTAGGCTTTATTGTCATCTTGGGCACATAATGTCGAAAATTGAGAGATTGTAGACGCCGATCTTCTATCGAGTTGCGAAAGTACCTCGACTTTACTGCCATCTTGGGCACATAATGTCGACAATCGATATTGTAGACGCT